>CM029376.1:17686038-17923538 GCA_017165825.1 Hepsetus odoe
TGCTATCCTAAAGGTCCTGGGTTTGATGACGATGTTACTTTGACACGTAATTCCAACCTGCATATTGTTGCAGGCCATGTAAACCCCTTTTACCCATTTATGGTAACCTCTCATTAACTACCTTAAATTAGACAACAAAAGGTAGTTTTACATGCTTTAATAATAACAAGAAATGTTACAAGATGACAAAATAAACAACCTATATATATATAAAAAAAGGTCAAAATCTGCCTTATAGATAATACTGTCATTATGATTGAAATATGATGTATTTGTTATATTCACATTCAAATAGTCATTTTAATAACTAGCATTTAATAGCCAATCGCAGCTTATCATTCTGGATACTGGATTTATTATTATTTTTTACTTTGATATTGTACTTCTCAGCTTTGTAATAATTATTCATATTTATATAAACTTGTTTAATTGGACAGTGCTTTTATATATGAATAATTTTATACTTGTTTCTGTCATCGTGCTGCTTACACACTTTTCAAAGCATTCATTTAAACATGCCCAACATGCATGTGTGTAAAGTATAATTGTAATTATATGTAATTTATATGTATTAATATTTGTTCTTGGGCGTGTGAGAACAACTGCATTTTTTTTTTTTCTCAAACTAACTAAACACTTCCCCAGATCTTCCACTAGGTTGTGCCATCCACCAGTTTTAAAAGCTAAAGCAGCTCTACTGGTAACACACCTCACATCTACAAAACTTTGTACCAGCAAGTTCAGCTCTGAAGCTTGCATGCAGTGTTCGAAGGCCTCAAATAGACCGAGAGTCTTTGTTTATTGCCATAGAGCGTTATAATCCTAACCATAATCCAGATTAAGGTACATTGGTTACTGCATTTTGCGTCTTAACGTTCATAAGAAAGTGCTCTAAAAAAATCCATGCTGATTTCATCCTTGTACATACACAGTTACTATGTAGTGATCTAAGTTTTATGTAGTCAGATTTCAGATACTTAAGAAAAACAAGCAAGGTGGGGTGAGGACAGATTTCAAACAGCTCCTTGCTGTGATGTTGTCACTAAAAGGCCATCAGGTGATTAGGGGATTGTGAACACATATTATGAACTAGGCCCCAGTATCAGAAGGCTGTGGCTTTGAATCCCAGACCAGTAGGTTGCCCTGAGGTACCCTTGAGCAAGGTACTGTCCCCATCCCTGCTCCCAGGCGCTGGACATAGCTGCCCCCTGCTGCACGTGTCTGTGGGTGAAGCAGAGAAACATACTGTTGTGTTTCAGTGTGCTGTGCAGTGTTTCAAAATGATAAATAGTCCCTTAAACTTCAGTATTGCACACTTTGTAGGGAGTAGGGGACTTCAGTTGAGTTTGAGAGAGAGAGAGAGATAGAGCGAAAGAGAAGTAAACTTTCATAATGACCTTTGTGCTTGCTTAAGGGTTGTGTAATTACGTATCTGCTGTGTTGTTGCCATGGGGACCCAGGTGCAAAGGAGGGGGGGTCTGGCCAAGTGGGTGGATTCACAGACTGAGAACAGCAACCGAAACCAAAAGGAGGCCACTCCTTTCCTTTCTGCCTGCCCACACACACACACACACACACACACACACACACACACACACAGAGAGAGAGAGAGAGAGAGAGAGAGAGAGAGAGAGAGAGAGAAGATGGATCATGTTACAGTTTGACATCCAAATACAAAAACAGAGCCAATGTTAGACAATGGAGAGTTGATCCGGATCAACGGAAGACTTTTATCTCACATGAATTTGTAACAGTTTGATTAATAATGTATTTCATGTCCTCTAATAAAGGTTCAATTAAATACACACACATGCACACACAGTCCTTTATATGTATATAAACCAATCAGCCACAATATCAAATCTGCCGACAGGTGAAAAGGTGACGAGTATCTCACAATAATGCAACTGTAAAAGGGTTGGGGTATAACAGGCAGCAAGTAAAACATCTGTCCTGAAGTAGCAGAAGCAGGAAAAGTAGGCAGGCATTTGATGGCCAAGGTTTGATGGTGAAGTTACTGGGTTAGATGATCACCAAAACAGCAGGCTTTGTTTGGAGTTCCCAATAACCAGTGGTTAGTACCTACCAGAAATGCTCTGAGAAAGGATAACAAATGAACAGGCAAAAATAATTGCTGCAAAATTAATGTTGGATATGAAAGAAAGGTGTCAAAACAATGGGCAACATGGCTTGCTGCATACGGCGCTGCATAGCTGAAGACAATCTGTCCACTAACCTGTCCATCAACTCAAGCTCATGCAATGGGCACATGAGCTTTTACATCCTGCCCTGGTGTGTGCACCTCAGTTACCTCCTTTATTGCAAGGGTATTCTTCCAGCAGAGGAATGTGGCCGGTCATGTGACTACAAAAAATGCCCAGGAAAGGTTAGAGTGCAAAGGTTGTGGGATGTGATGGACAATGGATGCTCCCACTTTCATTTGCCAGTCCCCTTTACCTCTTCCAATGTATATTTTGATATATTAACTATCTATCTATCTATCTATCTATCTATCTATCTATCTATCTATCTATCTATCTATCTATCTATCCCTATAGATAGGTAGATAGATGTTAGATGAACAGATAAATGTCAATAGACCAAAAGTATAAAGTATATAAGCACAAATATATATATATATATATGTATATATGTATGTATGTATGTATGTATGTATGTGTGCGCGCTTATATTAAATATCTAAGAAATATCTCTACCTCCTTCTCTCTCTCTCTCTCTCTCTCTCTCTCTATATATATATATATATAGATAGATAGATAGATAGATAGATAGAGATAGACAGAGAGAGAGAGAGAGACAGCTAAGCTTGCTGATGCTTGCTGCTCCCATATCTCTTAGGGATGTATGTTTGGCCACCTCACACTAGCAGGGGCCAGGATCTGGTATGCAGAAGAGTGTAAATCTGTCTACTCATTCTTTGAAATCATTACACCATCTCTTCCTGTCTACCTCTTCAGCTTCACCTCTACACTTAATGCCCATGTTGAGGATATGGTCTAGTCTCTGCTGCTTTGCTGTACTTAATGCAAATACTTAATGCTTAAACTTAATGCATGTTTATTTCAGGTTGTACGCTGCAGCTTTTGTCATGTAGAAGAAGAAATCCTTACATAAGTGACCTTGCCTTGGCACCAGCTTTCAGCACGTACCCCCTCCTGCTTTCAGGGTGACTGAACTCTTCCAGTAAACGTCTTCTTCAGGCCTGAAGGTAAAGTACATGTTTACATCAAGTATCGTTAATAGTTTTTCTTTTAGCTGACACTAGTATGGACTATAACTAGGGACAATAAGTCACATCCAGTTATTCTGAAACAAGCGGGGTTTATTGTCAGGAGATCATTTCTTTACATAATATGATCTTATGGATTAGATATTCAGTGATCCACAGGATTGAGGAGCCCATGAATGTGCAAAGGGACACATTCGCTTAGGTGAACACACACATCCAAGCACAGTCATGCGGTGTCATGGAAAAGTTCTTGCCACCTTTTTGATTTTCTGTGTATTTTAAAACTACATTTCTTTTGATGCAGAATGTAGAAGACACAATAGCTTTTTTTTTTTTGCTATGTGACCAACTGACATTAAAAAGTAATTGCCACCTTCATTCAATTCAATCAAATTCTAAGTATTGTTTGTATGTGCAATTAGAATAATTTACCATGAGATTCAGTCCTGGCTCAGTATACATGTAGTACAAAATGGCTTTTTACACACAAGAAGGCAAGAAATAAAATGTTGACGCTTGTCAGTAAGAACAGGTAATTCCGAGGCAATGTGGCTCCTGTGAACTCTAGTAAGAAATTTCTTTAATAAAACAAATCCAGAACAGTAGTGAAACTTCCAGGAGTGTGTCTTACCAAATTAGTTTTAAAAATTCAGAAAAAAAAAACCCCAGAAATGTCTATTACTTCCATCAGAAAAAAAAGGATGTAGAGCAAAAAGGAATTTTATTCTCAAGTTGGCCCAGAAGCACCCACAGAGTCCTCAAGACATTTAAAACAATGTCCTATAATCAGATGCCCAACAGAAAGAATGGTCAACAGAGACAAAAACTTCATAGTTTTGGGTGTTGCTTTGCAGCATTAGGACCTGACACTGCATTCTCCTCACTATTAAAGAATTTTGCTAAAGAATTTAAGGCTTATGAGTTGCATAAAAGCTGAATCATGAATGATTCAAAAAACCTAAGGAACTGCACTAGAATGGTCCACAAAGAAACCTCCACCCCCAACACTGGAAGCAAAATGAAACGCATTTCTGTGAATGGCCTCTATGGTCCAGTCCTTAAACTTAAATTGTTCAGTGGCATAAATTCTCTGACATGTTGGAGATAAAACAATCACTTGTGAAATAAAGGCCTCTAGTTTCTGTGGCGCCCCTTGAACTCTCCCTGACTTTTCACTGAAGTTGTTGCTCTTAGAGGTGGCATGAAGGGGCAGTTACTTGGTTTTGAAGGGCTCTGTGTGTTGCATCGGTTTTTTATATATATTACAAGAAGTAATTGTTGTAAAAGTAAACTGCTCTGTTTTTGTCTTAGTGGTCAAGACTTAATTTATCTCAAAATGAATCCTGGTTAAAGTATCTTGAAATAAGTAATAAAATGCAGAAAACCCACCCAGGGCACATACTTTTTCACAGCACTGTAAGCTAGATTTGTTTATATAAGTGCATTTATGTCACACATACAGTAGAAAGCCTAATATTGATGTAATTAAAAAAAAAAGAAATAAGTGAAATAAGTGCTGTTCGTTGTTCACAAAACATCATGATCAAAAACAACATAGGGAAAAATAATTCACTTTTACAATAACATTCCCTTTAAACTCAACGTTATGTTGGCTTTTGACTGGTTTTGAGTAAAGATATCTTGAAAGGTTGAGTGCAGTCTTTGGTTGCTGAAGCACTGATGAGTAAAACTTCTCAAAAAAGTATATTCCACAAAAATGGTGCCATGGAGAAAAAAAAAGGCCAAAGGTATCTCATTCAGTGCTTGTCTATAAGGTGCTAAAGCTATTTCCACTGACTTGCCTCTATGTACAGATTCAAGAAGAGATGGAAACACCCCTGAAAATGGCAGTTTTGAGATCTACGTCATTGTACAGTATTGTGCTGTACTGTACTGGACCTCTCCCTGAACTTAAGGCCTAGAGTTGCATTGCAAAATGCACTTGTATTAGGACAGTTATCCTCACTCATGGCTTTGATAAAACTACTCCAGCAGCCAGACATCCTTTAGGACAGTTTATGTCGGCTGTGAGGTCCTCAGCTGGTGACAGTGTTTTCCTGCCCTGTCTCCGCTCAAAGTCCAGCATCACTTCCACTGAAGCCATGAGACCTCAGGCTCAGGACCTTCCTCAGCAGCTCTTGACAGATTTCGAGACATCTGAGGTCTTCATAATAACGCTGGCTCGTTTCTCATGGATGGGGGGTTGGCTGGAGGGTCCTGGAGGGTGCGAGGTAGGGTGACTCGAAGGGTTTAGGATGTTCCATGGTCCCCCGCCACTGCTGGGGCTATTAAGGGACAAAGTAGATGGGTCCCGGACAGTGGTGATCCTGAAATTGGGCTTTGTTGGGTTGATGAAGGTGGACATGCTGGGTAAAGACATCCGCATCAAAGAGCTGCTTACCACTGGCTTTGCATCCACAGGGTTCGTTCTCCATACAACTGAATGCATGTGCTGTGGAACGGAAGACACAAATTAAAAACAAAGTCTAATAACAGAAATACACACAGGTAGCAGAGTGCTTAAGCCAGCAATGCATAGAAATGAACAAATTCTGCAAGTTGGACAATAGCAGGGCCAGACACATATCAGCCAAAATCTGGCCAGTATAGCCAATTTGTTTGCTGGAAGTGATTACAGACTTATTTATGAAGTGCTTACATCACTGGCATGCTTACAAAATGCAATTACGACAGCCAGTCATCAATGTGGAAAGAGAAACAACCATACTCATTTGCTCATGTGTGCTAAGACTCTGTATTTTGAAACTGAAACTTTTTTTTTGCTCTGAAGTACTAAAGTAATTCATGTGTTATTCTTAAGACGCTTAACTTTGATACTCAGCCCTACATTTAAAATTATCTGTAAGATTAATATTATATATAGAAAAAACTTTTTTTTGCAAAAACAAAAATTAATGAAATTATTCAATTCCTTTATCAATGTATTTATGTGCCTTTTAGGCATTGTTTCCTGATTAAAAAAAAAACAAACAAAAAAAAAACATTTAATAGTAGTTATTATATTCTGACTGAATGGATAGATCAATGAATATAAAGTTATCATTTTGTTGATGAAGGGCTTTGTTGTTGGGCTCAGTTCTATTGCCCTGTAAATATCTGCAGATCTCATACACAGAAGCAAACATATTCAGTTATCTTTTTCACTTAACGCTGTAATATGATATTTCTGGTATAAACCTGTATCTCTGCAAGTCTTTTCAGGTAGACATCAGTAAAGATTCGACAGAACAAACACTGTATTACTGTATCTGAGCAAAGTCCAGCTACCTTCTATGCTTCAGAGGTACAATAACTAGTTTCCTTTACAGCATTTGACCTTAAAAAATGACAGTCATATTGAGTAAACATTTTATTGATGGCAAAGACACACACAATGTAAAACATTAATCCAAGGCCACCACAAGTGCCAAGTGTTGTAACTCACTAACTTGCAGTATGTGTTTTAAGCTGTAAGAGCTGAGAGACAACAGTGCTAAGTAGTTCAGACCTCTCTGTTATTTTTTATTGCTTTTACCACGCTGGAGTAAACTACTCTTCCTTCTGTCACACTCTGCATGATTCTGCCTGGATGCCTGCCCTCACACACATTCTCACACTACATTCTCACACTACACACTATATTCAACGCAACACTTAGTGTTGCTTTGCAGCCATCTAACAATCCAGTGAAAAGCAAGACTTTTTCCACCCCTTGCTTTATACCTTTTGAGCTGCTTAGAAGTACACAGGTGTAGATGGAGATTTCTCCTCAGTGCTATCAGCTATCATATCGATGTGTAAAATTTCTTAGCCAGCACTCGTAATTCAACTTAATGAAGCATTTACCAAGCTAAACTAGACGACATGTAACATAAGGGACGTTAAACTCATGGATGGGTTTGCAAATGGTTAGAACACACTGATACTTGTGTATGTAATGCTAATGCAATCTTCTGTAATGATATTGTTCATAGGTTCATTTGAACAAATACCTGTTGCCCAGATAATCTGATTTTTGATCTATTTCTTGGGGGCCTAAAATTTTGGACAGTACTTCATATTTTTCCTTTTTCTCAAGCATTTCAGTTTCTCAAACATTTCCACAATTTCATACACAAAACTCGTTGTGTTACCCTACAGAACATAGCACAAAATGACTGACTCCTCAGCAAAAGAACACTTTTAACTCACTGGTTATTTATTACACTTCCAATTGTCACTGCTGCCAATATTTTGTTCGCCTCAACAATACCACCATGCTGCAGCTAACTGCAAACATAAACTTGTTTCGTCAGTGCTGGTAAATCAAACTTGAAATGCCTTTGGTGCCTGATACAAAAGAACCCTTAAAATGTTTTGAAAAGCTTTGGTCCGTTAGTAATGAATGACATTTCCCAGAATGGTCGAGTCAGGCTACTACAGTTTCTGTGCGTACACTAAAATAGATTTTTTACATTTTAATTTTTGGCTTTTTTTTCTATTAATATTTTCCAAAGCTCACATTAAACATTCAATTTTAGCTATTTCACCTCTAATAATGGTGGATGGATGTGTCTAAACTGCTGTTGTATTTGCAAATGTGCTGTATTTGTGACATAACAATTATCTCAAGGTAACACCATTTTATCCTTCATTCAATAGAGTGAATGATGCTTCAAAATATATCTATTATTTCAAAAAGTATCTATAATGTGTATTTCAGTGCCTCAATGGGCTATTTAACTCATTTTGATCAAACAAGTGAATGTTTTCTGGTGCCTGGTGGACCAAAGAATATATGCATTTGAAGGCTCAGTTCTGCATGGCTCTAAATGTTTCCCTAATTCAAGAATGAAGAAATCAATACCCTTTACAGTAGACAAAAAAAAATCTTTTTTAATCATTTGCAGAGCTGCTACAGAACATCTGCAGATATCTGCAACATGATTAACATCAGTCCATTTTCTTTTTTCCACCCTTCTCTCATTCTTGCTTGCATCAGAAGCCTGAAGGACAGGAACTGAAAGCAGGGGTTGAGCCAAAGTTTGTGCATGCTGGCATCCACAGACACACCAGAAATTCCACTGTGTGGTCTAAGTTCCTAAACTTTAAAAAAAGGGAAGTGGTAACAGCTACATCCCTATAAAGCTATAGCTAACACATTATAACTATATTATATATGCATTGCATACTCTCAGAGCATAAAGATATGTAATCTAGCTCTGAGTGCACTGTGTACTAAAGAAGACTACATCCTAGTAGGTATGAAGTAACCCACAAAGATCTGGTTACATAGTGCAGATCCTGGATCAGCTCTGTTTACCAATTTTAGTGTCATCTCAGTCCTGAAAAATCACAACACTGATCGGGAGTCAGTATTTCTTGGCTCTAGAGAGACAGGCACGTGGCTGCAAGCATTACAGGAAGCAGACTGAGCAAAGAGTGGATTCTGGGCATTGATATGACGTGTTCTTAAAGAGCCAGTGTCATGTTTATTCACTGGCAAGACAGTTACCATCAGTGTGGTTAAATTTTTGGATGAATGCCACCAATAAACTCGTAATACTCCCTACACCATAGCACATTTTTGAAGCTATGACTGCTTTGCACATGACAGCTTTGCACATACCTCTTTGGAGTCTTCTTCACTTTGCACACTGTCAGTGTCGCTCTCTATGAACATAAGGAGAAAAAAACAGAAAGGGAGAGGGAAGAAGAGAGGGAGAGAGAGAGAGAAGAGTGAGACTGATTACTCAGGGATTTCCTGATAGACAGGTTACTGTGGGCAAAAAAGGAGGGTGAGTGAGAGAAAGAATTCTAAGAAAATGGAGGAAAAACTAGTTCACGCATAACATAACAGATCTCGCATCTCACCAGGTACAAAGTGCTCAAACATTTCCACACTACTTGTAAACATCAGCTCAGCCATGATAAGCTGCTAAAGGGCCATATTGTGACAAGTAAGAAAATGTCTCCGTTGGAATACATTTTTAACACAATTTGAGCAGTGTCAAAATGCCGCAACAAAATGAAATGAAATAGAAATGGTCCAAAATTTATTTTTAGTGAAATCCTGACATATTAACTTACACTGTAAATTAATGCATTTTTTTTCCTGACATATTACCTTACATTGTAAGGTGTACATTAGCTTTAGCTTTTCATCTTAAATGAAGCATGTCAACAAAAAACCTATAAAAGCTAAACAGATAAAGCTAAAAAAGCTAGAAAATAGTTATATTGCCATCTCTGGTAGAAACAACCACTAAATAAAAGCTTATGTTAAGAAAAATTTCTTTATAACCAGATATGAATGCAGAAAGTAAATCTTATCAAACAAGGTCTCAAAAGAACCTCACAGGTGTGTGGTTAGAATCAGTCAACCACAAGATGAGCTCCATGTATGGAAGCACTGCTGCATGTTGCAGGCTGTTGGGTTAAGGTGTGTTTAGTAACCAAAACAGTTCACCCAATTTTGGCACAGAGCACAGATGGAAAACAAAACCTGTTTGGATTAATCATGAACATAGCCATGACATACATTTCAGCAAGGCAGTCAACACAAACACCCCATGCTCAAACCTTCTGGGAAGAGAGGGACTGTTCATTAAAAATACACACCTGCCAGGACTTTTCCTTCAAGCCAGTGTTTAACAAAAGTATGCAAAAAATAAGGCACCTGTATGTCAGTTCACAAATAAGCTGAAACAGATTTACTCATTGCAATCATGGCTTTAAAAAAATCTTCCTTCATACAAATTCTTCATGAAGATTACACATTAACTCTCTCTTCTGATGTGCCGAGACAGGGCTAGCTTCGGTACAGAGGTACAGCCACTGCAATAAAAACAGCTAATGACCTTGGCTGGAGAACAGCCAATGAGAAGTTAGCTCTTACAGGCACTGAGCAAAATACTGTAACTGAAAACCTGACTCACACATTTTAGGCAGTGTCTGTAGGGAATCTCAGTTATTTCAAAAAACAATGGCTTGAGACTTGAATGCAACAATTTTAACTAAGCCATGTTTCCTGCAAAACATCTGCTACTTCACCCAGTGCATCCAGTAAATATTACACTGTTTACTTGCTTTTGCCTTCAGAATGCTCTCTAAGAGCTCAAAAAGGAAAAGTACTTTTATGAAGGAAGAAACAGAACAAAGATCATAACCTTGCTTCAAACTTTAATTTCAGCACAGTAGAAAAACCATTGTGCATGATTTCTGGGCATCAGATGTGTTGCACTTTTTGGGGAAAACATGCCTGTGCAGCCAAAGCATTAAGCAATGAGAGACTAAAGCCCTATTCAAGTTGGATTAGATTTACCAGAAGAGTATCAGTAATGTAATTTGTAAGGAATCTGACTGGCCACATCAAAAGGGATAAGGTATCTGTGGAAAAGTGGAACAGAATGCCAAAGCTTGGATGAGCAGTAACAACAATTGCAACCTATTTGCACATTTTTTCATTGCTTTCCTATAAGATCAATGTGAGGACTCCTTTTACAAAAGGGGTTATTTTTACTGCAAATGAAAGAAAAATGTAATTAAAGAGTAAATGCAATTTTTAGTGTCAAACATAAAATTAAGTGTGCAGTATGCAGATTTCTGCACAAACTGCATTTAGCTCTTCATTGGTTTGATCAAGTTTGGTGTTGTTTAGGATGCAGTATGTCATACAATGAGCTACAAAATTAAGAAAACTTATTTTAAATTAATAAAAACTTATTAAAAGCTTATTTAAGAAAAGCAAATTGCTGGGAACTAATGTAATGTAATCCAGCATTCATATTCCTGATGAAATGGAGGCATGCAAAAGTATGTTTGTATGTATGTATTTTGGGAGACTAAATAATAAAGTTATTAATGTTTATAGGTCAAGGTTACTCTATGCTAAACCACAAGGATGCATTGAAATAAAAAAAATTAAAAAGTCGGATTTAGTTTGGGTGGGTTTGGGGATGTATCTATAGAAAAGGTGATTATTAATATTAAAGAGTAATTATTGACATCAAGCATTTGTTAGCATCATTAACCTCATAGCTCCTGTTCTAAATTTAAGAAGCAATATTCGACCACTAAATATGTCCTGCCTGCTTCTGAAGTAAATAGAAAAGTTTTTCTGCTTGTTTTTCCCTTAATTTCTTTAAAGTATAATAATAATACTAACCCAATTTAAATATGGCTAAAAGGAATGGCGTTGTCAAAAAACTAATTACAGGGCAGTGGTGGTCTAGTGGTGGTCTAGTGGTAGAGTTAGAGCCCCAGGATCAGATGAACTTGCTCAAATCCTAGACCAGTAGATTGCCCTGAAGTAGCCTTGAGCAAGGTACCATCCCCATCACTGCTCCCCACGTGTTTTCAATAGCTGCCCCTAATTTCGTTGTATCTCATGCTATGCTGTGTTAATAGATCACTTAATCTTCAAGTGAGACATTGAGAAAGAGAGAGAGAGACAGACCTCCATATGAGGACACTGGAGAGATTTGGAGAGGGTATGGGTGGCTGGAGCTCACTGCCTGCTCCTCATTCTCTGTCACCACCTCGATGGTCTGACACACCTCTGGGATAATCAGGTGGTCTTCTGAAGGGCTGCAGCTGCCCAGTTCTATGGAAGAGAAACAGGGAAGGGAGAGTGAATATGAAGAACACACAAGGGGGAACTGACAACACAGATATGTGTGTGTGCATTAGCACACAATTCCTCACTTTAGGTCTACTGTCACATAAAAGTAGATTAATGGTGGAAATAATAATAACAATATTAATAATAGTACAAATAATTTCCTTGCAGATAATGTAGGTGGGCAATGTAGGGAACAGGGCATGGAGCCATTGTGTGTATGGAATTATCAATCTCTAACATTCTAATGAAATAATTACAATTCTTTATAATTCAATTAGAATCTAATATAATCAGCTTTCTTCCTCACAATCCAACGGGAGGCGGAAAATACAAATAATAAACCATTCATTAAAGTACAATAGTGGACGTAACTAATGATTGAAAATGTAGTTATTAAAGTAGATCAGAATCCAGAAATATTGGTATCCCTTAGATGTGCTCAAACCATGGTTCAACAAACTGTGGGCTATTATAATCACTGGAGACTTGAGAAGACTGTAAATAATTGTTTTACCTGTAAATAAACTATGATTCATTAGCTATGACTGTATACAGTGTATTAAAGACAGATCAATGTGAAACAACAAAAAAAGAAAAGAATAATGTCTTTGTGTTTTTATCAGTCAGGAAATCTTCAACCAGAGTGTGAGTCACACTGCTGAGAACAAGCCAAAAATAAACCCATACAGACATAATTGTTTGAAGCAAATATATAATGGACTTGAGTGGACTTTTAGAACAAAGGGCATGCTACTGAAACAATCAAACCTTGTCATCATTAAAAATGCAATCATGCCAATAGAGGGAATCTGCATGTAAAAATAATTCCACTGTTCTTGTGTTTCCCAGAAGTGGATGAGTTTATTCCTCATACCATCTCATGGAGACATTTCTTGCCCCATCATCCTCAGCTTGATAATTGAGGGCCTGAACCTAGATTTCTGTACAGATGCTTCGTGGAAAAGCACTGCACAAATAAAACACCATCCAACTGGTTTGCATACCTGCCTGGGGTGAAGCTCCATCACGCAGAAAAACCAGAAAACAGAAGACAAGTCTGAACACAAAACCCAAAATAGCTTTAGGAATGAAGAAAGTTTACTTGAAGCCCGATGACAGTTGACAGAGATGTACAGGTGACTGAAAAGGCACAAATGTATACAATGAGGGTTCACTGCTTCAGTGTACCTGTGGCCTTTGGTTGGTCAGCTTCCTGTTTGACTGTAACTGCTCCTGCTCCCCTGTGCTCTGTGTTCATTGCAGAGCCATTAGTGCTCTCCCAGGCAGAAGACACCGGGCATGGCTGCTCCTCCTGCAGGACACACAAGCAATCAGAACTAAGGAAGGCCATGCTCTTTACTTCTACAGTAAGCATTTCAGAGGTCACATATTCTCAGCACAAGTATGTAACTGAAATGACTTGTTGACATTAGGTGTGAATGAAGCTCCTCAGGGAGCGCTGAGTTAAAGGACAGGACCTTACCTTTATCTTTACTTCCTTATCTAACCTCTTCTTTCCTAGGGAAAAAGTTTTAAAATATATACTCAATACACAGAATAAAGCATTTCATAATTACGCATCTTTCTTTAGATTGAAAATGTATTTTAACCTGTTTAAAAACATTTTGTTGTTACCTTGTGACCGAAATCTTATTGGTTAGACATCTACTTACTTACCTCTTGCTTGAAAAAATATTCATTTTTTTTGTTTTACTGTTGCAAATATCCTTTATTGCTAAATGACTGAAAGGATCTTGAGTGCTAAATATTATTTTAATTAGTAGAAGCAGTGGTAATATTAGTATTATTAATAATATTATTACATGCAGTTACTACCAAAGTCATTTCAGTACAGTACATTTTGCCCTGGAATTTCCAACAATCCAAGAAATTGAATATATGTATGCGTGTGTGCATTTGACTATAAGAGACACTGACCTCTCTTTGACTGTCTCTCAGATGCTGACAGCATTTTGTAAACTCTGAAAGCATTTGTTCCTTTTTTGATGCTCTTATCTTTCACCTCCTCAATGTCAGGCAGGGAGTTCATTGCACAGCGGAAATTCGCCTTCCATGTTTTGGGGTCAGGCTTGTCCACCCCTGGTTGATATTTGCCTAAACAAAGAACAAAAAATAGGAGTTAATAATAATTACACACAATACACACATTAATAATAGCAAACAAAAAAAAGAGCAACTGAATATATGCAAATATGTATAATGCTGATGAGGAAATCGTGATAAAGGCCCACAATCCAGACATAGAGTGCCTTAGAGAGTGAGCAACTCAGTCAGTCAGAGTTAGCGTGTGAGGGAGTTAATGGATGCAAACGAGTAAAAGAGTTTTTGAATAGGTCTGTGTGCATATATTCACATGTATGTGCAGTACCTGTGTGTATTGCCCAGTTTCGGAACAGAGGCGCATCTTTCTCTACGTCCCAGCCATGTCGTGCAGCGTGCATCCATGGAATCTGGAAGATTCTTTTCTCCTAGAGGCACACATCATGCAAAACAAGCTGAATCATGCAGCTTACAAATATGATAGATGTGCCGATGCTTCTGATAGGGATGTACATATTTTTGAAAGGTTAAGAAAGAAATAAGCACTTTTACAGCACAAAGGGGACTCAATATTCTTATCAGTCTCAATTTTCCTTGAATCATCTTTGAATCAAACATTATTGTACCTACCCGGTTAACCCACTTTAACCCTGGTATTTTACATGAGTTTATCTGTTCCTCCAGCCATGGGCGCATCCGCATTCTCTCCACGGGCATAGTGGCCTATGGATGGAGAGAGAGAGAGAGAGAGAGAGAGAGAGAGAGAGAGAGAGAGAGAGAGAGAGAAATAGGCATGTGGATTGTTTTCTTTATTGATAGCTACAGTAGTTCTGTAGGTAGCATCTGTCACCTGTTTGCTGCAGTAGTTCAACTACAGGCTAGTCTTTCATTATGTCCAGGAAAGAGGCCTGAAACAAATTTCACATGTACTAGATTTCCTTCATGATGAAAACTAGCTATTAAGGAACATTGGTCCTACTTTGGATCATTTCTAACCATAAACTAAATCACTGCATTCAAATAAAAATCTAAAATCAAGGCCAAATGTAACTCCATGCATAATGTACCTATATCCTCTTCTTATATTAAAACAGGACAAGACATACGACAGTTATGGAAGTTATGAAAGTGAGTAAATGAAGTTTGGCCCCTCCTACAGCCTCCTAGGTATGAAGATGATAAGAGCAAACGTGGGTTACACTAAATCTGCACTGACTGGCACATGGATGAAGCATTAATCCTACATTCGCAAACAAATGCTAAAAGACCACGGTCCTTTCACTAATCCTACCTATCTGGTCGAGTGACTAAATGCTGACCTTAACAGTTAAAATGTTACAATGCATGGCCTGCACTGAGGTTGGCTCCTGCAGGAGGCGAGCTTCAGCACCCTGAGTATTAAACCCTGCTCCCCATCTCCGCCTTCTGCCTAAAAGAGCATCTACATGTTTGATGCAAGAGTGTCACCAAATTAGATGGTCAGCTGGGTTAAAACAGGTGTGTCTGAGCAGAGACATCCACAGACTGCACACCAGGATCAGAGATTTTGGACCCATGCCACAGAGTACAGTAAGAGTCAGCAAAGTCCCACGACTGTTATATTTCTTTGACAAAGAATAAAGCAGTTTACGAGAAAGAGAACAAAAGAGTCCTCTGGACTGGGTTATTCTTCGATATCTACAGTAGTTCTGCAGCTTCTGCAGTTGGTTGCTGTAATTCAACTGCAGGCGCACAGTCCTTCATTATGTCCTGGAAACAGGCCCCAAAAAAAGCAAAAAAAAAAAAAGCTCCCTGCACTAGATTGCCTTAATGATGAGAACTAGCCATTGAGGAATATAGTTCTCATTTTGGATCATTTCTGATCATGAACTAGATCAGTGCATTTATATAAATATCTAAGAGCTGGGGACCCCTGACCCAGAGAACAGCAGAAGGACAGAGAAGTCCCGTGAAGCCGTATTTCTAACAAAGAAAAAACCATAAAGTAGGACAGTGAGGACTGGGAGATCTGGCTCAGACATTAGAGTGAGAGACAGACAGACAGACAGACAGACAGACAGAGAGAGCATAAATGTAAGGAATATAAATTATGGCCCCCACATCACCACAGTGGCAGGTTTTAGCAGTATTTTGGTGCCTGCAGGTGTAGAAGAGGCTGTCAGGACTTACTCTGTGCTCCGTCAGCAGCATTTCCCTGCTCTGTAAATGGCGAAAGATTAAGACTCTCTGCTCTCGAGACAAGTCTACGAGCTGTCAGGCGCTCCCAAACTTCACCCTCCACCCGGCACCACAGGGTGTCAAGTCATTTCAAAAGTGAAAATAAACATTCCCAGATCCCGACTGGATGAAAAGCCTGATACTTTCGCTTTAGTGTTTCTCCACAGCTCCCCTGCCTCACACAACAACCCAGCCCCGAATAAGAAACGCGGAAACGTCTTTACCTGCGTTTTTACGGAGACTTTCGGCCTCGGTGTAGGGAAAAATGTAGCCAAGGGTGCGAGGACACGTCTTTTAATATGTGAGGGTCGAAAAGAAATAGGGAAAGTTCAAATTAAACCGACCCCGGGAGCCAGATCGAAAGCAAAACAACTGAAGGAAACCGTGTTCGGTGGAAATCCCCTCCCGACTCGCGCTCCGAGCTCGTGAAGCCACTGGAGCCTCGTGAGCGAATCGTCCCTCACAACGGCAGCAGTTCACATGAACCGATTCCCAAAAAGCGCATGAATCTATTGTTAGAAACTGTTTTTGAAAGTGTGGAATGCGTTATAAAATTAAGATGCACTTTGTCTTATTGATACTGCTAATTCTTCGGAAGTCCTCTCATCGCTTTGTTTCGCGTTCACACCGCGAAAATTCGTCTCATTCTCTATGCAGAGCTACATATCATTCATCCATATTAAAGCTAAAGCGAGAACGATGGGGATCACTTGGATCGCTGAACTGAATGTCTTTTACGTGGAGGAGATGAGAAAAAAGTACACTTGACTTCAAACGGACACTTTAATCTTTAACCATCCGACACATTGAATTGAGTAACTCGAAAGAATCGGTTAAAGAAAGTGATTCGAACTTCGAATAACGAACAGCTAGAGGGCGTTCTGCCGACTACCCGTATTCCGGCTGCTGTGCTGTGATTGGCTACCATACCGCGGGTCTTGCGTTGTGGTTGGCTAAAGCATTGCAAGTCCTGCGATGTGATTGGCACCTTTCCTCAAAAACGTCAACCAGGAGGCGGGCGTTGTCGCAAAACAGGTCGGGATAAAATACAAAAACAAGGCTGAGTACAAGCCAGGCTGAGCTCATTTTCATTTTCACTTCCCTTTGCTTCTGTACAGCTTCTTGAAGCGAGAAACAACAGGAATTGAAACTAAATTCAAACGAAAATCGCATAGCCTCTTAAGAGAGTTACAGCAAACGGAGGCAAAGATGTAGAACATGCTTTCTTCCCATTTGTGCAACTGCACACTTTTAAACTGTTGTGGATGACATGTTATTGGATGATCTATTTGTTGGTTCAATAATGTGTTCAATATGCGGATGCATCTGTTAGCCTATTCCGGCCACAACTGTTGGCCTTATGTGCACATTTCAGTGCGTTTGATACTCTTGTTTTAGGGAGAACACCTACACGAGCAAAGTGTAATAAAAGTAGATTACAAAGTAAAACATTCTGCAGTGTTACTGCTCATGAACCCCTCACATCTAGTGCTGCTGCAGCAAATAACAGCTCTTTCTGGAACTTATCATGGTAAACCTTTTTGCCATACCCCAAAAGTGTAATTAGTCTTGCTGAACATGCACACACAGCCTTATCTAAAGGGTCACGCCCTTAAACTCCCTGTTTATGGTGCAGCACAGTAGATCCTTGAGAATTTGGAGAAAAACAAATTCTAAACACAAACTGAGCAAAAAGCTCGTTTTTCAGTAAATTTGCATGCGTAATCATTGGCACTGCAATACAACTGGTGTCTCGTTTTAGAACCGAAAACTCAACATTTTGCAAGTTGATACTTGCTATAAGAAATGGAAATGAAACTGTTTATTGCAATGTGTCATCGCTTCTGCTTTCTGTTCTGTTTGGCAAAAAAGGATCTTTGGTGAATGTCTACTCTTAACCGCAGGGGGTTTATTTACTTTATGAAACTCCACTAATACACACATACACATACACATACTTTAAAAATAATGCAATTATTGCACAATTGCAACATATTTATTGGCATCTTTTCTGAAATTAAAATAAAGCTTTTCTTTTGATCTGTAGTGATCACCAAACTTTTTGTTTCCTTACTTGAAAAAAATGGTACACATGGCAACATGATCAAAAAGAAAGTCTGAAAAGTTTGAGCCTTGATTTCACATAGGAAAATATAATCTAAATATGATCCTTTTATAACACTTCTGAAAATGCCATCCAACAAGGTGAATTACACACAGTTTCATTAAAGCTTAGTTTTACACAAACTTTATACAAATCATTAGCTGTAGAACACTGTAAAAAAGAATCTGCATGAATGTTGTGCTCGTTCAAGCACTGTTTTTCAGGAACTGTGTTCTTTATGCTCTTTATCTTCTGTCTTTTCATTTTTCAATACTTAACACTCTAAAATGATACCTAAGCCTTATTTCATTGATTCTGAAATGAGCAGTCACTTTGTGAAGCGCAGCTCTTTGGTCAGCATGGACATAATGCATGGTATTTGTTTCATGGCGTTGAAACCTGGCACATTAGAGAAAGACTGGAACTCCAGCGCCACCTTGTGATTGACACATGTCATGATTTGCATAATCTCCATCTCTCTCCAGTATTTGGACAGGATTTCACACAGGGAGGATATGAACCAGGACCCATTGGCTGTGTTTCTCCAAGAATAATAACCTGTTGGAAAGTAGAGATTTCATGAAGCTAACTCAAAATAACAAACCTGCAGCCATACTACATCCATCCATAAACTAAGGCACCTGGCTTAACCTAACCTGGGTTACCAAGCTGAACACACAGACAAAACCATTCATTCACAGTCATGCTTAGGGGCAATTTACCATCTCCAGAGATGCTTTGGAAAGAAACTGCTTGGAGAACATGCAAATTCCAAATAGAAAGGAACCAGGCTGTCCCGACTGAAAACTGAACCCAGAGCCTTAATGCAATGTTAATATACATTCACAGATTTACAATAACCAAAGCTAGGGAGCATTGCTTCTTAACACATTATAAAATGCACATTCTTTCGACATGTTCTTATCTAAACCAATTTTCTTGGTATTTACTTTTTTCAAATATCCTCTGAAAATGCCAACTGGCGAGCTGTTAGCTCCACCCTTTCACAATGAATGGGTTCACTTGGGTTCACTGACAGCGTAGACTCCTTTTGAATGAGTCACCACCCAGCTCAGCCAATCATAAAAGGGCTCACTGATACATATCAGTTTTAAGTAGATAGTTTTTTTTTTTTAATTAATGGGATAGGGAGAATCTTTTAATAGATAGATTTTGAAGTAAAAAGGATTTCTACCTGGGGCAGTGGAGTATGCATACAAGAAATCTGCCTCTACAGGAATCTTTTGTGCCCCCTCTGAATCAGCAACACTGTCAGTCTCAATGCCAGGGTCCAAGTCTGTTCCACGACATGCCTGAACTCAAAACATGACATGAGAGAGTTTAGAGTGAATACTGTGCGTTGCAAATTCCCAATTCATTACTACATTGACAAGGAAAGGCCTTTAAAAACTAAAGCAAAAGAAAAGTACAAATTGTTTTCAACATGTGCACGAACACGTCTTGTGCCCACATGTAAAACCATAGTGATCTTTTCTAGTGGTGTTGAAACTTTGAGTCATTGAGTCAGTTTAAAGTGAACAACTTGCAGTGTCCTATGAGCATAGCTGTCAATGGGGTACCTACCCCTTGTTCATCTAAAATAAGACGAAGCCAAATACTTGGACAAGACATGTAGTTAAAATAATATTTAAACCCATAAATCATTTCATAATTTTGAATCAGACCTGTATGAAGAAAAGCTTAGGTTTGCCAACTAAAGAAGTACACCGATCTCCTCTGAAGAATGCAGATAACTCTTTCAGCTCAACAGATCCATCAGTGCCACTGATTGCTTGTTCATCGCCATGGCTCAGAATCACACAGACAAACATGGCTGACTTGCTGTGGTCTTCCTTGGACACTGGTGGTTAAAGGAAATACAAAAGTTAAAATTATATCAGTAAACAGCTGGAGTATTTTAACCAACACAAATCAAAAAAAGCCTTTAGATGGGCATCATAATTTGAAAGTCTTATCTTTCAGATACATCTCACCCACGGTTAACAATTATGCTCATTGATATACATATGCAATTTCATTTCATCCAACCTGATGACAAAAGCTGCTTCATTTGTGAAACAGTGCGGTTGGTCTGCACAACAGTATTGAAGCCCATCTCGCTGAAGACTTTCATCATATCTGCTGCATCCTTGTCTGTCCCATTTCGAATCTGCAACCCTTTAAAAGAGATTAAGTCTGAATAGAATTCTTATTTAAAGTTAATGACAAAGATTGACTGTTTGAAATCTTACCTGTAGAAGGGTGAAAGTTCTTGTTGTTGATGATGACACATTTACCAAGGCTGGGGTAGTCCAGACTGTATCTTGGAATGCCAGGAGGTACCTTTCTTTTGAGAGGAAGAGATTCACTGCGAGACCTAAACAGAGCACAGATAGCATGTCTGTCTCCTGGTGTTTAAGGCATCTTTTGATTCAAGATGAACAAGCCTTGCTGAGATGAATTAGACTCAACACCACCTTAAATGTAATTTCAACTTAATTCACTAGTTCAGAATTAAACAAAGATTGGTTTCATAAAAATGAGAATGTTAAAGTCAGAAAGACCAGATGAACGTGCTTGTGACTGGATCAGTAACAGGCACAGAGCTCCACTTACATTCAGGCGTGAGCAAAGTGGAGATGGAGTACTGGTATGGGCTGGTCTTATTAAAATGGAGCCTGTGAGACCTTTTCGGATTGAGGAAGGACTTTAGTTTTTAGTAGACAATTTCTTAGATTGACATTTACATTTATGGCATTTAGCAGAAGCTCTTATCCAGAGTGACTTCCATGTCCTAATTACAGGGACAGTCCCCCCGGGAGCAACTCAGGGTCTTGCTCAGGGATCCAGTGGTGGTAGTGCTGGAGATGGGATCTCTTGATCCAGAGGTCTGCAGGCAAGTACCCTACCACTAGACCACCACCACCCCACAAGCAGTGGTTCAAGAAAAAGTTTCATCTTTCAAGAAGAACATTATTTTTATGTAGGACAATGCTCCATCATAGCTCTCCACTGCATGGCCAGTAAAGACCTTAAAATTAAAGAATAACGACATGGCCCCCTTCCTCCCCTGACCTACACCCTATTGAGAACTTGTGGACCTTCTTGAACAGGAGATTTATGGGGAAGGAAAACAGTGCACCTTTCTGAACAGAGTATGGGAGGCTGCGGTTGCTGCTTCACAAAAAAAAGAAACTGACTCCATGAATGGAAGGATTATGACGGTTGAAAAAAAAGGGTGTCTATATACAGTACTGTGCAAAATATAAATTATAAATATAAATAAATGCAGAAATATAAATAATGATTGTTTATTTTTATCAATTTACAAAATGCAAAGTGAGCGAACAAAAGAAAAATCTAAATCAAATCAGTATTTGGTGTTACTACTTTTTGCCTTCAAACCAGCATCAGTTCTTCTAGGTACACTTGCACAAAGTCAGGGATTCTGTAGGATTATAGTCAGTGTATGATCAACCAATTTTACCAAACAGGTGCTGATGATCATCAATGTCACACGGAGGTTGAAACACAGTCATGTTTGGAACAACCGACCAGCCGAGTTCCTTCAAAAACTGTGTGCAGGTGTACCTAGAAGAACTGATGCTGTTTTGAAGCCAAAGGGTGGTCACACCAAATACTGATTTGATTTAGATTCTCTTTTGTTCATTCACTGCATTTTGTTGATTGATGAAAATAAATGATCAACACTTCCATTTCTGAAAGCATTCTTTGTTTACAGCATTTTTTCACACCTGCCTAAAACATTTGGAAAATTTTCATTTAATTGTGTAATAATTCTGCACATGTGTGTGTGTGTATATAAAGGTACCGTGAATTTGATCAAATTCTACCTCCAAAGTTTCCACACCATTTTTGATCTCTAGAGCAACTGTCCCTTCCTCAAAATAGTTGGTTACATTTGTTTCTTCAGCTCTGTTGTCAAGCTGGAAATCAAGGCATTCTGAATCCCACAATATACAATACTCTCCAAAAAAGTAAACAGCAAGGTTGGTTTATTAATAATTATTTTCTACTTTCTGCAATGGAGTGGCGAACTGGCCAAGGCACTTCCACACCTTTCCCCACTGTACAAGCTGGGACAGACACACCCTGCAGCCCTAAATAGGACAAGCAGCTATGAAAATGAGTGAGTGAGTGAGTGATAGAGAGACCTGATTTCATTCATCTGTCTCTCGTTTAGTAGATTGTTTGTTAACACACAGTTTGTTCTTGTTAGATATAGATAGAAATAAGTGTCATTTACTTTAGTTGAGTCTTAAACCTTCTGTTTCAACACTTTTGCACTCTTGAAAAACTGGATGGTCAGACACACAACATACACAACACTGTGTGCTACCAGGAACTAAAAGCTGGAAACAAAAGGTCAAACCAGATCTTTCAACTCATATCTTTGGATCTCAAACCCAAATGTCTTTCTACTTTTAAAGGAAAATGTATGTTAGGCAATCTTACTCATTATTTTTCATTTATATATAAGTTTTCTCAGCATTTTGAAATATTTTATATTAGAACCATACCCTTTCTGGTCATATCCCTTGGCATCCACACAGTCACCTCCATTTGTTCCTTCAGCACTATCCCTGTCAGACATGCTCTTACAAGAACACGAGTGGAAAAAAATTCAAGGTTAGAGTTTCTATATGCTTGAAAATATTTGCCTGGAAAAGACACTGTCAGAAAGAAAAATGATAAATCTGCACTAATTACTGTGCACGAAAGGAGAGCACAGTCCTTTTAATATACACTGCAATAAACCTTTGTTTTTTTATATTCAGCAAAGCTGACTCCTCTGATCTGCATGATTGTTTGTGACTCGCTTGTTCTTCAGTTAAAAGCCGCCCAAAATAAAAGAGTGACCTAGATGTCATATAAGTAAGTCATTACTACATATTCAAGGAAACTATAATGAAAGTGAAAGTGACTATTTTGTCATCATGAAACATGGCACAACACCCAGAGAACCACAAAATTCAACCTCTTCTTTTCACTCAAAGACACCATGCAGCAGGGGACAGCTATTTAAAGCACCCGGGGAGCATTGATGGGGACGGTACCTGGGTCTGGGATTCAAAGCCTCAACTTTTTGATCATGGGACCTAGTTCATAACCACTAGGCCACCCTTGCCACTTCATCAGTCAGCATTCATTTTCAGTATGCTGACAGTGCTAATCTCAATAAACAATATGCCTGCGGAGTTTTCGTTCCTTAAAACCAACTGAAATAAACGTCACCTCTCACTGGTTTGAGACGGAAATCCCATGAAGTGGGAAGAAATAGAAGATTCCAGCTCGTCTGATTTATATTGATCTCAGTGAAAAGGAAGCGAATGTGTCATTAGTTAAGACAGATCACTCAGATCAAGGCGACGCCTCTGGTCTACAGCGGCACCTTATCAGCAGCGACATCATGACAGTGTATTTATCCAAAGAGCTACACTTTAACAGCGGCTTGAACTAAAACTAAAGAACTCCTTACACACCGGGGCTTCTTTAACCCACCGTGAAGGTCCATTGCTTTACTTACAGAGTGTTGTAGGTGCTCCTAGTGAAAGAACGAAGTCCAGAACAGCTGCTGCGCTTCTCAGCTTCAACTTTAAAGACGGACAACGCGTTCCTGCGCCAGCCAATCACAATGCAGATCAGCGCAAAGCCCCGCCCTCTTACGCAACAAACGCCCTCTGGAGCCAAAACTGACCAAATTTAGTTTTTTTGTAAGTTTATAAATCAGTGTTGTTTTAAACAGGAATGTACAATAATAACAAAGACAACAACAGCAACACTAGTTTTACTACTAGTGTTAAAACTAGTAGTTTTACTAGTTTTATTACTAGTAGTAGTGAAAAATAAATAACTGGTTTTAAAATTGGAAAAACTGAACTTGAGAAAAATGTTATTTTTACACAAGATATGTTTGTACGCATATAGTATGAAACAGCAAGAAATTAAAGAAGAAGGAAAAAAACGGAATAACAGCTAAAATAGGGTCATAATAAAGTGAAAGTGAAAGTGAAAAGTGAAAGTGTGGGGCCAACTCCCTAACCACTAGGCCACCGCTGCCCCATCCATAATACCGTCCATTTCCGGAATACTTCACAATACTTCACAACTGGGTTAATAATTGATATTTAATTCAAAGTACTGTAATGACTATAAACGGTTATAACTGCATTTCTTACCAAATAAAAAGCAATGCTTCTTGTCTGCCAGTTTTTTGGGTGGTATTTAGTTATTATAGATAATAAATGATTCACCGAATTACTGACACACTAACATGTGTAAATAAAAACTATATTCAACGAATCTACTATTGATCTGTATCATTCTTTCGGCTGCTCCCATTTAGGGGTCGCCACAGCGGATCAACCATCTCCATTTCTTCCGGTCCTCTGCATCTTCCTCTGTAGTAAGATCTATTGTTACTACAGAGAGCATGAAATGGCCACTAGAGGACGCTGTGCTGCCTCATTTCTTGGAAAACTCCTGGCAGTGATCACGAGCAGAGCACAGAACACAACTTCAGATTACAGTTCTGTTGTGTAAAAACTCACACTGAGAGCTGCCAGTGTTTCCAGACATTCACAATTAAATTTACAATATTTTGACAATCCTGACATTAAGTTTATAAAATAATGATGTTTGTGTTAATAGGTTTTTTAAGAGAAAATGAAACACTGAAAACGAATTAGGCAATACAAACATGTTAGTATGATTAGTAGTAGTATTAGCAGTAGTAGCATTGTTTCTTTTGTTTTTATTTTTTGTAAACAATACTGTCAAAAAATCTAGTTCACTGTGTAATAATAATAATAATAATTTTACTGGTAATAATATTTAATTATGATAATCAGTATGTTAATAAAATACAAGCTGATGTGTTTCTGCTGTGGAAATTAAATCGATCAGTAATAATAATAATAATAATAATAATAATAATAATAACAGTAGTTATTATTATTATTATTATTATTATTGTTGTTGTTGTTGTTGTTGTTGTTGTTGTTTTAAAAAAAGTTTAATTATGATCATCAGTAAGTTAATAGAATGCAAGCTATTGTGTTCCTGCTCTGGAAATAAAATCTATCACAAACAACAACAACAATAATAATTATAATAATAAAATAATTGTAGTAGATTTAATATTTAATCATGATTACTATTAATTTGATTATTATTGTTATTATTATTATTACAACTATTAATAATAACAATAACAACAACAACAACAACAATAGTAATAATAGTAATAATAATTCATTATGATCATCAGTAAGTTAATAGAATGCAAGCTTTTGTGTTCCTGCTCTGGAAATAAAATGTATAAATAATAATAATAATAAGAGCAATAATCATAATTTTAGTAGTTATATTATTTAATTGTGATCATCAGTAAGTTAAAAGAACGCAAGCTGATTTGTCCGCCATCTGACTGCCTTTATAAAGTTCAGATACAAGCCTGTGTGGAGCAGTGTATCTGTTGGCACATGTTTCAGTCTCAGCCTCCAGTTGTGTTTTCTCTCTTCTGCCTCGAGAGGAACCGTGTGAATGAGGAGCGATCTGTCTGACTTTAAACGTGTCTCTCATTGGGCCTGGAGGACGTCACACTTACATAACTCTCAGTCAGTAAACGGCGGCGGAGAGAGAAACTGGGCGGAAATCACAGGAAGGTTCACTCTGTTTGGACGGTGAAAATCAGTGGCTCCATCTCCAGACCTGAGGCTGAGCCGGACCTTGGAGCGAGGACGCCAAGATGTACCTTTATCTGCTGATAATGTTAACAGTAGCATATGCCATCTTTTACAGGAGATGCGTGCACAGGAAGACTTGCACCAGCACGGTGACTCTCTATGGGAAGACTGTGATAGTTACAGGTATTTACAGACTATTACTGATGTGTTCACCAGCAGAGACGTTTCTTCACTATTGTCTGTATGCAAGCAGTTCATTTGGAAAGTAACCAGAAGACTGGATGTTGGTCACTTTGCATAATACTTCAGAAAAATGGGCTCCACAGATGTGACCACAGTGCCAACTAACTGCTTTGTCTGTCAGGCAGTAACACTGGCATTGGCTGGGCTACAGCTTTAGCCTTGGCTCTAAAAGGAGCAAGAGTGATCATGGCTTGCAGAAACCAACAGAAAGGAGAAGATGCAGCACAAAACATCAGGAAGGTGAGCACCAGCTACACCATCAATGTTTTAAGGTATAGTTTGATCTGTGGATCATTTTAAGCCTTGAATTTGACTGTCGACCCTCAATGGATCTCTGAAACCTTAAACCTGAAAGTGACTCTGCCTTCTCAGGAGAGTGGAAATGATGAGGTGCTCTTCATGCACCTGGATCTGGCCAGGCTGAAGTCAGTTCGCTCTTTTGCAGAGAGCTTTCTCAAGACCGAGAGCAGACTTGACCTGCTTGTCAACAATGCAGGTAAAGCATGCACAGGCGACCAAAAGTTTGTAGACGCACATTTTCAATTCTTTTATAAGTCAGTGGTATTCAGAGTTTAGTACAGATAGGATCGTTTCTCCTGTCTGTGTATGGCATGTTTGGTATGCATGGATATAGGAATAGCTGCACCGGGGTGCACAGAGGACGGCCTTGGACTAGTATTTGGTGTCAATCACATTGGCCCATTCCTGCTGACCTGTTTGCTTTTGGACCGCTTAAAGGAATGTGCCCCAAGCCGGGTGGTCAACGTTTCTTCCTGTGGCCATGACATAGGAACCATCGATTTCAACTGCATCAACACTCACAAAAGGCTCACAATTGGCTCGTCAAACATGGACATATTCAAAGCTTACTGTCATAGCAAGCTCTGCAATGTGCTCTTCACCCACGAACTGGCCAAGAGATTGAAAGGAACTAATGTGACCTGCTTCAGCCTTCACCCAGGCAAGTACAACCACATCTTACACTGGGGATATATGTAATTTAGCCATTCCCAATCAACTAATGAATTTAGCATGATAAGGGAAAGTGTAATTCAACTTGTTTTGATTCGTCTGAAGAAGGAGTTCCTTACTCCGGTCCTGGAGAGCTGGTGTCCAGTACAGTTTCATAGCATTTCCTACATTCCACTGTCTTAACCTGGCAATTAAATGGTGAGCTGAAGCAGGTGTGTTTGAGCTGTTCATTGTCTTTCCTGGACAGGAGTTGGGGACCCCTGGTGTAAAGCAATAACTTTATGTATAGTTATACAACAAATTTGGTAATCATTTAACTAGCAATGCAATGTGAACAAAAGGATACAAATGATTAAAGTTTTCTTTCTAGCCATATGTTTTAAAATAAATGCTTCAAATTATAGGAATCAAATGTAATGGCTTAATAGAAAAAATGTTTTCTTTTTAAACAAAAGAAAACCTTTTCTAATTTCTTTAAATTTTGGTGAGTTGAACCAATAAGTTGAAATAAGAACAGCAGAAAGAAAATGCTGCTCAAACTTCCACAGGGCACAGAGCTGCAACCATTTTTGGCTTTTAAATATTCTGTTCAAAACATCAGACTCCTGTAGTCTGTGAAAGGATGCGCCATTAGATTTAGAGTAGATTTTTTTTTGGCCACACTTGCTTAATTTACCTAAAGCTGAGGAGCAAGAGAAGTGGGCCTTACGGCCCTCTGCGTAATAAAAAGGAGTCGTCTAATGGAATTAAATGATGAAATTCTATTACTTTTTAAGTCTTCCCGAAAAAGTGTGAATAACAACAGAACAAGTGTTGGGGAATGCAGCAGCTAAAGAAATGCATCCAGTGCTTTAGTTTCAGTCACTGCATTTCAGATAAAGCTTTGGCCAATATTTTGAATGTAAGATCAAAGAGAACATCTGTTCCGCTCATGTTTACCAGGCGTGGCGATATCTGTGGAGGATTTGATGCTCTATGAAAATCTATGAGAGAACATTTTGGACTCACTTAAACAAAACCCACCTAATGTGTTATTTTAAAAAACCTAAGACAGATGTGATATTTAGTGTCCCTCATCTGTATGATCATGCAGACAGCAAATGAGTGATGGCCCAGATTAAGCCCACAAATAACAAATCCAACCAAAATAACACTGTGTAATAGCAATGACTTCATTTGAATATGGGTGCCACAAAACAGTCATAACCCCCCAATTTTTTTGTTGTTGCTCTGAATCGACTGCCATCTGGGCAGCTCAGGCCAATCACCATTGTGACACATATTTAATTATGTTTCTAGCTTAAAATGTCAGTCAGTCAGTCAGTCAGTCATTTTCTGCTGCTTGTCCCAAGCTGGGTTGCAGGGGAGTGCTGGAGTCCATCCCAGCTCACACAGGGCGAAGGACAGGGGACACACCCTGGACAGGTAGCCAGCCCATCGCAGAACTTAAAATGTATTGAAATAAATAATCCAAAATCATTAGTTAGTGTAGTTAAACATAGGCTTGCATTTTCTATGAAGAATTTCATTTTTCAGAGGGCTGGGTGGTGTAATATAAAGCCAAATTGCTTCCTCTTTAAAGAAAGCAGCTCATTTCCACTGTACACTTCTTGAATTTGTGCTCCAGGGTCAATAAAGTCGGAGCTTGGTCGCAACATGAATTCCTGGTACATGGAGATTATGAAGTTCATCATGCATACATTCTTCACAACGGATGTCATGTCAGGCTCTCAGACTACGCTGTACTGCGCCCTTCAGGAGGGCATCGAGCCCCTGAGTGGCTGTTACTTCTCTGACTGTGAGGTACAGGTAGTGAAGCCAGAGGCCAGAGATGATGAGGTTGCAAGGAAATTGTGGGATGTCAGCGAGAGGCTCTGTGGTCTCGCCTGAATCAACGTCAAGAAAAGGACCTGCATCGCCAGCGGCACCCACCCCCAGGCCATGCAGCATTTTTTTCCACTGGTTTGCATGAAATTCCACTGGTTTGCATATTAATTTTAATACTGAAAATGGATTAACTTGCCAAATACTTATTTTATATCCATCTTCTTTTCTTTTCCATCTTTTTAAAAGTTTTAGGCTGGTGTGAAAAAATGCTGTAAACAAAGAATGCTTTCAAAATTGGAAGTGTTAATCATTTATTTTCATCAATCAACAAAATGCAGTGAATGAACAAAAGAGAAATCTAAATCAAATTAATATTTGGTGTGACCACCCTTTGGAAGGAACTCGGCTAGTAGGTTGTTCCAAACATGACTGTGTTTCAGCCCCCGTGTGACATTGATGATCATCAGCACCTGTTTGGTAAAATTGGTTGATCATACACCGACTATAATCCTACAGAATCCCTGACTTTGTGCAAGTGTACCTAGAAGAACTGATGCTGGTTTGAAGGCAAAAGGTAGTAACACCAAATATTGATTTGATTTAGATTTTTCTTTTGTTCGCTCACTTTGCATTTTGTAAATAAACAATCATTATTTATATTTCTGAAAGCATTCTTTGTTTACAGCATTTTTTCCACACCTGCCTAAAACTTTTGCACAGTACTGTAAATTTAATATAAACTTGGATTTTGCCCCTAATTTGAATCACAATGCATAAACAATGTCCTGATAATACTGGTATTAGCAAAGTATGAAAAATAACTCGTAATCCTGCGCTTCATAACTTGCATAAATGCTAGTTTTGGTGAGAGTTAAACTAAAAAAAGAAACTGTATTGTTAGCACGAGAAGCAGGTTTGGTCTTTTATGTTAACTGTGGCCTTGTGATTGGGTAGTTTTAAGATGTTAAATATACATTTAATAAATAAAGGCATCTAGAACAGCAGTCTAAAGTCTAAAACTGTACCAATGTCGTTGCACATTCTGCATTGAACGCTTATTGAACTTTCATCCATTTCAAAAGTTGCAAAGCCAGAGAAGCCTGCCCTTTTTTACAATTTTTTTATTTTTTTTGAAAGCATGCCTTAGCCAGAGCCACATTACCACATTCCTTTAGAGCCACATCACTGCAGGATCTAAATTACCCCTCATTTTAAACTGACAAATCTTTAAAATGCTAGTAAATCATATCATCAGCTGACTTTCAAGAGATGAGTAAGGTTGGTACTCGAAAAGCATTTTGTCACTGTGACCTTCATGGTGCAGTTTGATTCCCGTGGTCTGAACACCTCTGGGTCTTGAGTGGGGCTCTTGCAGCATCAAAACAAAAATGGGAATTTGTGATATATTTTTCAGCATATCAATAACACATTGCTCTTGTCACATGGTACTTGATTATTCTGAGCAACACTGAGTTACATCTCTTGGATCAAAGAACTGCCTTGATATTTTAAACCAACTTAACTGGAACCAAGCTGAGATTGACCTAAAAAATGAATGATATGAATGATATGTAAAAAATATGCTCCATCATTTGTAATAAGTCTGCTACATTTGCATCAATGGAGTTAAATGAGCATTAATTTTGTACATAAAAATAAACAAATAAATCTCAAATCAATACTGTTGCAGCATTTTTTTGTAATTTAAAGGGGTGTTGGCAGAAAAAGGTCCTTGCTCTGACACACCTGTTAAAGCTGATAACAAATGAGTGAGTTGAACAGAAAAATCACTGTGCTTTCTAGGCATGGGCATATTTTCAGCTTTATTTTCAGGGAGCGCATACCTTTCATACTTTTTTCATAATATAAAACTGAAAGAGAAAGTGAGTGTATTTATTAAAAGGAATAGACTGTAGATTATTCAAACACTGTTGGGCTACAGCGGAGATAAACAACTGAAATTCTGCATAAAATTAAAATGCATGCTATGTATTTAAGTAGTCACCAAAAAGTGCTGAATACCTTACCCATGTCCTTCTAGTTACCCTGCAAGGCTTTTCTAAACACTATCATATCTATGTGTAACTATGATAGAAGAATGATTATATATTACTCTGAGCTCACAGAGATAACAACTGGCATAACAAGAAGTGAAGAAGTGGTGAAGTATGGAAGTTCTAGTGGGAAAATATAATTGACTGATAAGACCAAGTTCCAAGGTTTTTTTTGTGATGTGTACAATGAAAACAATCCACTGTAGTCACTGCATGTAAAATGCTTTTGTGCCATGTAGCTCTTTTTGCGCTGTTACACTAATTTAATCTGCCACCCAACCCCTGTCAATTAACGGTTTGGTTACATAAACCTCCATGAATAGACATTTTATTCAAAAAGGGAACTTGGTCTGTGTGGCTGCAATAAGACTATCAATAATGAAAGCATGCAAATCTGCAATAAACACATGTAAAAGTGAACCGGTTCAACCCTTATGTGTTATTGCTAATACTGTAAGAGACCTATTACAAGTCTCACAGCACTTACACAGTACACAGGAGATCTCTGCTGTTTCAAAGACCCATCCCATTTGAAACAGGGTTTCAAAATGAACATTTCAAACTTCAAATTGTAAATGGGGTCAATCTAGTGGCACTACACTGCAGTCTTTGACAGCAAAAGGCAAACAGTACAAATGTCAATATTCACTGTGTTCGGTATTAGGCAAGTGAGTATTTTGACCATATCATCCTTTTTATGCATATATTCCAACTCCAAGCTTTATATACTTGAAAGCTAATCTGGTTCAAGCAGATGAGGTGATCTTTTTTTTTGTGTAATGTGGTCTTAGGAGATCAACATCCTATATATATCCTATGTCCTGTAAGGAGTGCATAATTATTATGCAGGTTCTTTTCCTCAGAAAAAAAACAGACCAAAAAAAGAGATATAACTGACTCTGAAGTCTTTCAGAAAGATGCAGCATTCCTGAAATACAGATATTGATAGATACAAATTAATAAAGATATGGGGGCGTGATCACAGAACCATCAAACAGTTTGTTGCAAATAGTCAACATGGTCGCAAGAAAAGTGTTGAGAAAAAAAAGACACAAATGAACTGCCAAAGATTTTGAGAAGGATCAAACATGAAGGTTCCAGTAACCCATGATCCTCCAGTGCTGTCATATTTCAGAACTGAACATACCTGGAGTGCCCAGAAGTACAAGGTGTTCAGTGCTCAGAGACGTGGTCATGGTAAGGGAGGCTGAAACCCGACAGCCACTGAACAAGACACGCAAGTTGAAACATCGAGACTGGACCAAGAAATATCTCAAGTGCAATTTTTCAAAGGTTTTATGGATGGATGAGATGAGAGTGGCTCTAGACGGATCAAAATTAATCCTCAAAATACTCAATTGCCTAATAATTGTGCACAGTGTACATTTATATCACTGCTAATACTACAAGAGTACAATAAGGTTTAAGAGAAAACAGTAAGTAACACACTAAGATAAACAGTAAACAAGAGAAGACCCCCTCATTTTTCAAAACCCATTCCCTTTAAAACAGGGATTAATCTAATGGCATTCTCTCCCCTCTGTAGCCATTGCACTTCGGCTGTTGAAGAAATGTTGAAGCTGGTGACTTTAGAAAAGAAATACAATCCGTTTATCATTAAGTATGATTTTAAGCTCATTTATTTATTAACAAAAAGCACTTGCAATTCTATTGGTGACCATTTTCCTCCAAAGCCTGCTGCAGCTTGTCATTGATAATCTTTAACTGGTTTTCGGCTCCCATGATGCTCCTCGCCTCCAGTAACATTGCTGGCATGCAGGATGGGCCATACTGTTAGAAAAGGGAGAAAAGATTCAAACAAAAAAATAAAGATCTTTAATATTTAAACTAATCGATAAGTTAACAATATAGCATTTTTAAAGCTGAATCTCAAATATTTCCCATGCAGAACCATGAACATGAGGAAGGAACTAGTTTAAACATCAGTATGAAAAAATCTGATACAAGGTCAGAAATGTTTAAAGACTGTGTGACCTCCAGCTCAGGAGCTTTGTTTACATTGGTGGTGCACAACAAAGTCCTTCAAGGGACTCAGTTCGTTCCGTTTGTTCTACTGCCGGTCTAAGAAAATAGCCATGTTTGGGTTAAGAATATTTAAATATGCACATATTTCTAGAAACAAGGTAATCTGGTTCCTCTTTTAAGCAGATCCTCACCGATCGCGGCTCATCTGGGTGGGCAATGCAGTACGCAGAATATTTTTGTTTCAGCATTTTCAGGTTGGTGAGGAAGGCAGTGCCCTGCTTTAAGGCCTTTAACCTTTGCTCCAGACCATCGTGCTCCTTCTGAAGCGTCCTCAACTCAGCTTCACTTCTGAAAAAACAAATGATAAGTTTTTTTCTTTCTATTAATTTTAGAAGTCAGTTACACAGGTAACTCAACCACTGACATGTTGCTCTAAATATATGAACATTAAGAGTAATAATTAAGCTTTAAATATGAATTAATAAGTAAATACAAAAGTAATTAAAATTAAACTAAAATAAAGTCCTCTATTATCGGTCAATGTGTCATTACTTACTTAATTAGCTCATTCTTCGCCTCCAATAGTTTATGCTTTTTGCGGTTCAGGTTGCTATTAATCTGAACCAAGAAGGAAAGAAAGAACAAAAGTTTTTTGTAAAATAATAATGACTAGCTTACATTTACTCTCCTAGCGTTTCCTGTTAAAGATCGGTTGATTAATAATCTTCCTTTAATGAAATAAATATCTAAATGTCATGAAAATATTCAGCAACACTACCTTTGCAGCTTTCCGTCTCACATCATTAAATTCTTTAGTTGCTGTGATCTAAAAAAAAAAAAAAACACACAAAAAAAACATTTTACTGTTAGTCTCAATAAACACCACGTTAGGTGTTATAACAGAAAGTTCTTCTGGTTAAATCTACGAATGTGCCTAATAGTTGTGTTATTTGTTTTTCTGGCAGTGAGTAAAATTTTTTGTGGAAAACATGCACTATTCATAATAGATAGCATTCAGACACACTCACCATTTCATTGAGCTGCTCCTCAAAAGAGTGAGAGAGCGCATCAATGGCTCGTTTAACGGAATCTGAGCTCACCGTCTCCCTACACAAAGTTACCAAACTCCAGTTAACTCAAAGCCTAAAATCCCATTGTAACAGACAATGAAAAATCTTTAAAATGTGTTAAAGACGATCACTGGATCATAGCATGCTTACTTGTACTGAGTGACAAATTGCTGAAATGCCTCAAGAACAATGTCAAGATCGATTGGATTTTTCACAGCTCCTTGTTTCTGCTTCTTGTTGAGGTTTCCATTGTCTATTAAAGCAAGAAATTATGTATCTCTTTAAGTACCAGTCTTTCAGTGACATGTAGATATCCAGATATTTATTATAAAGGACACCCAAAATGTTGTAAAAACAAGAACAGAATGCAGTGAACCTATAAACATTAAAAGGAATTTTTTCCAATATGGTAACTTTATAGGAGAAAGCAAAAACAAAAGCTTTATTTGCACCGATAATATAAAGCATTTAATTCTAAGCAGTTTTGGAACATTTTTATTTTCTTATTCATCATGAAGATTCACACAATGAAGAGCAGCTGTGTTCAACTGATGGGAATTAACCAAAAATATGGAGATACATGTATACATTTAGACACTGGCATTACCAAAAACACAGCTTTTCTGCAAAAAAAAAAAAAAACCTGTTCATTTTAAGATCATTTAAGATCATTTAAGATCAAACCTTAGGCGGTATTTTACCTGAGGAACCAGATGAAGACTTCCTTTTCTGTTTCTGAACTCCTTGCTGGTGACCAGAAGATCTTTGTCCCCTTTGCAGTTGCGTATTAGAGGGTTGGTGTTTTTTACTGCTTGGGTGCTGGCAACAGAAAACTACATCAAATGTTTGCTAGCTATATGGTTTATAATATGGTATTACATTCTTAATTACCATTAAGAATGGACTGGCCCAGGAGAGTCTTGTCACCGGGTCAGTGTTAAAAATAATATGTTTTATCCTAACTAGGGACTGAAGTGTTTCAAACAACGTATACTCTTGCTACATGGATGTCGATTAAATGAAGAAAAAAGATTATTCAGTGCTGACTCACAAAACTCTCATCTTCATCGGTCAACTCCTCAGATGATGATGACTGCTGCTGGCTTTTGGCAGGACCATCAGGTGGCATGTTATCTGATGAAATCTCATCCTTAAAAACAGCAAAAAATAAATTTTAATTACTCAATTTCACATTCATGTACTGTTGTCCAAGAAAGAGAGCAAAAATAAAAATATTAATCCTTAAATCACTCAAAAGCAGCCTAAATATTAGAAATGGAATAACTGAAATTGAAAGAACTTAGAAAAGTCTCACCTCAGAAACATCTGCCTCAGAGACTTCAGACTGGGCCGTACCCGTAGCACTGCCTTCTCTATTTTCTGAGCTGGTCTGCAGACTTCTGTAGGTATACTTGCATGTAACACCTCAAACGCTAGAGTAAATCACTTTTATCTCACTTTATTTTAATTACTTATTTTTATTCAGAAAGGCTGCATCTAAGATGAACATGATTTTCCAGTTATCAAAGTAATCAGACCTCTTGAAGAATCAAGCATGCAAAATAAAAAAAAATAACAATAATAATTACTGTGGTTGGGCTGATGTTTCCTGCTGTGTCTTCTGTTTCTGTTTCAGCCTTTGGCTCCTTTTGGATTTTGAACTCTCTTTATGTGTCTGGACAGTACTTTTCTTTGTTTTAGATTTATCTTTTTTAGCATAGGCATGTCTTTTTGGAGTTCCTGCCACTTCCTGGCATTTCTTCTTCACTCTGTCTTCACCTGCTTTTGTTTTTGCAGTGGCCTTTGGATGAGTGACTGGTTCCGGGCTACATTCATCTTCTAGAGCTGTGCTGTGCAGAGGATTGCCTGAAAAAGCCAAAGGCAGAGTTAAATATTCTAAAAAATATAATGGCCATAAAAGATTAGCAGAGAAAATCACAGGAGATGGGAATGGCCCACTAAACTGGTGGAGGCAATACACCAGTGGTTCTCTGATCTGGTAAAGAAATATCCGTGCACCTCAGCCAGAGAGGCTCTTCAGCACAGGTGGAAATACTGACAAGTGCATGCGCTTATCTCTGTAACCAGATCATGCCAACAGGCAGGTCTTTCTACCGAAAGAGATCACGTTTCTTTTCAAAGTTCAGAAATAAAACTTCAAAAAAAACTTAAGCCTTGTTCAGTACACAGGTTACAAAAGGTCTATAAAGGCATGATGTATCCAAAAGTGAGTAGTTATGTTACATAATCCTGATTTTTCAACATCTAGATCTCAATATTGGCCAAAATAATCGAGATGATGATTACTTTGATGTAATTGAGTATCCCTGTATATTAAAGTGTTGATAAAAAAGGGTTGATAAAAGACATGCCGTGGGAGGAGAACTGTTCTCCTTGAAGGAAACTGGCCTTGTTTATCGAGGACACATCCAGACACTCCGGAGACTGGACCAGCTCCTCGTCTGATCTGCTTTTCTGACTCTTGTTCTGCAAACACAAAAGTCTCAGTAAGGACGACAGCAAAAGAATATGAGAAGCGACTAAAATAAACCCAGTCTGTTGTAATAAGTGTAGAGTAGTTTCACCACCAGCTCCACTTAAAGCACAACAGTCAACAGTGCACACAGGGCGGCTCGCTAACAGCTCAAAATCAACATAAACCACTTTAATACGGCAACCTTAAGCTCCTTTTGAAATTCTTTGAGCATTCTCGTCATCCGACTCATTTTCGCAATAAAACAAATCCAAATAATTTATATATTTATATATATGTTCTAATATTTAACAAACAGCTGCCGTCTCTTCTCCAAAACAATTCCCGCGGATTGTTTGGACTGTTTGGGTTGTACCATAGTGGTTAAATGGGTGAGGCGTGCAAGGAACAGAACAAAATGTTTAAGCAGTCATTTGAAACTGAGACCCGTTAAGGTTTTATGAACATATTACTCACAAAGTACATAACCTACTTTAATTAATATTACATGCCTTTTTGAGCCTTAAGGAGATTAAGAAAGTTTAATGATTATTGTCCCCCCCCCTCCCTTCGAAATAATCGACCCACCCCGTTTTTGTTTCTCATTCGCTACTGAATTATCTGCGCAGTAGGATGATGGCTGCCCCCTGCTGGTGTGCACTGGAACTTCTTCAAAGTTAACTGTTAACCGTCCTTAACTATGCACTTATTCGGCACTTACTGTAATATTGTATTGTTGGCAGTAAAATAAACTATTTTAGGAAACAAAGCAATGGAGAAAAGGTTGGTCTTAACAAAAGAAAGAAAGTGTTTTACACAATAGGAGGAAACATTAAATACTAGTGGACTAATGAAGCCCAATTTAAAATATGTACATTTGAATACAAATAAATAATACATTTTTTTATATGCAGCACAATCAAATCTTTTTATTTATTTTTTGTGCATAAAATAACATCAGCACTTTTCTATTTTTTATGTTATTCATTACCATCATTAAAGAAAGAGGTGGAAGGGTAGAAGAAAATTAAACGATCTTTGTTTAGAATATTTTTAGCAGGTTAAATGTATACAGACTTTGCTGACTCAAAAGTATGCATTCGTTTGCTTTGTAAGAAATATTGATTCTCCTAGATTTGGAGTCAGTTTTCTTGGACACATCAATACCGAAGAGATGCAGTTAGGAAGAGTTTTCCATGGGATTTCAGGTTCTGATTGGCTGCAAAGACTGCTCTGAAACACTCTGTATAACTTCATTTAGATGAAATGACAGAAAGGCCAGATCGTTAATGTGAATGTGGGTTTTGTGACGTCACAAAACGTGCCATCTGTGTAGCTTGGTTTACTTAAATTTATGTGACTAGTCATTGTGAGGACACGGCACTAAACACAGTGAACCACAATGAAATGACACCTCCGCATTTTACCCACACACACATATGTGTAGCAGGGGGCAGCTATTGAAAATGCCTGGGGAGCAGTGATGGGGACGGTACCTTGTGCAAGCTAAAACTGCAGCAGGTTCAGGCTTCACTCTGCACTTGAGTGATCTGGCTTAATTGAGAGTCTGCTTTGAAAAACACCCTCCTGTTGGGGATCACGTGAAACAGAGGCTGCTTCCAAATATTGACAGGTTTTTTCTTTGATTTTAACTGATCTGTCAGCAAAGTGTATCTGTGTGCGGATCTTCTTCTACTTCTTTCAACTGTTCTCGTTAGGAGCCACAGCAGATCACCTGTTTCCATTTCTTCCTGTCCTCTACATCTTCCTCATTCACACCAACCACCTGCATGTCCTCACTCACCACATCCAAAAAACTCCTCTTTGGTCCTCCTCTTTTCCTCTTTTCGGACAGCTCCATCTTCAACATCCTCCTCCCAGTATAATCCTTGTCTCTCCTCTGGACATGTCCAAACCAACGCAACCTTACTTTCTGTACTTTGTCTCCAAAATGTCCAATCTGAGTTGTCCCTCTAATGATCCTAACATGATCCTAATCCTGTCCATCCTTGTCTCTCCTAATTCAATGTCAGCATCTTTAAGTCTGACATGTCCAGCTCGGCCTCCTGTCTTTTCATCAGCGCCACCGTCTCCGACCTGTATAACATAGCTGGTCTCAATACCCACCTGTAAACCTTCCCTTTCCACTCTCTTCTTCGCTCCACATTACTCTGAACTGCTGATCCTCCCTTTCATCCACACTCATGTATTCTGTCTCAGCCCTGATGCACCCTTGAGCAAGGTACCGTCCCCATCACTGCTCCCCGGGCAGCTTTAAATAGCTGCATGGTTTGTAAATGCAGGGGGTTGAATTTCGTTGTGGTTCACTGTGTGCCATGCCGTGTTTCACAGTGACAAAATAGTCAATTTCACTTGACGATCATTTTTCCTCGGCAGAGCAGACCTCCGCCTTTCAGGCTCTCCCTTCGGTTCGGATCTGCCATGACGCTGAGCCGGGCAATGAGCCGCAGTTGCGATCTGCTGACTGTCCGCTAGAGGGCAGCAGCGCGCCCGGCCGCGCGGGTCCCTCCTCGCCGTATAAAAGAGGAACAGCGCGACCTGTAAGAGGGTTGGCTCTTCCCGAGGCGGTGGCTCTGAACTCTTCACCTTGACTCCGCCGTGCAAGCAGGTGGGCTTGCAGTCGCCGTGTGCACCGTGGGGCTATTCAGAGTGCTTGCGCTTTATTCTGCACGTTGTTTTGGGTGTGTTTTCCCACAGTCTCGACGCGCCCCTGGCCTGGAGAGCAGCTGGCAGGAGTGCTGGCCAATGTCAGCGATGCTAAGCTAGTTAGCATGATGTGCGCCTGTGCTCTTGCGCTTCAGACCTCACTGATACCCTCCCAGTGAAGCAGCTGCTCGGCTCACATCAGGCAAAGAGTCAGACTGGCACTGAAGGAGTGGGGGGCAGTTTGGGACAGAAATCTGCCGCTTTGTTTTTAGCAGATGAGAGCCCCGTCTCAGTGTGGTAGAGTCTCTCCGTCTTTCTGTTCTGCTCTCATTTTGTTCTTATTATTTTCGTATTTCATTTTAATGTGGGGCTGAAACCCACCGACCCAGTTAAAAAAACAACAGGACGAAGTGAACAAGATCCGAGAGAAACACTGGTGTGTGAGAGTGCACAGTGGGAGCAGAGATCTGGAGTGTACAGGCTTGAGGGGACGCAGAGTGATGCGGAGTGATGTTCCTGTTATTAACAGCAGATGAGTTCGGGGATGCCCCGATAAATAAACCCCCCTCTAACTTGCTCCGTGTAAAAACAGCTGTCAGACGGGCTGTGATCTCCACTGTGTTCGATTCGTCTTGGCTGCAGGAAGTGTGTTTACATTTGTCTGGAAAATAAAAGAGCCAAGAGCACAGTTTCATTTAATATCTGACTTACAGTGAGAAGATTTTCTGTTTGATTCCCAGTCCGGGCCCTGCCGTCACCCCGCAGGTCGGGGGGATTGGTGAGGTGTGAGTGTTTGTTGGACTGTCCTGTGATGGACGGACAGGCAGCCGAGCTTGTTTTAGGGGCTCAGATCATGATGGAGAGTTATGCCGATAACTTCTGTGCAGCCTTCTCGTGTTGCTGTACAGTTTTTGAGATTTTCCTTTTACAGTCTTGATCCATAATTTGAAGAATCAATATGTTCAAATGAGAGCAGGAAGACCTACTGACATATTTATGACCTCTGATCTGGACTACACCCAACGTATGTGTGGCTTGTCTTTTAACAGCACTCGGCTTCATCTGCTACAAAGGCTGCGGTTTTATGTGTCTTATGGTCTTTTGATGCCAGGTAATAGTGCAGCTTACTGGGTGAGTTTTGGACTGTGCACCGGCTCTGAAGTTATATAACAAGTGTTATCAGAGGGTACAAGTACTGGCCTGTGCATGAAAGTGTGCCTGGCTTTCTAAAAATCTGCAGACACCCTGTTTTATAATTCATAGTGCAATAGAATCGCTAAAGATTTATCTTGTATTTACATTTTAATCAGTGTTTTGAAATGGGCCAATCTGTTAATATACTTAAAAGCTAATCATGATTGTCTAAGCACTAGAACCCTTATAATTGCCTAAATTGTTTTTTAGACCTGCATAAAATATGGATTTTTTTTTTTTTTTTTTTTCTTTCCTGCAGTTCTAAATACAATAAGACAGTATTCATATGGATGTGGGATTCCACCGCACCTCCAAGCTGCACACCTGATATCCCATGGGGTCGGTCACCACCATGGACCGTGAGTCAGCCAGGCAACCCCAGGCTCCATCCCCACCACAGGGCAGGCTGAATAAAAGTGGGCCTGTTTTTTCGGCTGGCCAAGGGACTGGGCTTGAGCCTCGAGGAAAGCACTATGTTTGTGGCTCTTTTGCAGCCTTCACTAACATCATCATCACTTTCCCCATACAGAAAGTGCTGTTCCGGCAGCAGCTGCATGGGGTGCGGACCACAGAGGCTGTGCGGCAGCTCCAGCGTGAGGGCTTGCGCAAATTGTATCGAGGCCTCCTGCCGCCACTTTTGCAGAAGACCACCACGGTGGCCATCATGTTTGGTCTCTATGAGGACTTCTCCCGCCTGCTCCAGCAGTATGCCCGTGCCAGTGGGGCACCTGAGCTGTTGACCCGAAGTATGGCAGCTGCTCTGGCTGGCACAGCTGAGGCCACTCTAACGCCATTTGAGCGAGTGCAGACCCTGTTACAAGACCACCGCCACAACGCGCGCTTCCAGAACACAGCTCATGCCTTTCGGACTCTGCTGCGCGACTACGGAGTGAAAGAATGTTACCGGGGCCTCGTACCTGTGCTGTTGCGCAATGGACCCAGTAACGTGCTCTTCTTTGGTCTGCGTGGTCCCATCAAGCAGTGTCTCCCGGATGCCCACACCAGGATGGGCCACCTCCTCACCGATTTTGTGTGTGGTGGGCTGCTGGGTGCAGGACTGGGCATCATGTTCTACCCTCTGAATGTGGTGAAGTCGCGAGCACAGGCACAGGTGGGCGGTGACTTTGTGCCCTGTTTGCGGGTGCTGGCCACCATATGGCGGGAAAGGGGTGGGAGCGTGGTCTTGTTGTTTCGTGGAGCCACTCTCAATTACCACCGCTCTCTGCTTTCATGGGGCATCATAAACGCCACTTACGAACTCCTGCTAAAAGTCATCTGAGGAGTGACTGACAGATGTGTGTGTGTGTGTGTGTATATATATATATATAGCATAAGCATCTGTGAAAGCCATCTAGGCAGGTATAAAAGCAGGATTTCATCACTTAGTCCCACATCTGTAAAATAGAAGTTCTGTTGAGTATTCTGATTTGGACAGTCATTCATTTAAGCTGAAGATATCCAGCTTGGGTGAAAATTCCTGCTGTTTGGAATTGCCTCCAGGATTTCTCCGTAAAGTGGGAAAACATGGCTGAAAATAAGGATTGTCCAGTAAACTGACACATCCTGTTATCTGAAATATCCCTACCCTAAACAAGCAGAGAATCTTCAGTTCTTTGCCACAGCAGAGTCTGTTGAGCATTTAGGATACTGCCAATTCATTTTGTATTGTAAAACAGTTTGAACTACACTTTAAGAGCAGTGTCCATAATGTGAAGGGATGAAAATAAGCTGTATTCGGTCATGTTACATCTTATGTCACAGAGAACTAAAGAGGTAGTCCATTTTGTTATTTGTATAAATTTTTAATAAAACGCACATATTGGTGCCTGGACCAGACCAGACTGCTATCCAGTTGTGCATTTTGTAATTGTTAAAGGCACAATGAATTACATTTATGGAGAAACATGAGTGCGCTCAGGATTTTCAGCCCTACCGTAGAGTATGGATGGCTGAATCCTCTTTGAGGATTGATTTCAGTATATCAGTCAGTCTGGTGTCTGTAAGGCCATGTGGCATTTGGGATTTAACCTTTTACTAAAGCACTTATATGTTGCATGACCAGTAATTGCAATATTTGTATCCCCGACCTTGTGGCACTTGACAGGACAGTATGTGAATAAAAAGGAATCTGGCAAAACAAATTTCTGCAAAGTTTCAAGTTCAGCCTGATAATGGAAAGGGAAATCTCTATGCAGAACACATCTGATGGTCTTTTGAGCAGAGAAAAAGTAGTGTTGAACTTGCAAGTGAAAAGCAAAAAATGTACTGTGCCTTTGGTTTACTGTGATCTTACAGATTAATGGTGTGCTGACGGACCATTAGATTAAAGTAGGATTAAAGTAAAATAGGATTAAATCGCAAGATTGCTTATTTCATCAAGATGCTTGTTATTTTCTTTTTGGTGGTGATCTTGTGATGAATGTGAAACTTGTCCTGTTAATGTAAGTGGAGAGTAAATGATCGGAAAAATACACAGATGTCTTGTACACCTTTCTGAACTGTTGTTTTTCTCCTTTCAGGTTCATTCTTTGTGTAGTTGTTTACATATTTCCAGTTATATACTGATTGCTTTGGCAATCATACAGAACTTTCCCGATGCCTGCCATGCTAAGCATCTGAAAAACGCCTCCCTCCCCTAATATGCTATTTAAAAAAAACTGCTTAGTCAGTGAGTGTCTGTTAAGCCACACCCCTTTCCTCTAATAGAGGAAAGGGGTGTGGCTGTGATTGGCTGCCTAGTTCTGTTCTTTGTGTTTCTGCACAAAACATTTCATACAATTCATGCTTAGAAAGGAAAATTTAATGCAATAGTATTCTATTTTTAACACAGTATATGCAGTATTTATTTTCCAGACTCGCACCGGAAAGGCGGATTAATCCAGGTGTTGATTTTGGAGGGCCCCCTTTCTATTTGTCCATTCCCACTCCTTACCACACTCTCACACGCAGCTCCCTGACTCTAGTGGCATGCTTTTTAAATTCCCTCTGCATAACTTCAGCTGACATAATGGGCTCAATTATTGAGCTTGAGTGCCTTATGAGGTTGACGTTGTGCCTCTGTGGATGCCTTTAGCCTCAGCAGAGTATCTACAGGAACCATGAATGGAGACAGAGACCGGCTCGTAGAAATGTGAAACATTAGAGTGTAAGCTTCAGTGAGTAGAATTTCAATTTGTTCAACATGGTCTTTTCACATTTGCCTTGTATCTTCTTATGTTTGTTCAGCCCTGTGTGCTATGATGTATTTGAGCACACCTGGAGTTCTGGTTTCTCTCGTTCTGCTGTTAACATGTATGTACAGTAGAAACAAGGCGAGCTTATACAGAGCTGTTGATCACTAAGGTTAAGAGAAAAAGATTAGTAACTCTATTAATAGTTCATTGCTAAAGGGATTCTCTTAATGACTTACATGACTGTAGAGCAGCACTGAAGGAAGTCCAAACCCTAACACAGTTATTTAATGAGCCCCAGGCCCAATGAATTCACAGCTAGTTCAGGTTGCAGATATCGAGATTTTCCTTTTGGTAAGATCACACCATCATGAGCAGAAGCGACTGCACAGAATTTTTACTGTCAAATTCCACGTGGCTCCATTTTCACAGTTATGAAAGTTATGCCATGGTGGGCAGGCAATTCTGGGCTGTTTAATAGTCCTAAGTGGACACGTTGAAAGAAAGCATTCCTAAAAAAACAATACAGCTGATGTCATTGTAGCTGGTGATGTCTGCATTTAAACATAATGTACAAAATCATTCACTACGTTCAGTTTCTTACAGTTCTATTCTAACTATAAAACTATTCTGATTCTGTTCAAAAAGTCAAACTATTTAAGATGTACACTCTAAAAAGTTGCCAAAGAGTGGTGCCATAGAACCATTTAGAGGGTAAGAACTTTTACACAAGTGTTTCACCAGTTCCTCCACCTTTATATAATTTAGAGCTTCTTTAAATGCTAAAAGGCTCCTCACACTCCGACATCTCACTATATATTCTTCTTTTGTGAACTGTCGCCTGAAAGGTGGATGGTACCGAAACTTGGCCTCGGGGATTGGGCTTCAAATCAATCCACAACATCTAGAAAGTAAACATGAAGACCATCTGGAGGGTTTTGAGGAACGAATCAAGATCCACTGATTCAGAAAAACAAATGGTTCTGTGCCATTAAGTAAAAAATCTCGGATGCCTGGATTTTCAGTAATGTCTTTTTTTAAAGAACTGCACAGTATACTTAGTTGTGTAAACTTTTATGTGGTCTCTTGGACATTTAATTTTTCGGCACCATTAGAAAATAGCTCTCTTTTGAATTTCATGATACATTGACCAATAGAAATGGCCCAAAACGCTGTAATTTGTACACAAACCTAACATTGTTTCTAACCTAGAAATGCTTTTTCTTGTGGAGATAGGAGGTTTTGTCCTGACTGCAATGTTGTGTTTCTAGGAAAATGCCTTCCCATAAACCATCAAAAATGAGACAAGCTCACATAAAACACCTTGGCATTAAAGCTTCCCCCTCCTTCCACTGCTCAAACGTGGTAGATTAGACAGGATATGACAGCTCGCAGGCAGGCACATCCACCTTAATCCAATCACTGAGCTGCTCTGAATTGTGAAGGAATTTAACAGCTATAAATCCCAGCCTTAGTCGGTACCCTCCACTGTGGATATCCCTGCAAATACATGTAAGTGAATGTGTGTAAGGTGATTCATTATGTTGGCATGAAAACTGATCTGAGCGCAAGGCCAGACACGTCATTTAGCTGAACAAACAGGAAGACTTTGGACAAACTGAACTGTAAAGTAAGCCGGAAGCTTAATGACAAGAAAATCCACAAAGGAAGAAACAGTTCATCAGGAGGTTCCATTCAAATTCATTCTTTAATCATTGCTACTGTAGAAGGAATGCAAAACAAGCTCAGGATTGTCCCTTCATTTCTTCTTCATATTTTACACTTCAAACTTATGTTTTCTTTGTGTACACTAAATAAACGTGTTCACGTTTCCTTTTCATCTGTTACATTTGATGATGCATTTCATCTGAAGAATTTCTGATCCCTACAGGACATTTAAGCTCGTCCTCGTTCAGGTAGTTTGATAAGAGATCTCTCTGAAAGTGAGATTAGTGTCATAACTTGTGCTGACGTGCTACTAAGTAATAAAAAAACAGATCACCACAAATTCAGTATTAAAAAAAAAAAAAAACTTACTTCTTCCCTATCTCTCCTTTTACTTGTCTGTTCTCATGACCTCAAAAACAAAGTTGCAACATCTTACTTGTTTATTAGATACGCTGTCTGGATTGTTAGTGGATGTGGATGGGGCGGCGGAGAGAGAGAGAGAGCTTTTTCTCAAATGTAATGAACTGAAATAAGTGCTGAAAGTGGTTAATGTCACATCAATGAGCCTTGCGAAGGTCATGTTATTTGCTCATCATCATTTGGAGTGCTCAGTGGCCTCTTTGCACTGATCTAGAGCCAGTCCCCCACCCCTTCCTCCACCTTAGGCATTACCAAATATAGGTCCAACATCAACATGAAATGCTGCCTGTGACAAGAGCTGGGTGTGTAACGGAAAAGAGGGATACCACTGTATTTAAGGAGGCTGGTAATAAAAAAAAAAGATGATGGTATTTCAGAATAATGGCCGCTGTCTATTCAGTACATATCTCGCAGACATTCTGCTCTTTTAGATTTTAGGAATATGGCATGGGAATTCAAGTTTAGTGGTGCTGTTGGAAAGAGGAGAATCAGGAGCAGGAAATAAGCTCTGAAAAACTGCACAGCACAGTGGCTGTGCTAGAAGGACATTGAGACTCTTGGCACTGTCAGATATCATCATTTCTCAACATCACTTAGCTGGAACCGAACCTGTACTGTTGTGTGTGGCACATTTACCCTGTAACCCTGCTATTCTTAGCTCAACAGAATCACTACAGATCTATGAGCTTTTATTGTCTGCACTTGTTACGGATCAGAAGTTGGCAGAATCTGAGCTATGCCATCTTTGGCCTGTTAACTAAATTGTTGTTAGTTAACACAACTGAACAGGGTTGATTTTGGCTTTGTCACCTCAGACTATCAACTTAATTCTCTCAGATACTCATTTTTAAGATCTAAACTTGGTTCAGCTCAACATTAATTGGTTCAATCAAGCCTGTACTGTGATGTGTGTGGCAATGTTTGGTAGCCAGCTTGCAAAGCTGAGATTAAGTTAGCCTTAGATCTTCCTTTGTACCTCCAAGACCACTTGGTTGATTTAAATTGCTTTTAAATCATTAAATCATTAAAATTATTACCTAAACTTAGGTAATCCAGAATCAATACTTAAACTTGTCTTAATACAAGCAAATGTAGAGCACTGGCTGATTTACAATACAGTTCGACAGGGGCTGCCTAACACTATTGAGGTGGCAGCAGTTTTAAAAGAAAACCCTTGCCAATGTCTTTTTCTCTTCTATTCAGCAGAAGGCAAACTGGGAACGATGCTGCAATTGCATAATTAGTTCAATTTGACCTTGATTCAGGATATTTTCTTAAAAAATCCTTCCTGATCAAGAATAAGGCGTAGGTTTCTTAGGGAAGCCCTCGTGTCAAAACTAAATTATTAGTGATCAAGGACAGCCTGAAACAGTTTTGAATCGGATACATAAAACAGCCAACATAAGAAACAGCGATATGCAGAAAACAAATCAGTAACACTTGCATAGTAATAAAATAAAGACAAGTGAAAATACCTTACTTAATCTAGTGTTAATGAATAAGTTTTCCATGTGCATGGTGATGACTTCATTATGAAAACAAGCACCTCTTTAGTGCTAAAATGTCTTTGGATAAAACAGGTCGCTACCATTAACAGTCAGCTAACTGGCTAACAAAAAAACTAACATCAAACATCCACACTGACATACAGATACAAAACAATATTATTAACTATTGCCAGCCAAACGCTGTTGTGTTCCATTCCACCTTTCGCGCAAACATGAAAAATCCTTTGGGTAATGAACTAGCGAATTACTGCACACTAGTCTCGAGTTACTGAGTATCGTGTATCTTCCCTAGCATCTGTTACATGAAGATATGGTAAGGAGTTGGGGTAAGAGGGAGGTTGGCATCTGCTTTGTCCTTCTAATCAAGCCAATGCCCGAACCACTGAAGCAGCACAACAAAACTAAAATTAAAACAAACGGGACGTCCTAATACTGTCCATTTTTGTCAGGTTTTCATGGTTGTTAGACCAAGAGGTAGGAATTAACATATACCAAAACAACGACAACAACAACAAAAAAAAACCACAGGTATAGGTTAGAAGCACGGTGCACATAGAATGTAAAAATAAATAAGTCCTTGAATACATACTGTACATACTTGAAGAAACAAGTAACTGTTAGAAAATAGCTACTGTATATATATAAGTAAATGCATAACCCATGTAAATTCATCAGAAAACTTGGCAAGACCAATAATTTTAGAAGACAAATTCCTACTTTTGGGTAGAAGTGTTTGCTTGTTAGTGTGTGTGTGAGATTTTGTGTTAGCATGTGTATACGGCACTTACGCTCATTTCATGTGTGCCAGCACACATTCTATAGTTTTTAAATGCAAAGAGAAGGAATACCATTCTCTTTTTGAGTCCTCAGTTTCCTCGGTGGAATGTCAAAGTTCAGAAGTTCAAGGGCAAGTGTCTATTGTCTGACTCTGGAGTATGTGTTCTGAAGAGCTGTGTGAGTGCAAAGACTGTGGAGATTAGAACTGTGCACTGCTTGGCCAACAACCTGACACCCTCTGCCTCTTGGGCTGTCTCCACAGCTGTCACAAACTCCTTATACAGACACACAATCTCCTGAAGCTTCTGTAGGGCCTCAGCACCGTCAATATCGCCATGGCAACCTCCACAGTCTGAACAGGAAATGCGTAGGCAAGCTGCTGATAGATGCACCAGAGCTCCAAAGCTGTTGCCTAGAGAGAGGAGGGCATCATCCGGTGCCCAGCCAACACGTGTCGCGCGCTGGCATCCTGATGCCAGTCTCCGTGCCTCAGCCTGCACCAGGCAGCGCTCTGTTTCTGAAAAGAAGTGCCCATTCATGCCCTTTTGGCACTGCCCCTTGTTACATGGGGGATTTATTGCAGACTCTCCATTCTTAAGCACCAGCAGGAGTTCATCTATGTCTTTGTGCAGAGAAGCATAGCCCCCTTTAAGCCCTGTACCTTTTGGTCCCGTCAGGTACCGTCTGCCCTGGAGGTCACGCAGTGGATCATCGTGGCGGCCATGAACCAGGAGTAGAGGCTCGATTGGACGGGGTGGGGTGAGGAGAGGACTGAGCTCTGAGGAGGACGAAAGAGGGCGAGGTGAGTCTCTGAGCAGGGACAGGATGTTCGGAGATGGGGCGCAGATAGAGGAAGGTGCAGTGGACGTCTGGGGTGGTTTATTGGTCCGTTTCTGACGGGAGAACTCATAAACCGTCAGTTCATCATCAAAGCCACACACGTCTTCTCCATCCCCACTAAAACAGTTGGCATAAACCGTATGGCAGCCACATGCTTCACGGTGAGGCGTGCCGGTGCTTGATGGAGGAGAGGGCCTTTCCAGACCATCCTTTGTACTATTGTTTATTTGAGACTGAGGTTGTTCAGACTTGCATGTTCCGAAGTGCGACAAGAGTTCAGCAGAGTCCCATAACCCATTCTGCTTCAGGTCTGAATGACAAGGCAAAGAAGTTTCCTCACTAGTCTCTTTTAGCAATGAGGTCACTTCTTGTGGCCCGTCTTTGAGTTTCACAACAACCACCTCAGCATCTTTCTCTTTCCAGTCATTCAGTGAAGGTACTGAAGTAGCTTTTGGGGATTCCTTTTTAGATTCACCTGCATCCCTTAATGCTTTAGCATCTGTTGATTTATCTTCACTGAGTGCTACTGTACCCAAAATTTCTTGGGATCTGGTAAGATACCAAGGCATGTCTTGGATCTTTCCTCGTAGCGCTGAAGCAGGCAGGCGTCCAGATGTTCTGCTAGTAAAATTCCTCCCGATTCCAAATGAATCTTTGGGATCCATGCTTATGGACCCTCTGATGGCCACAGATGGGGATAGAGATGGGGTGGCAGTGGGGGTTTGAGTAGTTGATGCACTGGTCACCTTAACAGTAGCGTTCTCTGTCTTTTGTTCACTATGAAGATTCTCATGGCTCACAGAGACACCCTTACTTAGAGTAGAGGCAGGAGTGGTCCCGTTACGCTGGGACCAGGGATGCAATGAAAGCCCATTTGGAGGTTCATGCTTTTTACCTTCAGTTTTTAGAGCTGGAGCAATTTTTGGAAATGATGATGGTTGAGAAAGAGTACATGTGGGTTTTGGGGGAACTGGAGGTTTTACAGATGGCATTTTCCGATCTTCTTTCTTGGGCTTGGGAAAAGGCATTGATTCATGTTTTTCTGTTGTTTCCTCTTCATCTTTAACATCCTCTGGAGTCTCTGTTGGTTTTGTGATATTTTGGTTCGGGGGTTCAGGGTTTTTCATTTGTACATGGCTGGAAATAGTAGATTTTAAAAAGCCTGGGGCATGAACAGATTGGTTTTGCTGCTTAGATCCATTTAAATGTGTAGACTGCATTGAGGTTGGGTGAGATTTAGCTTGCCAAACAGCCTTGATTAAAGGAGATGGTGGGCCAGCTGTAGTAACGGGTTTAAACTCCATAGTGTCTGGCTCCATCTCTAAAAGTTCAGAGGATAGGCGAGCATTGCGGCCAGGAATATCTCCGTTACATTGTTGAACCTGCTCAGAGATGTGATTACCTGTGGCAGGCTTACACTCAAGGGTCTGTTGAGGGAGCAGAGACAGCGAGGGCTGATGAACCTCCAACTCTTGTTTCTCAAGAATATTTGCTTGAGGAGTGAAATTAGGGAGGGAATGTATTTCTTTGAGGTTGTTATTACTGAAGGGTAAAGAAGTGTGTTGCTCATTCTCTCTGTTTTGTATGACTTCATGTGCTGCTGTCTCCTCCACGCTAATTTTGACTTGATTCATTCGTAGACTACCTTCTCTACTACTCCCACTTGTGTTCTTTTCTGGAAGAGATTAAGAAACAACAGAAACAAAAATTAGAGACACCAGCAGCCAACAATATCCAGTACCCGGGCAGCAGTGATGGGGCTGATACCCTGCTCAAGGGTACCTCGGGGAAACCTGATCTGGGATTCAAACCCACAACCTTCCAATCCTGCTGCCCAGTTTTGTAATTTCTAGAACTTCTCATAAAAGAAATGTACCTGAATTATGTACACAATTATAGTTCATCATTTTGGAGGAACTTATAAGAGGTCCTCTGTGACTTTCTGTTTCACTAGAGTCAAATCCTCTTACCATTTTTCAAAATACTCCAGGACCATGGGATATTTGTTAGAATACATGGCATGATAGATTTCATGAATGATAGATTTCATACCAGGAAATATAAATAAAAAGGCCTTTTCTGCCTTTTTGAATCATTGTTGGAGCTTCCAGTAGGACAGTGATCCATAACATGCCAACATCTAAAGGTTCAGTGATGACACAATTGAGCTTTTAATATTGTCTACCCCCTGATCTAACGCACCCTGAAACTGTGTGGTGAAGGAAAGGTCTAGAACCCTGGAAGATCAGAAAGAAATAGTGGTTAGAGATTCCTCTGTAATCTCATCATGTAATATCGGGGAAGATCCATTGCTGTAATTTTGGCAAAAGAGGTTGAACCACTTACTAAGTCCAGGGGCACTGATTATTATGACAGACACTCAATTAATTACTTTCATATTTTCAATGTGAGGTTGGCTAGATTAATGATTGAATATTATCTATTTTGACAAAATTGTTCAAAATGATTAAATAACCATCACTGACCTGTGGGACGTTCTGAAATAGGTGGCGTAAGACGATCTTGGGCATCAAAAAATTCCTCTTCTGATTCTGTACCACTGTCTTTGGAGGCTTTAGTTGTTTCAGGGACCCTTACAGACACTGTTCTTGGAGGTGGAGGAGGAGGTGGCGGTTTTATTCTGGACATCGACTTAACTTTCTCCTTATGGTAAAGCCCAGGGTTTTTCCATTCTTGTTTACATGCTGGATGGCTACGTATTCTTGCTAAGAGTGCTTGAACATTAACACCATCCACTGTGTCTTTTATGCTGTTGCTTCTACCTGATGCAAACCCTGCCCCTGGGTCTGCAGACATCCCTAGAATGAGTCTATCATTTCCATTTTCATCACCTCCATCCTCTTCCTCATCACTTAATGCATCGTCACTGGCTTCGGGTTGGATGAAGAGGTAGTTAGCCTTTTGGGAGCCCTGTTGCCTGCTGTAGGACAGGTCAGAAGGGTGCCTTGCAATGTCGGAATCCTCCTTATTCAGTTGTTCAGGCCCCTCTAGAAGGTAAGGATGGTGGACATCTAGGCCAGTCCCAGTGGCCTGATTTGATTTGGGTATCTCCTCCTGAAAGTTGTCCAATAGAGCAGGCCCTGTAGTGGAACCTCTGCTAATTTCTTCCAGTGTGTTTAGTGAGTTACTTGACAGACTAGAGAAGCTGCTGTTTACTCTTGGATCAGTGTACCATCCTGTCTCCAAAAGTGCATTCACCCTTGCTGCATAGTCCTCATCTTCAATGGAGCATGTACTTGTCCCATCTAGGCCACCTTCTACTACTTTATCCCCTTCCTCTGCCTGGCTCACATACACTCTTACTGTCTCTGCCCTTGACTCTTGTTCGTGTTCTTCAATTTTCTCATCTTCATTTCCATCAAATGTATGAATTGATGCTGTGTCTTCAGAGTGTTGTGTATCCAACAGGTTATCCATGGAGTAATCCTCTTCTGAGCTTTCCTCTGAGTCACTGCCACAGCGGAATCCATAGCCTAAGGAATATTTTAATTATAGCATAGGTAAAATACAAGGATAAAACAACTAGGACATGTAAAATTTTATTTTTTTTTAGTCTGCATGTTTTCATGCCTTTACCTGTGATGAACCTAATTTCTATGATAAAACCATCAAAGGAGAGGCACCTAGGTGCAGACACACACACTCACACTTAGGGGGAAAATTTAGCATCTCCAATCTACCTGACCTGCATTTCTTTGGAGTGGAAGAAACAGAACACCCGGACTGGCACGTAAAGGAATTTTTTGAAAATGTAACATTATTTAGGTACTATATAAAACTATTTTATTGGTCCTTACCTTCACCTAAAGGTATTCGACGAATTTTAGGGCGAGGGCCCCAGCGGAACACATTCATGTTGGGGTCCACCAATAATCTGCAGTAGCCAGCCAACAGACAAGCCAAGTCCTTAGCAGCAACTGAATCCATTAGCAAGGCCAAGGGCTGCACAAAGAGATAAAGTGGAGGTAAAATCTTTGCACACAGACAAAAATATTTACCCTTAAAGCAAAAACCAACACTAAAAACAAATGGAAACTAGATGAAAATGGGCTAAAAACTAATTAGAGGTTAAAACAATAGCCCTGGTGTACACAGCAATCAACATAAAAAAATTTGTGTATCCCACCTGTATGTCATGTAGGTAAATCTTTAGCATGCTGACTCTGTCCGACTCAGAGAGCACCTCTACACGGGTGATGTAATGGAAGTCAATGATAGTGGAGATCATGTTGAGCTTGTGGTTCAGGATCTGACTGACACCATACCGTGCTCCCACCAGCAAGCTCACCAGTGACTCCCGGTCCTGCAGCTGAGACACAAATATGCTGCCAATTTCTTCCAAAATTTCAACACAACATATTATGGCTTTTCATAAAACAAATTTCAACTTCTGAAATGGAAATCTGATCAGAAAAAACAAAATGTTCTTAACGTTTATGTATACTAGTGCACATAAAAGGCAGTTAGCCTGCTGGCTTTGTCAAATGTTGACATATTTCAATACATTAAATTAATTATTTATGGGTTTATATAGCACTGTGCAAAAGTTTTAGGCAGGTGTGAAAAATGCTGTAAACAAAGAATGCTTTCAGAAATAGAAATAATGATTGTTTATTTTTATCAATTTACAAACTGCAAAGTGAGCAAACAAAAGAAAAATCTAAATCAAATCAATATTTGGTGTTACTACCTTTTGCCTTCAAACCAGCATCAATTCTTCTAGGAACACTTGCACAAAGTCAGGGATTCTGTAGGATTATAGTCGGTGTGTAACCAATTTTACCAAACAGGTGCTGATGATCATCAGTGTCACACGGAGGTTGGGACACTATCAAAAACTGTGTGCGAGTGTACCTAGAAGAATTGATGCTATTTTGAAGGCAAAGGGTGATCACACCAAATATTGATTTGATTTAGATTTCTCTTTTGTTCATTTACTGCATTTTGTTGATTGATGAAAATAAATGATTAACACTTCCATTTCTGAAAGCATTCTTTGTTTACAGCATTTTTTCACACCTGCCTAAAACCTTTGCACAGTATTGTATATATATATGGAAGCATGATGTTTTATCACAAAAAAAGGATTAAGATATTTTGGGCACTTTCTAATACACTAACTTACAAAAGATTTGTCACACAAAGAATAAGTAGTTCATGCTTTAATCACAAAGGGTAGCAGAGAAGTGAAGATTATCAGAGTGCCTTAAGCCAGATTTTGTTTACTCTTTTGAGTGGAAAGTAGCAGATGGAGGAGACGCTCTTACCAGCATGGTAGCATTGTAAGTTCTCCCACTGTATGAAATCAGCTCTGCCATCTGAGTTAAATATGCTAACCTGGCCTGAGATACAGAGATTACCTAAAGCAGAGAGAGACAGATGGAGTTAGTTCATTTTGATGGGAGCATTGTTCTTCTAAAATGTTCTATATTTTGGGAAGAATTTGGAGAAAACCTAAAAAGAAAATGTTCCAAAAATGTTACAATTTTCAAAACATGGCTCACACATAATCCTCACCTTGAGAATGATACCCAAAATGTAGTTGTAGTTGAATGGTTTAAAATACACAGCAAAACTACTTTATTACCCCAATATACTGATACTATAACAAAATAGAGAACGCATTACAGGAGTATTCTTAAAGGGTTTCACCATTTCATCCGATATTATAGCTGAATGATGAGATTTTCAGTGAGGATTTGGAAAATAAAATGACAGCCTTAATGACTTATTAAGCCTTAATGCCAGGCTTAATGTTGCATTTCTAAATAATGCATTTCTGACAAATGAAATGAAAAAAACCAAATTATTAAGAAAGACAGGCAGACAGCTGGTCATACAGATAGACAGACAGACAAACAGATAGCCAGGTAGTTAGAAATAGGCAGAAATATAGATAAATTCACACACACATACTTTCTGACGAGGCTCCAGCAGTGACTGGATTTTCTTCATGTGACCTGTGAGAGCTTTTCTCAGGTCTTTCTCTCTCATGTTTCTCAGTAATGTAGGTGAAATAAAATTATCCAAACCAAACTCCTTCCTGAAAAGACCATAAAGACTATGGTAATATATAATACAATATAATATAATATTTTGTCATTTTAGGTGATTATTACAATAGGTGTTTAGCTCTGTGTGAGTATGTGTGTTAGTGTGTGTGGGTGTGTGTGTTTGTGTGTGTGTGTGTGTGTGTGTGTGTGTGTGTGTGAAGACTCACGTTATACTCTTGACTGATGCTCTTGTGGTTTGTCCACAGCTGGCAATTCTTTCGTGCATATGCAGCGCTGCTAGCCTTAAAGCAGTGTTACACTTCATCTCTACCGCAAATCGCTCCTGTAACACGTCCCCTACACTCTACTCACAAACACACACACACACACACACGCAGAATAGAGTCAAAGCGGTGAGTTAAAAGCTGCTCAACCCACAAAATATGCTTCTTATGCATATTTGATGACTCCTATCTTTGCAAAAAACTTCTCTTACAAAAAACAGCCATGCTAATTTGCTTTAACTTTAAAGATTTGCTTTCAACTTAAAGTGATAATTAGATTTCACCATTTATCTTAGAGCTGAAAAACTGAAGGAACTGACAAAATATCAACATTCAGAATCACCAAATCTCATATAATTTATCCCTCAGTTGTGATTTCAGCACTCAAACCTTTCCGTTCCAGCTTAGCTGAAATCATTTCAGTTTAGTCTATCTCTGCTTTTAATAACAGTTTGTAAAAGGGATCTGTCAAATCATTATTTAAGCATTGAAGCATCACTTAAAAGCAAAAGCTAGGGTTAGGGTGAGAATATGAATATGAAGCTGTACTGTCAATGAGAACAGTTTACTTCACTCAGGGTTTTAGGCAAGTTTACTGATTTTTAACCAGTTCTAAAGATCCTTTAAATATATAAAAATGTATAAAACACATGAATAAATACACAAAACTCTCACTCATTTTCATAGCTGCTTGGCCTAATTAGGGTCTGGATCTCAGCAAAAGTCAGGGAAAAACCTGGATTGGTGGCATTCATATGAGGCCAAAGGACATGATGCTGTGCTAACTTACACACTACATTCACCCACACACTGTCCTGTCTAATAGATAAAAGTGTTTACCCCACCCATTGCTTCCATTTAAAGAGTGATTTACAAGTCTCTTCCTCACATTTCACCCATACCCACAACCCCATACACACACCTGGTGGAAGAGGTATTCAAAAACAACTGGGTCATCATGTAGCAGATCCACAGGGTCTCTAGGGATGAAACACACTCGGAACAGACAGCGGTAATCATGAGAGTCCTTTTTCTGCACCACCTAAAAGGGCAACATAGTTGTTTCCTTTTAGGTTAGAGTTGAAATGTTCACTGTAACCCCATTAGCTTACTGGAATGATGCATTATTAGCTTATGTATTTGCTCATGTTATTAATTAACTTTTAATTAATTTTACTTCTAAGGTGTGTAGCAGACATCTTTATCCAGAGCCATGTCAGTTAGTTGTGTTAGTCACAGAAGTGTCATTTTTCTCCAAAGTGCAAAGTGAAGAGATGGATCTTCAGCTGGCATTTTAAAACAGTAAGGAAATCGGCCGTTCTTATGGTTAGGGTTTTTTGGTAAATGGAGGTCAAGTAAGGCTGAGCGTGACGCTGTAAGAGGTTTAGAGTTTGACTTGTGGTTTGTTGGTAGCTAATAGATAAGTAAGATAAGTAAGGGCTGCACCATTATCTGCAGCAGAGCAAAGAGTGGGAATTTTGATGTACTGAATTCCAGGCTTGCTGCTGCATTCTGAGTCAGTTGTGTGGTGGAGTTTAATCTCATTCAGTGTCAGAAAGCACATAATAGATTCTGAGCATAGAAACAGTTTGAGGTGAATTTAGACAAGCTAATTAGTGGAATATACGCTTTTGTTAACACAAATTTACCACTACATTGGCCACAAAAAGGATTTTAAAGTGTGGTTGACATCATTTGTGGAAATTGCTAGCATGCAAAAAAAAAAAAAAGCAAAGAGAAAAGTCAAACTATGGCATTATCCCTCACATAAGCATTGTTTAAAAGAGTGTTTGCGAGCAAGGATGAAAAGGGTTGTTGCATGTACTGAGTGTTACCTTCTGTATAAGCTCGTCTTCATGCAGTAACAGGAGTTTGGTGATGCTGTATTGCTGCTCTAGCACCAAAGAGAAATGTTCAATAGAGCGAATCGACAGCTTCTCCTTCAGAGTCAGCACTATGTCCTACATGCACACACACACACACACACACACACACACACACACACACAGGAAAGAAAATTCATCTAATAAACTCCCTATAAAACTCTTTCTGCAGACACATAAAATCTCATAGTAATAAAAGATCAAAACAATTGGGTTTACTGTCACAGAAGAATAAATCATAGAGACAGAAATGCTGAGGGCAAACCTTGACAGTGGTGGTTTTATCAAATTTGAAGGCTTTGGTCTGTCCGTTCTCCAGGTAGACCTTCAGTACGTTGGGCAGGAAGAGAAGAGAGTTTCCCTGTGAACACACACACAATAAACATTTGTTTTTGATGCAGTACAAAAACTGATGTCCTGGAAAGTGAAAAGACTGCTTTAAGAAAAGTATTTAATAGTATATAAGTATATTCATCATATCTATATCAACCTACAAGATCTACAAGTATATATATCAACCTACAAGATCTACATTTGAAAGCAGATAAATGTCGTTCATTGTTCTTGCTTCTAGCTAATGCCACCTAGAGCAGTTTATTTATTTACAGCTGTCTTATCTCTTCCTCCTAAATCAACATATCTGTTGTGCCCAAATAAAGAGGGGAATCCTAAAAGCCAAATCCCCAGGGTGATAACTGATTTTCTCTCTCTGTGATATCAAGTAGATGTAATTACACAAACGTTTTCACTGGTAAGATATTAAAGAACTGGACAGAAGTCCTACTGTATACTGTATTAACAACCAACCTAATAGGAACTGACATTGGAATCAACCAATCATGTTCTGATTTACGCCACTGTAGATTTATGCCACTGTAAGCTTTTTAGAAGTCTTAAAAAAGACTTCAAGAAGTCATATACATGTAAAAATGCATGCATATGAGGTTCAAATCAAACATCAAATCAAATGTACATGCAGAACAGCTGGAAAGTGTGCTGGAAAATGTTTGGAACTATAACAGATAATTGAAACCCAAAAGAGGCACTTGCTTGACCTTTTTCTTGACTATATTGATATTTATAGCCCAAACCTTACAATTATACTCATGGTGTAGCTTAGAATTCAAAATTCTCCAGTACACAGGCATGCCCCTAATAAATGCTTTACACATCTTACAACCACATGAAACTATGTGTGTGTGTGTGTGGTTGTGTGTGTGTGTGGTTGTGGCCAAACCTGAGTGTGCCCGTTTACGACCACCTCCTCTGCAAAGCGAACTTTAACTGGATTTCTTCTCAGACGAGCTCTCTTTTCTGCTGTCATGAATGAGGACTTGGGGTTCTGAGAAAATCAAACATCCATTAAGATGTATGCACACACACACACACATACCCACATGTCATCATTACAATCACAGAAGTACTCACCAGCATGTTTCTGAGGATCGTCATGGTAACAGAGTCCTGGCACTCCCTGGGGACAGAGCATTTGAAGTCATGACAACATGTTACCCTGTGACCTCTGAAAAAAAGTTGCATGTCACACTGTACAGGGTGATGCCAGAAAAATCTTGGCTGAGTTCTCTAGCTGTAACAGTGTGATAATCTAGCCCGCATGAGCCGGATGCAACATTTTCTGGACAAAGACTCTCTGATGGCAGACTTATGATAAGATGAAATGATAACATTTTGCTAGAGACACACAGCATTTACAGATAACACTAGGTCTATAGGCCTACATATTTTGTTCATGTTCTTAATATTTTAACTATGTCAATAAAAGCTGTCCTAATTGTGAAAAAGGGTCAACAGTAACATAGTAACACTAAATCACTTATATATGCAACATATTTGTGTGTAGGTGAGACAGAAAGAGCTATAAAGACACAGAAGCTTCTCTACTAAAGCACAATACCTTACAGGAAAAAGCTGATATAAGAAAGATATCAATAAGACATAAATTCCACCTGATCATGTTCTCCACATGTTCTGGAGACATATCGTCTATGGCTTTGTTATTCACTTTCAGCACTTGGTCACCAGGCAAGAGACGACCATCTGCTGGTCCTCCTGCAAAACATACACAAATCCCATGGTTAAGATGAGTGGTACGGGAAAAGAGTCGATAAACAGTTTCTATCATGGCTCTTTCAAATACTGCTCGAGAAAATGACAGGAACAGAGAGGCTCTGTGCACACTGCAAAACCGTATAATAATAAAGTAACATGTGCTTTTATTTCACATGCAGAGAGAATGCACAGAGTCATGCAGGCTTGCAGAAAAGCAGCCACACATTCTCACTATCTCAAACACACACAGACACACACCCACACACACACACATGCCCACACACACACAGTCTGCCCTCCTGCCCTCACAACATTCTCTCTATCCCTGAGGTCTCTTTGCCTTGCCAACTTGCTTTCTCTGCCAAATTACACACTGCTCTCTCTCTCTCTCTCTCTCTCTCTCTCTCTCTCTCTCTCTCTCTGTTTCTCTCTCTCACTGCCCCTCTCTCTGTATCTCTCTCACTGTCCTTCTCTCACTCTCAATCTCTCCCAACCCCTTCTTAGCATGGCAACAGGCACACACACAATTCTCTCTCTCTCTCTGGCAGTGGACTGTAATTATCAAACTGCAGGGCAGTAAGGTTCTCCCTCTGGGTCTTTATCAGCTGCTTCTACTGCAGAAAGAGAGAAGTCAGCACACAGCTTCTTTGACAGTGAGAAAGTATGTGTGTGTGTGTGTGTGTGTGTGTGCGTGCAGGAAGGTATAGAAGCAGGTACTTATTTAACAGAGAATTTTAATCTTATTGAGTTCGGAGATGATGTGTTATGAATGAGTGTGGTCAGAGGTGACTTGGTTAAGTGTTTATGTGCGTGTGAGTGAAAAGAGTGTCTGCACGCACCCCGTCCCACCCCCCGAGTGCACCTGCAACACAATGAAATAAATGGAAGAGGAGCAGGTGGCTCTGTCTCTGCCCACTGAGCTGCTTTTGGTTCTGGACCTGACAGGTGACAAACAGTCTCTCTCTCTCACATACACACATGCACACACACACACACACACACACACACACACACACACAAACCCACACAGGCAAGAAGCAATTACAATGGCACACACACACACACACACACACAAACAGGCACAAACACGCAGAACTGAGTCACAGCAGTGAATAAAAAGCTGCTCTACTTTCCCCCCTCTTTCACTCCTCCCTCTGTAACCCTGGTAATGAAAGGGGTGAATCTGATTTGATGTGGCACAGCTCGCTGCTTCACTCAGAGAGGCAGAAGAATTTATGACAGACACACAAACACAGTGTTTGATATCCTGCTCATCTGCAAGTGAGATGGCAGGATAGACATAAGCGTGATTTTCCACCTTTGCATAGTTATATATGCGTTTATCAGTATATTTTAACAATGAGCCTTAATTAAATTAATGAAGTATCGACTTTATGCCTACAGATGGCAGTGACAACTAAAGGCACCCAGAGCAGGAATAACGATGCATATAGGAAGTAAATTACAGAATTTACAGAAGTAAATGTACCACATTTTTCTTCAGTTGCAAAAACAAGGCTGCAGATCTTGGAAATAGTATGGTTTACTCAGTCAAGATTTTTGTAGCTGACCAATACATTTACATACACATCAAGTATTTAAAGTCCAAATTTGGTAAAATATAATAAAGGAAAATGCTGTAGACCAGGGGTTCCCAGCCTTTTGCAACTGGCAGCCCACACGATTTTTTTAATAGATGCATATCCATTATGTTCAGTGGCTTCAAAACTTAACCGAACAATACTACTGTATCTACATGAGATTTAAGTGCTGTTTCACTTAGATGGCATCATTTTGGGACATTTCCTTCTGGGAAAAAAAAAAAAACCTGTTTATAATTATTTATCCATAATGCATGAATTCCACACTAAATGAAAAAAAAAAATGCATCGACTTGCTAGCAAATGTCTGTTAAAAGAATTGACAGTCCACTAACAGTACCACCACTGCCCACTAGGAGGCCAATTATATATATATTCTTTTCTTTCAGCTGCCATCACTATTAGGAGTCTCTGTCTTTATTGCACCTTCTGTAAATGTATTGCACATTTCACACTCTGCACTTTCACACTTATCTGTCTCTTCCTGTGTACAGTCTCTGTCTTGCAGTGTTTAGTATTGTATTTTTTACAAGACTAATGGTGTTTTATACTTGTATTAGCAACTGCATTTTTTTTCACCTTTTAAAAAATACTGTTTTTTAAGCTGCTGTTATGTATGTTACTTTAGCAAGTGGAATAAATAAAGTCTAACTATATAGAACCAAGCTAAGGGACAACAATACCTAGCCCTACATTTCTGCCTCGAATAGAAAAAAGCTGCAGATGTGTTTGTTCAACAAGGTCATGCATGTCAGACTGAGGGTTTAATGTGTACCTGGAGTGACATCCCTGACCAGCAGGGGAAGCTGTGTGGAGAGGGTGAAGCCATGAGAGTCCAACACAGCATCTCTGATCACCTCCACTGTCTCCTTCACAGGAAAATGCTGCTGACTGCCATCCTCGAAGCGAGCTGACTTCCTGTCGCCTAGAATGCGTTCCCTTAAAAAAAACAAATATATACATTTAGTAACTCCCACAAACACACCCAAGCTCAAAAGGTGTGTTAAACAGTGTGACTTTTGTTAAAAATATGGAATGTAAGATAAAGCAGAGAAATGACCATCGTGCAAACTGCATATTCAGATCACCAGTGTTGAGTTGTTTAATAATCTCATTCATTCACGTTCACACTAGCGGACATATTTCAGGCAACGAAATCGTGAAGAACACCGTGAACTTGTCTACTCAAGTGTACAGATGACTATGCATTATTGAATATAAAAATGTGACCTTAAATTCAACTAAATAAGCATAAGACTTTTATAGACTATGAAATAAACACAACTGGATTACACGGGTAAACAAACAGCTACTGTCCTTATGAAGCTTTAATTATGACCAAATTTTGCCCAAAGCTTTGCAGTGGTTATTTAGCCACACAATATTTTATATTCACTGTGTACTGTATGTATGGTTGAAATGACAATAAAAACCTACTTGACTTGACTTGACATGATATTCTGAAGCCTCCTCCATTTACATTTAAGGCATTTAGCAGACGCTCTTATCCAGAGCGACTTCCATGTCCTATTTACAGTCCCCCTGGAGCATCTCAGGGTTAAGGGTCTTGCTCAGTGGTGGTAGTGCCAGAGGTGAGATTCAAACCTAGGACCTCTTGAGCCATAGGTAAGTATCCTACCACTAGACCACCACCACCCCTACTTCCTCCAGAAGTATTGGCCTATTCATTCGTTTTTGCTATGCACTAAGGACATTTGGGTTTGAGGTCAAAAGCTGAATGTGAGATGGGCGATCTGATTTTCAGGTTTCATTCCCTGGTATTTACCTTTAGATATGCTAAATGCATAGAACATAGCACCTTGTGTATCGGACACCCTCTTTCACAAGTGAGCAAAAATATTGAAACCTGAGAGACTGACAGATGTTTGTTCTTACAGGTGTGTACTGTCAGAATAATTGTTTAAACTATGAATAGCTCCTGACGTCTGCTCATAGATGATGCTTAAGATTTCACTTGTAAGACTGCATTTTTTTGTTAAAAAGAGAAACCCAGCACAAAGACCCGAGAGCTGTTCATGAAAGAAAAGCATGCCGTTTGGAAGCTGAGAATAGAAGAATTATCTCCTGGTGTACTGAGCAACTGGTACCAAACCGATCAGGAAAATCTTCTGGATTAGTGAAATAGAAATAACTGTACACATTCAACAATTTTGTGCTATTTTCCCGTAGAAGCAACAGATCACATCAGTCAAAGACCAGCAGCATTTTTTCCCTGTTTTTCCATCTTTCATGTTTTCATGTTTTTCCATCTTTCATGAGTACATATGGGAAGGGGAAGAATGTTTTGGGGTTGGGGATACATTGTGACAACCGAAGATCAAGCTCGATCTTAAAAATATTTATATCATTAAAAACTTGTCATCTTATGTGTCACAGTATAAGCCACACTTATGAAGTGATGGTGATCCTACACAGAGTAAGAGTGCATTTAATTTTTCTGGTGTCCCATTTTGAACAGCATTATTTTCCAGTATGTTGAGAAACATTTGACTAATGACTGTGGAAACTTCTGTGAATCTGTGCCTAGCTTTCAAACTTTACTTACTATAAAATTATGCAAGTTTGTCGAGTGTTATAGCCAACTTGTATATATCATGTCAAGCCAAGTAGGTTTTTATTGTCAATTACACAGTACATAATACATACTAATATATGTATAGTAGCATGAAGCTACACAAAAGACAGAATAGAACATGACATAGACCATGAGGTAAGGCTGAACAACATACAGTGCAAAAACAATGAAACAACAGAGTACATACATCCGATACAGAACACAGACAGTATTGCATGTGAATATAGTGGAGAATGCTGGGTGAGAAACAGCGACAGTAACAGTTTATATCATCTTCTTACCAGTTCTCATTAAATTGCATAGATTTACGGGTGTCCAGATAGGACAGCACTGGACAACTAGTTTACTTAAAAAAATAATAAAAAAAAGAGCTTCTGCAGCTGTAGCTTGATAGGCACTCAGAACTTGCACTGCTGCCATGGCAATAATAATAATAAAAAAACAGGCTTGTGGGATGTATGATTCCATGAATAATCATGATTTCCTTTGATTGAATATTAAAATCTGATGAGACCAAAATATGTTTTTAGACCTTTTATAACCTCAAATTAAACAAATGTAACATAAGGCTTTAAATGACTGCAAATGAACACAGTTTTACTGCATAGCTAAGCCTGAATTATGACCATATTTTGGCCTCAATATAAAACAAGGTCTACTAAGTTATTCTGTTTTGAGCTGACGACATTTGGGTTTAAGGTCAAAAGTGAGAATAAGAGATGACAGATCAGATTTTCAGCTTTTATTTTCTATTTACTGCTAGTTATGTTAAATTCCATAGAACATCTGAAAAGAAATCAGCTTCTGACCACCAAATTGAACATGAGCACCAAAAGAACATGAGAAGCTGACAGGTGTAGGCAGTTACACACAAACTTTAATTGCTCTTGATACCTCCTCCCAATTAAAGCTTAGAATTGCACCTGTAAAGACAAAATTAGTTAAAAAGGAAACACCAATATGAAGACCAGAAAGTCTACTGGGAGAAAAGCAAAGCAGTACAGCTATCTGGAATGTACTGAAAAAGAAGGAAACCACTGGTGTTCCAAGAAACAGACACCAAACTGGTTGGATAAGGAAAACAAAAGCTGATGAGCAACAGGCTGTGAGAGTGTGTAAACCCTCCAAAACAATCAGTGGCATTAGGAAAACAATCGTCAGCAATAAGAATCAGAAAACCAAACAAAATTTTTTGCACAAGCTTTTATGGACTGGTGAGACTAGGATTAATCCCTGCCAGATAGTGGGAAGCAGGGTTTGCTCATGTTTCATACAAGTGCATCTCTAAAGCGCAGTGGGGGTATTATCACTGTTTAGGCTTGCATGGACGTGCCTGGAAGTGGCTCAGTACACTTAATTTATGATTTAATTCTTCTGAATCTTCTGAAGTGGGGAAGAGAGGAACCCCCCCCCCCAAAAAAAAAAACAGCAGAAAAGCACAACCAAAAAAAGAAATCAAGTCAGTGCATCACATCTTGGTCTCTGTGGTGTTTTTCATAGTTTTTGGCTCTCATTTTCAGACCAATCTCTGTACTTGACCAATTTCAGAGGCTTGGTTTTTGTTTGTTGTTTGTTATGCCATGCAGACACCTCTGTATGAATCAGTCAAACAGAAAATCTGTCAGGAAGCAGTGAAGAAACAGGTGGAGAATATTACAGATGATCAGGCTGGTGATTAGTACCCGGACATGTTGAAAGCTGAGTGTTTAGAACCCCTTTATCTAAATACTTTTTATCATGAGGCAATCTGAAGTCTGATTAGAAAATTTGAAACATTTGCTATTTGTGAGTCTCATAAATTATCACTAATTTATAACCATAACTATAACCGTATTAATAATCAGGCTAAGCCAAATAACAACAACAATGCTTTGATCATGTGCCAGAAACAAATAGGGACTGTAGCCGTCATCGTTTATACACCAAGCCCAGGCTCGGTCATGTGGAATTTTATGACTATTTCTTGATTCAATATGAGTCTTAAAGAAAACAAGGTTCTTTTCCACCTCTTTCAACTAAACTTGTTCAATCTTGGAGGCACTGATGTGCCTCAGAGCTTCTGTGTACTACATATGTTACTGTATTTTATCGGACCAGTTTTTAATGTTAACCTCCCATCCATTGACCAAAGAGATTGAGGTATAACAACAATCTCAAGTTTGATATTTTGCTCTCTCTCAAAACAGGTGGTTCTATTTCATTGTTGTAACAAACCGGAAGACGTGCCCTTAATTCACACATGGAATCTTCGCAGCTGACATGAATATCTGTCTATTCAGCCTGTAACCCAAACTTTTACAATGAAGTTATGAAGAGAGTCAGCCCAGAGTTGAAAAGAGGCACAATACAGGACAGCCAATTAGATCAAACCTCATTTACAAACATCAGATTTAAAGGCACAATAGCAAAAAAAGCCTGTTTAAATCTAAGGAACACAAAAAGGTGGGAAAATACAACTGAGAAACAAAAACAACAAAAAATATTTGCATATAATGTAACGTGGCCTAGTGGTTAGGGAGTTGCCCCAGATCTGAAGATTGTGGGTTCGATTCCCTCACCAGTATGTTGCCCTAAGGTACCCTTGAGCAAGGTACAGTCCTTGTCACTGCACCCCGGACACTTTCAATAGCTGTCCCCTACTGCACGTGTGTGTATGGGTGAAATGCAGAGGTTGAATTTCGTTGTGTTGTGCTGTGCTGCTTTTCACAATAACAAGGGCAGTCACTTTCACTTTCACTTACTTAAAAAAAAAAAAAGTGCTTCAAGCACAAATTCAGATGTGCTAGTCACGTGGGCATATCTGAGTTACTATACAAGGTGCGTGATGAGCTACAGAACAAGTCTGTTTGCCCCAAAAGGTGTGATGTATGACGTAAAGGTGTGTGTGTACTTTTCATAGACAGGCAGCACTTTCAGCAGCAGGGTGACTAAACACTGGAACCCAATGTACCCAGCACAGAGCAACCAGGAGGCTGTGTTGAGAGTCAAAGATAAGTGCTGACATGCAAACACAATGATCAAAACAAATACAAATAAAAAGGGTTTCAAGCAAATTTGACTAATTATTATCAGCACCTTGTACTGTAGAAACAGAAGCAAATATAAAGGTGGTAGGATTCTATTTACACAGCAGGGTCAAATGTTCACGTGGGATTTATTTTCCATCTATCTGCTTTCTGTGGTCACGTTTCTGTGGTTACAGTTTAAGGAACAGAAGAAAATATCGGACCAGAAAACCGCTCTGTACGTTTGTGGGGTGTGTGTGAACTGTACCTGCTGAGGGAGTCTCGTGAGCGGCGCAGCCATCTCCCCACGACCTGCTCCACCCGGCGAACCCGACGAGGGGAACGACTCCTGCTCCTCTCACTCTCCTCCATCTAACTAGAACACGAGAGAGAGAGAGAGAGAGAGAGAGAGAGAGAGAGAGAGAGAGAGAGAGAGAGAGTGTAAATATTCTGTCATTGCCAATTAACATTGGCATTTGAGTACCAGAATCCATATTTTGAACAGATTTATTGACCATGGGAGTTAACACACACTGTTGTTGACTCTACATTACTCGGTAATATGAAGACAGTGTACATATTACTTACAGAACACATACAAACGGTATGCGATGTTATGTTCAATAACTAACACATAACTCCTCTTTATTGCAGAGAATACCAGGGTTTATTCCTTACAGATGGCAAAATGTATTCAATGCTGGGAAAACAAGCCTTGTAGCTCAGTTTTCAGCTTTTCCTTTTTTTTCTCCATTTCAAAACAGCTGCTGCCATTTACACTCTGTGAACATTTCACAATAAATGGCCAACAGCAATGGTCCAAAATAACTTGGAATAAAATATTATGTATATCATATAAAAGATTTGGAACGTAAAATATGTTCATTTCCTTACAATTACATTCAAAACACTCCCTCTCTATGGCTCTCTGCCCTCTTTCTCTTTTTCTCACTCTGCTTCCCTTTCTTAGTCACTTCAAATATATCTATCACTTATATATATATATATATATATATTTGTATGTATATATATAAGTCTGTCACGCACTTTCTCTCTGCTCCTTCTCCTTTACATCTCTTTCTCCACCTCTCTTCCTCAGCCTTTTCTCACTCTTTCCTCTCTGTTTTTCACTCCCACTCTTTCTCTCTCTCTCTCTCTCTCTCTCTCTCTCTCTCTCTCTCTCTCTCTCTCGTATATAAGGCTTTATATACATAAATAGTGATGTCACATCCACAAGACAAAACAAAACATGACATTTAGAGGACAACATACATCACTGTAAAGCGGAACAGACTCACACAATGCTAAGAGGAAAAATAACACACATGCACACACACACACACACACACACACACACACACACACACACACACACACACACACACACACACACACACACACACACACACACACAACCATGGGTACACACTCAACCCCAAGATGACATAATGACATACATACTTGCTGACACACTTTTGCACTAACACACTCTTTTAATTTTTTTAAAATAAGAACAGAGATGCAGGCCACACACACTCACTCACACACATACACACACAGTGCTATGATAAGACACTCTCAGCAGTGAATAGAGGCTCAAGGGGGCTGTTACAGTTTCAATCACTTCACTGATAAATGTGCTCAGCACTCTTACAAACCGCAGGTACACAGCCACTATCTGTGTGTGTGTGTGTGTGTGTGTGTGTGTGTGTGTGTGTTTAGCTCTTTAACCCTTGACATGTGCATTCAGGCCAGGGTTGATGTTGCTTAAGGTGTAGAGCGGCAATCAATCTGATTAAATATGATGAATGGAAATGCTAATGAAACTAACTGATCAATAAGACTGCATCTATAAACCTGTACTCAGTCACCCTATACAAACAGAAAGAGAGAGAGAGAGAGAGAGAGAGAGAGAGAGAGAGAGAGAGAGAGAGAGAGAGAGAAAGAGACAGGCAGACACACAGAAAGAGAAAGAGATATAAGAAATAAGAGAATATAAGAGAAGTTTTAGAGAGAGAGAACCTGTACTCAGTCACCCTATACAAACAGAGCGAGAGAAAGTGAGAGTGAGAAAGAGAGAAAGAGAGAGCGAGAAAGAGAGAAAGAGAGAGAGAGAGAGAGAGAGAGAGAGAGAGAGAGAGCAAAAGCAACTCTGTCAAAAACTCCTTAAGCAAACAGAAGCATAGAGATACAGGGGATACAGAGATACAGACACAAAGTGATGCAAAGAGACAAAGAGTGAAACAGTGAGATATAGGAACACAAATACTAAGGGACAGACTGACATAAGGAGAAATACAGAGAAACACAGAAATATGCAGAGAGTGGTAGAAAAGCCTAATCATGGTTATGAAAACACAGTCCTTTCTTTTGTGTTTGGTCAATGTCAAATCATTTGACAACAACATCATCATTTCAAGGGTCAGCAATTTGTTCACATTCACACATCTTTCAGTGTTAGTGCTTTTCTTAACACATCCTAAACTCCAAATCCAGTCTTCACTCTACAACTTAAAAAATTCCATTGCCGCTGTGGGAAAGGAGAAAAGAAACCTTTAGCCTTTAGGATGACCTGCTAAACGTCTGGGGGGATTATCTCACTAACACTTGTAGCTTTTGCCACACGTATGATAGACTTGATTAATCCAGCCTTTAATCACAGCAAAAAACCCTATACAGCAGCAGTCAAGCCTTGCTCAAATCCCTCTTCAATTTTGCCGCATCCACAACACAGCGCATTTCTGAAACACTCACATTCACACTTTACACATAACTATGCAGACAGACACACACACTCACAATTATGTTTGGTATTTGTGTGGACAGAGCTTTGACTCATGTATTACAATATGTGAACAATCCTACACCTAAACCAAATCCTAACCTTAACCTCAGTAACCCAAAGGCTCTTTCTGCTCCTTAAGTTTTTCTAAAATCAGTTTAATTTTTGGCAAAAAACAGGTTCATTAAATATGCCCACTTCTACAGATTTTCTCCAGTATTCCCATGATTGTAGGTGCCCATTAAGAGACAAATACAAGACCACTTCTGGCTTAGAGCAACATTAGAGAAGTTTAGAATTTATCATTTTACACACTCACACTAACACACTTCTTAGGTCAGGTTCAGACCCATTAACAGGAGTGTGATGAGAGTATGGGTGTGTGTAGGGGGGTATTAGAGGATTAAACTGCACTCCCTGTGAGTCCACAGGGCGCCACTTCGTCACCCATGCTGATCCAGATTGATCCGGATAGAGCGGATCTGAGACAGGCAGCTGCTGTCACTCACTCACTGATTGCTTTCCCACTTCATAGTGAAGGAATCCACGTCTTTGGGTGTTTGTGTGTGCGCGAGTTAGAAGGAAGCTGGAGACGATGGAGAGTATGTTGTGCTTCTTACAGCACAGAAACAAAGAAAGGCATTCTTGCATATGCACTGCAATCGTGAACTAATCAAGACATTACTAGGAGGAGCTGTATGTGTGAACAAAAATGAGGGACTTTACTCTTTCAGCCAGTCTGTGTAATGTCCAACTGAGTCCATGTAAGCAGAGCAGGTCAATTTCGAGCCAGCAATAGAGCCTGTGTGCCCATGCAACTGGAAAGAAACTAGAAGAAAACCTTGAAGGGTGAACAACAAGGAGCTATTTACATGAAGACTCTAATGACTCTAAAGTCTAACTCGAGAATTATCAGCTGCTCTTTAGTTTATGATAAAATGAACAATGCATAACAACAAAAAAAAGTATAATAATAATAATAAAAAAATACTTCTATCCAACTAAGATTATAATTTTTTTATCCTGAAAAGTTACTTTAGGTTTTTCAAAAGTGTTTTGCTTTAGACTGTTCAACAGCAGGAAATGATTCTGAAATGAATGATAAATTGCCACGCTTCTTAGAATGATCTAATTCAATTACTGGACAAAAGTAGACAGGATTATTTAACCTTAAATTCTTTAAACACCTTTGAGGCAGATCTGCATTCATAAGCGCACGCCACATCTCTGAGCACCTGTACGAGTCAAGTGTGTGTGATTGTAAGTGTTGGGACTTGTGTTGCTGAGTCAGTCAAGACCCTAATGTCCTTGTGGACTCATTAAGTTGTCTAAGGTGACATTTCAAGGGTAGCACTCCCAATGCCTCATCCATTAATACATGAGCTCTCTCTTCTTCTGGTGCAGTCATGACTGACACACACATACACACACACTCTACCAGCCAGCAACAGCTTCAGCACTCTAACCCTCTGATCTGTTTGATCACAACTAAATATAAGTCTATAATACCAGCAGATCTACAATGTCTTTGTGAATGTAACTGCATAATTGTCACTTGGTCCCCTCTCACCCACACCACCAGACTTTTTGTCAGTTTTACAAGCTTTCTCTTCCGCCATAACTGACCTTCTCATAACACAAGGCACTGTTCTTTAGCTTAAGAGTTGAGAGTTTAGTTAATTGGGTTATGGAAGATAATTATGTGATGGAAGGCCATGCATTGTGACTGGTTGGTTAATAATGTTTATCCTCTACCATCTTTAATAGCCTAATACTTTAATAGACATCAGATTTACTTGAAAAAAAATGAAAAATATATAGATATTCAACTGTGATCCCTTACAGTACCTGCCTATACCCCTTAACCCCTTAAATAACTACCCGAAGTAATCAGCATTTTTAGCAGTCATTCTGTATCTCCAAACAATTCTGTTGTAACGTGACAAAACTTGATACGTGGTAATTACTAGAGCTACTAATTAAAATGTGGGCAACGATTTGATGCTGCATATACAAGTGTTTGTGTTGCACCTTCAAGACACATTTATATGTATATTAACTTTAGTATTTTCAGCTATTCAGCTTCAGTAATGTGTAGTGTATGTAGAGCAGGTCAAATGTTCATTTGTCGTTCCAACATCAATGGAAGATTTTTGTCACTTCAGCCATTTGAAAACGGCACTGGCAGATTTAGTGATTTTCCTACTCAGAGACACCAGTCGAACTTTGAAATGGATGAGCTGAATCAGGTATGTTTGATCAGATGAAACTGTGCTGAACAACACCTCCCAGGACTGGAGTTAAATATGACATGTCAGAGTATTACCAAATTGATGAATTAAGCAGCACTGCACTGAAAGACTACTGCATCACTGTCTATTAAAATGTATCTTTATATCACTGAAAAATGGCTAAAACATGAAACAAGTGCTTTTACTTCATGACACAACACTCAGGTAGTTATATCTGGGAAACTGATTTTATTATTTATGACTACAATCAATTTATACAGTATACACTGGCAGTCTGTTTTATATCTCTTACTGCAACCAAGAGAAACTCTATACCTGCAAAGCTATACTGCATTGCTCTCTCCCTTGAGAACTCAGCATCATCTGGCACGGCATCTACCTTAGCACAAATATTACCTTCATACTGGCACAGTGTTCATAAACCTATAGGCAGGTTTTAAACCTTGAAACATTTCTGACCATGCACCAGGACTGCCTGGCATCATGACTCCCAGGTCATTGTGTATGTATTTAAAGCATGGAAATGTTGAACATCTCTCATCACATTCCATGTAATCTTGATTCTGTGTGGTGTGATAATAAGGCACAACATATTTTTCATATTCTTAATTATATCTTTCTACATAATGTTATAGAGAGATTAACAGATCTACATATATATGTGACCTTGTTTTTGCACAGGCAATGTGTCCAGTATGTTAAATTCAGTCTTAAAATCTTAAAATGTGCAGATGTTTGTACTCTTTAGCTGAAATGTACTTACTTACAGACACTTGAACAAAAGTGTAATTTGACCGGGTGAGCCCAAGCATTACATATAGCTGTACTGATGACTGACTGATTGATTCATTGATTGAGTGCCTGATAAACAAACACACAAATAAAGATGAGTCAAAACCCAAATTGACAATTTTCTAAGGCCTGTTTAGTGTCCAAATTGAGCTTATTTAGTTAAAAACTGCAGCTACTAATACAAAAATGCCCCAAACTCCAACCAATTGAATACATTCTCTCAGCTTGTTCAGTCCACATTTAGACCTTCACAAAGGTTGAACCAATTTGTTGCTAAAAAAAAAACAAAACTTACTGCTTCGGGCCAGATTTTCAGGAAAGACCAGGGCTGGTATTTCTAAAGTAGTCATAAATTAGAGGTGTGACCTAAACCACATGGACAAATCTGACCTAATCTGATCTAATTAGATCTGATCTAATCATTTTGGTGATTATTTTTCGTTAGCAACATCAGCCTGGTAGCTTCAGTAGCCTTTAAGCCCAAAACAAAATTTAGACACTAAACATAGCCTGGCAACAACATATGAGGTGAGTAGAGAATTGTGTGGTTTCTTTTGTGTAATTATCCCGTGAATGGTTTGGTGCAGAATTCATTCAGCTCTCATGTTTCATTTGTATATGACTAACATGGCACAGAAATGCAGCATTGTGTCAGACTGAACTGGGATTATATCTGGCCTTACTCTCCATTAATTCATTTGGAGAATTTCTGATAACTGAATAAAAAACATCTCTCTTTAAATAGTGTTGACTGGGTACCTCTCGAGGCCTGACTCTGCAGTTTGTTACCCTGTAGCAGGATCCAAATAAAGAGATGAGAGGAGTCTCTGTAACACCAGCATCTGCAGAAAAGCACTGGCTTCTATAATACACTGTCTAAAGCATTGCTGCAACCTGTTTGAGCCTCATATTATGAACACACACACACACACACACACACACACACACACACATATATATATATATATATATATATATTGGTTCATGAAGCATATATCTATATGCTATCTATATCTATATCTATATGCGATATGAACTATATCACACAACAATATTTACAACACCCTTGATTGCACTTACCTCAGTGTGATGTGGGCCCTAAAATCTTCAAAGCACCAAAATTCCTCAATCAGAATGGATCTTACATCCTTTTCATGTGGGTTTGCTGAGGGGCAGAGGAGGCAGGCCTTTACAACCATCAGGGTCAATCAGAGCTGAGATCTGCAAGGCAGAGGAGGAAAAATCTTAATGTGTGGTTAGAATATACACTGCCACTCCAAAACGCATTAAAAAGACATGTTCCCAAGCTTTAATGAAAATATGATGAAACAGAAGTTCAGCCTTTTCACGCCTGGGTTTCTAAGTGCTATAGTGACGCCTCTAACTGTTCCTTCGAAAGGTGCTCCCTCTCAAAAAGGCTTTTCTGAGGGTGAGCATACAAAGCTCTTTGAACACTTTGCACATCAATAGTAATGTTTACACTCTGTGACCCAAATGTGCAGCTCTTCCTTCAGGACCTTTCTAGTCTTATGATCCCCTGCATAGAGCTCTTTCTGAAGCTTTGTTCTTTCTGAGGCTTTTTTTTTTCTGCAATAAGTCACTAAGAATCATCAATGGTGTGAGAAAACTCAGTCGCTTAATCTCTTAAATGGCAACATTACAGTGGAGGAAAAATGATAAACATATGGTAAAATGGTAAACAGACCACTTCTATAGTTTTATTCTTAATGAAGAATACGGTTTTACATTTCCAAATGGTAGAAAAACCCTTTTAGGGCAGTGACAATACATCTCTAACATCCTAAAGCTTGAGTTCTCAGCTGTTCCCTCAGTGCTCAGCTCCTTCTTGAAACCTTGCAATATTTCTAACCCAGCTGCAATTTCCTATGAGCCTGGTTCTATTTTCCTCATGCTTGGGTTCTCCTCTTAGAGCTTGCTTTCAGCTACTTTTGTGCACCATGTCCCCTCTGAGAGCTCAGAGGCCCTGCTCTCTTTGCCTCTCTCTCTAATGAAGCCCGCTCTGAAGTCCCTCCCATCCTTTTAATCTAGGCTAACTGTAACTCTCGTGCAGACTGCAGGGCGTATGAATAATGAATTTGGTTATTGCAGCCACTGAATTGCACCAAGCCTCCCTTGCTGCCATCCCAGCCTTGAAATGTGAAAACCCAGAGAGCCAAGGAGCAAGAGAAGGTGAAGCATAAAACTGACATTAAGAGGGAGCATATGTTCCATTTGAAGGTGGCACTTTGACTTTAAATTTCTGGAATGTCTGAATGAATTTTAAACAATTCTGACAGATTTACAGAATTTAATAACAATCAATGTAGTAGCCATTAAATCATTTAAATAATATTGAATTTTGAATGTTTGATGTCTGTTGTCATATGCAAAAGTTCATGTACCCCTTATCAAAAAACATTTTGTTGAATTTCTCAACGTAAATAAGTATACATCCGCTACAGAAAACACACATTTAATACACAATTACTGGTCATGACATGACTACCAGATTTGTGTATTTCATAAGATCCAAAATTATTCTAAATGGTTCCAAAATATCTGAAAAGTATGAAGTTTGAGATTTCATATTTTCTAATGAAAAAATGAAAAATAAGTTGAATCATTTTCACATTTTCACAGAATAACGTGAGCAAAGAGAATTAGAGGGGGAATTAAACGTTGAAAAATAAAACAAAAGGCTAAAAGAAAAGCCAAAGTAAGGACACGTCTTACCTTTACTGTTTTTTTTTTAGGAGCGAAATCAGTGGAAGCAGCATGAGTTCTAAGGAAACTGGGTGAGGAAAGTGTCAGAGGAGGGCAGGATGGGTGGATAAGGTGTGAAAAACAAGTCTTAGTAGAGGAAGGAGTGTAAGAAAGAGCTGAGCCGTGCAGAATACAGTAGGCAAAGTCCGCAATACAGCAAAAGCTCTGTGCGACAGCACATTCATCAGCAACTGGTCAATGGCAATGAAAACACAAACAAACAAATTGTGTAGCCACTGATCTCATGCTGCTGTACTTCACCCCCAGTCTTGCTAAACTGCTGTGCTTCCAAAAATACAGCTGGAAAAAATACAGCTCAGACTTTCCAACAGTGTTTTATAACTGTTGTGACTATGAATAGGAGACACCCAACGATTACTAGGTCAACCTTGACAAATGATGGAATTTGGGGTGACCACAGAATTTCATCACTTTAAACCATTTTTAGTCCAGTTGATCAGTGTTACATAAGGAGTGGTGAACCATCCTTTTAACCACTTGCTATTAGTGTTTGGCCTTTTCAATGTGATGTCTTGTATATTTGACTCAGAGGACATCCAGCATGTTTCGGCTGTCCAGGGTGAAAAGTGAATAAATGACATTTTTCTGCTCTTCGTGTCATCATTATTTTGATGTAACTTTTTTACTTTGAATATATTTCATGGTCTGCGATAGGCTGGCGACCTGTCCAGGGTGTGTCCCCGTCCTTCACCCTGTGTGAGCTGGGATGGACTCCCGCACCCCCCGCGACCCTAATTAGGACAAGCGGCCCAGAAAATGAATGACTGACTGACTATTTCATGGCTATGTTTATTCAAGAAAACATCTGCATCAAACACAAACCTTACACAGTTTAAGGTCCAGAACACATTATAAAAACTAACAAAACTCAACTATTATTATATATCAATAAATGATATATAATATGGTGATTATGACTAACAAACAATAAACTGTGAAGCCCTAATCCACACTAGCAATCCTCAAAGTTTTAGTCTCTAGCCTTAAACCCTGCATCACCAGCTAGAAACTATGCTGTGACCATGGAGAATCAATGGATACAAGTGTCTGCTGAACGGTTTAGACGCAAACGTGACTTTGATGACAATCAATAGCAATCTGTGTCTATAAGAGGGATGAGTCACCATGTCTTTAATCCGACAGAAGAGGGGAATCAATGCGAGGCCGTGGCTGCTGTGTATGTGACTCTGCACGCTGGGTTTAAAGCAGGCAATGCAAACGATTGTCAATATGCAGTAAATTTAACTCAAGTTAACTGCGTCAGTGTTCCTTGACAATCTTTCTTTTCCAACCACACTGGTGCCCACACACACACACACACATGCACACACACACACACACACGTAAGCACACACACGTAAGCACACACATGCACACACACACACTACTCTTTATGATGAAAAACATCACTACTATATTGATTTTCTGTGAATAAGACAGAGGGGACAAATCCAACATCTTTACAAAAAATCCATTATTTCATTGCAAGTGAAACAAACTGTTTCAGAAAGAACAGAAAGTTCAAAAGAAGGTGAAATGCATGCAGACATTGGACTGACATCTAATTAGCTACTTGAGATACAATCTTTATTATTTGTAACAATACGCTGCTTGTTGTTATTTATAAGCGGCCTATATTTCTTCTTTTTAAGGGACTAATTCAATCTATAGCAGTGTCTAGACATACCTGTGTTTCACAATTTAGCCCAATACTGATCCTATATTGTCACATGGCTCAGCTCTAAGGCTCCTCACACAAAGCACAAGAAATGCAATGGCCATCTGGACACATTCATTCATTCTCTCTCCTTTTCCTCTGTCACACTGCTGCCCTGTTTCCTCCCTCCCCCCTGATCCCCTCTCTACATTTCACTGTCTCATTCTTGCTGCCTACATCTCTCGCTGTCTATGCCTATGTCCCTCTCTTGGAACTGTCTCTGTAAGCTGTAAGCTCTGGCAGTTGGTCGGTGCTTTGTGCACTTAAATCCAATTGAAACTGCTGTATGTCAGCGCAAGCCCTGCCAGAGCTAGCCGAGCTGGAGCAGAGAATGCAGTACTAAACAGCACAGAATGAGAGAGGGGTGAGTGCAGGCCAACAGCAATTAACCCACACCGGGCCCAAGAGAGACTTTAGGGCCAAAAAATACCTTCCACCCTGCTGTGGGGTGGGAGGAAAGATAAGGGACATAGTAACAATGCCAAGCCCAAACAGTGCTGCTGATATTTCTATTCATAATTTGGTAATCTGCTGATTATATTGCAGCAATCAAGAAATCAGTCTTCATAAAACAAAGAAGAAAAATGAACTTACTTCTGGATCACAGATTAACCACAGCTTTTACAAAGAGTGCAAATACTGGGGTGAAGATAAACCAGCCACCTTGCCGACATTATATTTTAACACAGTGAGAGGTACGGCACTGTCAGATGAAAAGCACAAACTGTAGTCCTCCAAAATACAAAAAAAATGTAAGTGTTCCCATAAAAGTACACAACGCTTAAAAGCACTGTTTTTGGCAAAACATCAATGAGTTTTTCAGTAAGACACGCTGTATCCTCAACCAAATTGACAAGTGTGCGTCCCTTTAAAAAAGACCTGGGTATAGTCTAAGCTTGAAAGAATTTCTGAGGATGTATTTTTAAAAGATTTGTTGCAAGCCTTACAGCTCTGACCTGAATAACCAAAATATGCCTATGCTGATCATCTACTTTGGTGGTTTTGGAAAATTATGTAAATCTGTTTTGATTGTTGGACTATAATAAGTAGTCAGAGTTACAGAGCTCGAAGTGGAATTTTCATTTGTTTTCTCGGGGAAATCAACAACATATTCATGATATATGCCTGGAATGCCTGGAGTCAAGATAGACGGAACAGACTCCAATTAATGTTCAATTCTGATAACTATATCTAGTGAAGGTGTTCCTTCAGAGTGATACCCCAGTGACAGAGTGCAAGTTTGCTTGTATCACTAAGAAGTGCCTTGCTTTCCAGATCAGTGATTTGATGCAGTGTTATTGCACTGGCAGAGCTAACACTGGCAACAGCAATTAAGTGTAGCAGATGAAAATTATGCTTTTAATACAGTTGAACCATAACTAGGTCAAACTGCTTAAAAATGCAGCACTCTGTTACACAAATGCTGTGAACAGAGCCCCAGTCCTCGTTGTTCCTCATTTTGCTGTATGGTAGTTTTTACTTGGTGCTACTAATAATTCTGCATTTTCTCTGTGACATTAATTACATCTATCCACTCTCACGTCCTGTCTGTCAAAGCACGCCATTAGCATAATAAAGAGAGTTCCTCCTGCATGCCTTTCAATTCATTTCCAACAGCAATGATGACCACGAACTTTAGGGCCCCCGCATGCTTTTAATCTCACCACCATTTGGTGATTAATAGTGCACATGTGCGGGTCCTCCGTTTAGGCCTTTTGTCTGATCAACGAGCAAGTGGAGAGGGTTTGAAGATGTGGCGAGGCATTCGCGTGTGTGCACAGAGACAGCTGGATAGGCCCCGATGACCTTTCGCTCCATTTAGAAAGTACACGTTTTTGCACTGAGGCACTCCAATTAGAGATTCAATTAACAGGAAATCAGTAAATAAAGTGATGGATGAGCTGACTGAGCAGACAACAGGGCATCCTGGCCTTGTTCTGACAGTCAGAATAGTATCTGATTAAAAGGTAGGCTTACTTGTGTAGGAGAGAGCAGCTGCATTCAAGCAGTGTGTGTGTGTGTTTGTGTGCAGTAGAGATGGCCAATCAATTCTCCACACAGTCTCAAATGTCTGGGCCATTATGTGTACATGTGTGTGCATGAGGGTGAGCAAGAGAGAAAGATATTCAAACTATGCTAAAGCAAAGCTGCCTGTATTTCCTGATGTGCAAGTTACTCCTGGGACATTTCCCCACATCGAGGTACAGCGAGATTCATCACATGTTCTTCATTCATCACTGAGTCATGACACAAAGCCTAGAGCCACACACACTGTTACACGTCACTTCCACATACAAAGTCACTCGCGCCAATCGATGTCTATTCATCTCTGTAAAAATAAATATTAAAAAGGAATTGTTTGTTTGATTTTATTATATTTATTATTCATACATCACCTCTCAGGTTTTTCAATTAATTAATTAATTAATTAATCAATTAATTAATTAATTAATTAATTTTTTTAGACTCTTAAACTGCCAGAAAGGATATGATCAAACGGTCTTGTCTGCTTAAATAAGTGAATAAAATAGTGAATAATATAATATAGAAGTGAATCAAATAAATAAACAAATAAACCCTTTTAAGCAAAAACACTAATTATTACCTCATAACCGAAAGGTGAAAACTCGTATCGCTACACCTGTACCAGCACTCCGCCCTGCAGTCCGCGCCCCCAAACAGAAGGTGGCTGAGGCTCTTCTGGGGTCTGCTGAGCCACACCTCGGAACAGCAGCACTTTCTCTACAAGCCTCTCTTTTCACTCTCCGTCCAGCAGACCTTCTCCCGTGGCCGGAGGACTCGCCGCTCCGGCGCTACTGCTTTTATCGCGTCCGAGGCGCCGTTTCGATTCAGCGCATGTTCTCCTTCACACAAAAGCCTCAGTGTGGAGCTCTGGAGGAGGAGGAGGAGGAGGAGGAGGAGGAGGAGTCTCCACATGAGCGGAATCTACCAGGCAGACAATGAGAAACACCCCCCCATCACTCCATCAGCCACGAACACGGGCAACTTTCAGACTGTCAGTGACAGAAACGAGTCCCATAATAAACAGCGTGTTCGCCACTGCACTGTCGTGTCGTTTTTTAACATCAAGAACTAAAGGAAGAGAGTCCGTCCTTCTCCAGAAATCTTAATCCGGGCTCCAGTGATCGCGTTTAAAGAGGACAGCAGCAGCAGCAGCAGCAGCACAGCCTGGGGGCGATCCATCAGCAGGTAAACACCCCACTGTGTGCAAGGGGCTTCGCCATGCACGGCTGATTCTGACTGGGATTTATTTTTTTTGTTGTTGTTTTTTTTAACAAAGACAGCATTAAATCAATACACACACGCGAACAGTAGCAGCAGCAGCAGCGAGGCCAGCACTCACCTCGTGGATGAAAGTGGGAGCACCGGCGCCGGGTGAGGGTGTGGTGCTGAGGGGAGATCGGAGATGTCCAGGTGGTCCGAGGTGTCACATTTGTGCTGAATCCGAACGTGAGACAGGGATGCAGTACGGCGCCCGCGCGTGCGTGTGTGCGTGTGTGTGTGTGAGGGGAAGGGCTTGGATGCTGTCAGCAGAAGGACTTAATCCTGCGAGGTCTGGCTCGGTCACCCCACCCCCTCCCCTCCTCTCTCTCTCCATTACGCATCATTGTCCTCTCTCTCTCTCTCTCTCTCTCTCTCTCTCTCTCTCTCTCTCTCTCTCTCTCTCTCTCCGTCTGGCCTCAGGGTTCGCGTTGCAAGGTCAGCCTGGGTAGCCTGGGCTGAAATACAAAGGCCTGAGAAAGATCTCAGAAAAAAACGACAACAAAATAATACATCAGAACCCTCTTTTTTCTCTCGACATGCTGTGAAGTATATTATTCAGCCTGGACTGTTCATGAATGTGTTCACATTTACACCATCATGATTTATTAATGACTGACGTCCCAATGGCATTCACAACCACTGAATATGATTAACCTACTTAAAAATAAAAAATAAATCAAAAATGAAATCGCGAAGCTGTGTGTTTGTCCGTCTCCGGCCACCATAGGAGAACAGATCGGGGTTCATGTCGTCACAGCACATGACCGGAACGCAGTCACGTGATCGGTGTTTACAAAAAAAAAAAAAAAAAAAAAAGGGCTTCATTCAGTCGCTCCCGCACGAAGCTGCTGCGCTTTTCACGGTGAGTAAAGAGGCATCTTTTCCCACTAAAGTGTTCCCGTCCACGCACTCCGGTTTCACTGGGCTGAACCTCCATAATTTACACATTTGAAGGTGGACACAGTAGAGTATGAATTCGACGAGAAGCTAACCGAGGCTAATCTGCTCCTGAAGTTTTTGTTGTTGTTGGCATATCTGACTAAGTTGTTAAAATCTGCACAAATAGCGGCTTTCGCAGCCGAAGTTACATTGTTGTTATAAAATACGCAAAATAATGCATTAAAGGCGTTTTAAGTCCACACATCACTGAAAGCTGGAAGTCATGAATGAGCCATTTTTTAGTTATTACCAAGATCCAGTTGCTTAGCTGAGTTCGTTACCATGGAAACGAGCTGCATTCGTCAGTGCTGAAGGTGCTGATTATGAAGTGTCACATCGGGCTGGGAAAATATCAATCTTTATCGTTTATCGCGATAATTACAGTTACATTAACAGTACTTTTCTGAGCATTTGCCATATTGTCAGTAATTAAAGAACACTGAACAGCTGCATGGTTCTTTCTAAAGAAAGCAGACATTGTCCCGTTGATCTGAACTGGATGTGGTACAGTGAGTAAAATGTTGATAAATGTTTCATTCATATATATATGTGTGTGTGTGTGTGTGTGTGTGTGTGTGTGTGTGTGTGTGTGTGTGTGGCACCACTGGTTCTTTGGCCTTCATTCAGACTAATTAGATGTTGGAAAAAGTAAAAATCATGACCTTGTGTATCATGAAAATGATTTTGTATTATGATATATTTTTGCTATATTATCTAGTCCTAATGCTATATACTGATTTAGCAATCTACCAGTAATCACATACCAGTAAATTCTTTTTCTTTTCTGTCACTGGAAAGTGTTTTTAGGCAGCTGACTTATATATTAAACTACACAGCATGCTTTCAATACATAATTTTTTAAAATGTTGTTGTCGAAACAACGACAAAACATAGGTTTCATTCTAAACCTATTCAAGCTTTATGCTGTAAATCTGTGTAAGGTGGGTGATATGACAAGGTTACAGCATTAGAATATCTGAAGAAGTGAATATTTGTCACAATACAATGTGTGGACCTTGATATTTGAGGTTCACAGACAATGTAGAACAGATAAAATGCATCAATACCACATTTACAAGTACACTGAAAGACCACTTTTTATGATTTTAAATGTTTTAGAAATACTTTCAATTCTCACAATGTAAGAAATCCATGAAATCCTGGCATAATTTCATTCAGTAATCTTCAATCAAAAATAAACATGTCATAGCACCCACTCTCATGTCTGTGAGCTACTAGGCTTTAATACTGTGCCAAAGTGGATTACAGCATCTTTTTATGCTTACAAAGTTGTACTAAAGGGAATATAACCACAAATTGCAGTATTCTGCATTCTGTAATAATATAATATATTACAAAGAATACACAATTCTTTACCTGCAAAGTGATGTTTTTGAAGGCAGCCTTGCCTATAAAAGCCTTGCCTACTTGATGAAAATGAACTGGGTTAGATATGCTCTAGAAACCAAGAACAGCATTAATATTAAAAAATCTTTTTTTGTTTTACTCTTGTTTCTCTCCTATTCTAGTTAACAATGATGAAGATTTAATCACATTGACTGCTTGGTAGGAATTGATTTGTTATTGACAATGCTTGTTTTATCTTGTTTTAAGGCAATCATGAGACTTGTGATTCTTGATGACTATGACCTGGCCAGTGAGTGGGCTGCCAAGTACATCCGCAACAGAATTATCCAGTTCAAGCCCACCTCAGACAGATACTTCACTTTGGGCCTGCCCACTGGTAAGCAAACAGTGCATACTTATGGGGGTGGTTAATTCTCTTTCCTTCGCTTGTTTTTCTTTAATAGAAGAGGAAAAAGTTAAACATGATTCTGCCTGTAATGTTCATAAACTGTATACTTTTCTGTACATGTAGCACTGTCCACATTCTCTCAGCAGATTGCTCAGCACTGCTTCTACTTTTTGTATCGCGCTTGGCTTCACCTGTATCTATATAACCTGTACGCTATTTAAGCTTATGCTAGATTGTCACAATTTTACCATTTTGATTGTTGTTTTCTGTTTTGTTTTAGGAAGCACTCCACTTGGCTGCTACAGAAAGTTGATTGAGTATCACAAGAGTGGAGATCTTTCTTTTAAATATGTGAAAACCTTTAACATGGATGAGTATGTTGGTGAGTCTTATTAATACTGATTGTTATTCACAGAGAGTGCTGAGCTTATAGCTGATGTAAATCTCTTATGGCATTGCGGAGAAAGAGCAGCAACTTCATGTCAGCAAGTCTACATGGCATAAAAATAGGATTTAATAGAGGTGCACTGATAGCAACTTTTAGGGGACAGGACTGAAATGAGCAGTTTTACATTCGTGCATCACACAACTTTCTTAATGATCAAAAACAAGGAAAAAAAACATAATAGGTTATGTTACTTATTATTTGCATTATATGGTGAAGTCAGCTGTTTATACATTTATACATAAACATTATTTACATAAACAAGTTCAGACAGAAAGTGTCTGAGCTTCAGGCATTAGGTGATGAAGCCCCATAACTACTAAGGCTAACCAAATTGCTTCTGTCAAGTGTAATGTGTTTATAAGCACATTGATATGCACATGCTTTGCTGCTCACTAACAACATTACATTATAACTTACATTATTAGTGTATTATTAATGTCACCAAGAAAAGTAATTAAAAGAAGAAAGGTATAAAGCATGTATGTGTCTTTCTAGGCCTGCCTCGAGATCATCCGGAAAGTTACCATTCTTACATGTGGAACAACTTCTTCAAGCACATCGATATTGAGCCTCAGAACACCCACATTTTGGACGGTAATGCAGCTGACTTGCCGGCGGAGTGTGATGCCTTTGAACAGAAGATAACAGCCGCCGGAGGAATTGAGCTGTTTGTAGGAGGTGTGTTGCGGATTCTGGCTTAAAGCATGAGCTTTTAAAAAAACATGACCCTTACACTCTGATTACGTCTTACAAATGTGTAATTAGTGTTTATGCAATTAATAGGAATTTTCAAAATGTTATACCTGTGTTCTCAACAGTGCCAGAATTTTAAGTGGCATATTTTGATTTTTCACTGCAGGTATCGGCCCAGACGGCCACATTGCCTTTAACGAGCCAGGCTCCAGTCTGGTGTCCAGGACGCGAGTGAAGACCCTGGCTAAGGACACTATAGTGGCTAATGCTCGCTTCTTTGGGAATGACCTCTCTAAAGTTCCCACTATGACTCTTACTGTTGGTGTAGGGACAGTAATGGATGCAAGAGAGGTAAAGGTTACTTAATAGGAGCATGTAACTTAGTCACATATGTTTGAACTGGGAAATCGCCAAAATGTGTTGATACCAGACCATTGGTAGATGAGCAGAGTACTCCTTTTCTTAATTAAGTAGAGGATAAACACACTCTTTTTTTCTCATGTTTATTCAAAAGCACTTTGATTCATAATTTCTCAGCCATCTTTATTCCATTGTTTGAGTATTCAGCAGACAGAAGAGCCTCCAATGGATAGTTGTGCTCCTGCTGTCTGCCAAAACAGCCCTATTGTATTAGTCCACTGCACAGCAGTGTCAATGGCTGAGTGCTACATACTTTGCAGATACAAATGCAGAATCCCAATCATTTTGAATGTGTTCATCTATATTATGCATCTAAAAAAATCACCTAACCAATGCAGAACCACATGTTATTGCATTATATAATCTAGTTCTGAGTGCCACTTCCTGTTGTGTATGATTGTATTGCATCCAGGTTATGATCCTGATCACTGGTGCACACAAAGCCTTCGCCCTGTATAAGGCCATAGAGGAAGGAGTGAATCACATGTGGACAGTGTCAGCCTTCCAGCAGCATCCTCGCACCATTTTTGTGTGTGATGAGGATGCAACACTTGAGCTCAGGGTCAAGACCGTGAAGTACTTTAAAGGTATGTGAACACACTCGTGTTGTAGGAGCTGCACACTTGACTGAGGCTGATCTGCCTAATAGCTTATTTAGATGGAGTTTGTTATTGTCTGTCTTCTCAAAGACTGCTTTGTTTAGCAGTTTGTCCATGCGCTGTTAGCTCATATGACTAAAACCAGCAGTTCAGCTGACGAAGATGTAATGAAACATTTTAATTTCTCTCTCAGAATACACAATGGAGTATTTGTTTACTACTTCCTTTTCTGCAACATTTTAATTTCTCTCTCAGAATACACAATGGAGTATTTGTTTACTACTTCCTTTTTCTGCAGTATATTCTGCAGCTTGATAACTTATTAATAGTTACCCATGTAGCTGTTTTTATTTGCCAGCAGCAACTCTGAAGCAAGAATAGGCATAGTATATTTCATAATATTAACAAGCAAAATGCTCAGTATACACACTGTATCCATGTAATGGTCTCCAATAGTCTTTACTATTGTAATACAAATCATACAGAAATACAAATCATTCCTCTCAGCTACCACAAATTTGTCAATTGTTTAAGCCTGTCTCCTTCATTACAGGGCTAATGCATGTACACAATCAACTGGTGGAACCAATGCACAGCATGAAGAACTATAAGGATTAAGCAGGGGGATGTACAATTTCATCTCTTACGGAAGTGAAGCAGATAAGTTTGTACCGGTTTACAGAAGAAAATGGTTTCTGAGACCACAACAATCACTGAAGGTCACAAAGGTGGCAGAAAAGCATGTCCCACCGATCTGTGTAGAAAATGTCATCGTATTTGGACGGTTGATTTTATGAATAGGTTTGATCTGCGGTAGTTTGACACTCCAACACAAATACCTGTGTGCCAACTTGAAACTACAAGTTGGCCAGTATTACAAGAAAACTATGATGTAGTATTTTAGGCTAAATGCAGTTTATGGGAAATCAGTTTTGGTCGGTTTTTTCCATTATAGAGGCAGGGTGATGATTGCTTGACTGGTTGTTTTCAGTTATTAAATTTCTCATTTGTCTTTACAGTTAACATTTAATGTTCTGCCTTGTACCGTCTCTTGAATGACTAAAAATGATTCTTGTGAAATGTTAGTCATAACATTTGTTACACTTAATCATCCAGAGTAGTTTAACTTTGCATGATATCCGTCTTGAGTTACTGGAGGTATATTTTTCTATTTTGAAGCAGGAAATACAATTTTTGGATTTTTGTTTAGGCTCAATTTCCAAGCCTTTAAATACTGTTACTGTAACTTACCTCCTGGAATGTAAAAAATCACTCACGTTTAGTTGTTTGTGTACACTGCTTTTTAGTTAGGTCATGTGTACGCAACAAATTGTTTGTCATTAAGTCATCCTTTTGCCAACATTCTGCTCTACATCTGATTCAACACATCAGCGTAATAATGGGGTCTTTAATTTGTACAACATGTATTTTGGAGCAGGGAATCTGCTAATCAGCTCACTCCATCAAGAGTTCTCGAGGTTTATTTCAGCAATGTGCCACATGATTAAATGCTTTACATACTGCAGTTACTTCTTCGTCAGTTGTTTTGCTTTATGGTAGAGGGCTTGTTAGTGTTAATAGTTCTATTATAGTGCCTGCAACCCTTATCCCTATATTATTTTTGGCAGACTATTCCCGGGTTGGAATGGGGAAAGACTGTCCCCAAGGAATCTGACCTTGATGTGGTACTAGAGAGCAGTTTATCAGAGAAATGTCAGTGACATACATGGATGTTTGGGACCAATGTTGCCTGCTATATTTTTTTCTCTCTCTCCTGAACCTTGCCTTCTGAATGTAAGTAAAGGAGTTGGGACTTTTCACTTTGGGACAGTTTCCAGGGATCGGTGACAGAATTTTGATGTATGATTGATGGGTGAAGCTGTGTTAATATTTTGAAAATACAAACATGCTTAAATTTAGTGCCATTTGCTAAAAACAACGAAGCTTCTTTAAAACAAGTTCTGAATACCTTCCTGTGTTGGCTGCTGTTTCAGTGTGTTTTTGGCAGCCAGCATGCTTTAAACATGTTTATGTTTGGGATGTTAAAGCATTAATCATAGATACTGTCTATATGATTAGAATACATAGTATAGACTATAGTATAAATAGTGTAAAGTAGTATCTCTGAACTTTACAAATTTGAATAATGTGCTGAAACTAGTTTATACTATATATTTTAAATATGGTTATCAACAGAGAATCAACTTAAAAAATTTTTTTTTTTAATTTATTAATTAAAAATCCCTTCACCCCACGAGTCCCATGAACGAAGCAACGGTTAACGGATTTCACTTGGGCCAAATCAGCTTTTCATACCTTTTTTTACACGACTGTAGGAATAAATAAAACGTTTTGGTTAACATTCTTTTCTCTGAATGTAATGTGCAAATGACTTAATAACATAAATGCTTATGTTTGAAGCATCATGCTGTCAAGTACATTAAATGACTGCAGTTTTAAGACATATCATTTAACATGTAGGTCCCCAGCACTGGGCTATGGGGCTTGTTAATGAACTACATTATTGGAGAGTACTCCAGGAACAAGGTACCACTTAATTACTCTTTAATTTGTCTATACATCATTTGGGTACTATTGAATTTTCAAGTCTCTACGGTTCTAGCAGTATTTGGAGCTAAATATGTTCATTGGTTGAATTACTTATTTGCTGATTTTAACATGGAGAAAACAAAACATTTTATACTTTCCATCTTGGTGAACCTAGAATCTGAACTAAAATTTGCAAAAAAAATTAACATTTGTTCTCTAAAGGGGCTGTGAACTTACTGTCATGTGAAACTTAGAAAATCAACCAAAAGTAATGGAGACAGAAGTGTTTACACCTTTGTGTCAATTACATGTCAATTAATACCTCTTTATTGCAATGTAACATTTACTTTCTTCTCAATACATTAATGAAAGCATCTTTTGGGACCTCCACGTTTCCGATCCGTCTCATTTTCTTCTTGCCCTCAGCTTGCCTCTTTAACAGTTTCATTTTTCGTGTAATATCTCCTCCATACTGTTGGAAACAGCAGAATTTGTAACCAAAAAAGAAAATCAGCATAACTGGAACTGAGAAATGGAGGCAACAGAAAGACACTTACACATTTTGCTAGAACATTCTTCCTGTATGCTTTGATCCTGATGAAATAAACAGAAATACACATACATGTATGTAGGTTTCACCAAACCTTATGACAGTGTGATCTGAAATACAGCTGTTGAGAAACACTCACGTTTCTCTGGCAATGACTTTGCTTCCAATGGCTGCCTGCACAGCAATTTCGAACATCTGTCTGGGGATCGACTCTTTAAGCCTCTCACACATGGCTTTTCCCATGCTATATGCTCGGTCCCTGGAAGCAGTAACATAGCAAATACAAACCATATTGCTACCGTACTTCTAATAAATTCTTCCAATTTTAAAGCTTTTAAAATAATTCAAATTTCAGGTGATGTCTAGGAAAATCTACCTGCACCATTTTTTCCACATTGTTCATTCAACCATGCATTAACAGCTTACTAAACTTACTTGTGAACAATAGTTGTAAGCTCTTCCACTGGTTTCCCATTGAGCAGAAAATCAATCTTTATCAGTTCAGCTGGTTCATAGCCAGCATCTTCATAGTCAAAGCTAAAGAAGAAATTGACATTACTACAGCTACAAAATGCTGAATCAGACCCTACTCAATTTTTAGCTTTAATATGTTCATATCTGTAACAAAGCTAAAATGTAATATTACCTTGCGTATCCTGAGGAGAGTGACTTAAGCTGGTCATAAAAATCCACCACAATCTCATTGAGTGGGAACAGATACTTCATCATCACTCGATGGTCATCAATGTAAACCATGTTCTTCTGAACAGCCCTGCGGCTCTGAGCAGGAACAGCAAATTGTGTTATGTTAGCTCATAATCTAACCTTTGCTAGATAATAATAAAAAAAAAAAGTTAGGAATTTAAAATGCAATTGGAAGAGAGACATCAAAATCTGAGGATGATCACTTAATAGAGGGACTATCAATTTGAACATAATATCTAGAACAGTCTCTTGATCTTGAGAATAAAGAAAGTCAGGAGGATTTGCATTGTGCCTTTGTGGACTTGTGGAGAAAGCATATAACAGGGTGCCTAGAGAGGAGTTATGGTTTTGTATGAGGAAGTCAGGTTACAGAGAAGTATGTCAGAGTAGTACAGGATACGCATGAGGGCAGTGTGATAGTGGTGAGGTCTACAGTAGGAGTGATGGATGCATATAGAGGTTGGATTACATCAAGCACTGAGCCCATTCTTGCTTGCAATGGTAATGGACAAGGTTAGACAGGAGTCCCCGTGGACTATAATCAAAAACGTTTAGTAATAATATTTAAAACAAAATATTATTACTAAATATTTTTGATTCTACAGGAGAAGTTGTTAATTATACTCCCTGATTATGTCTAGTATAGAAACACCATAGCATCACCAGTAGAGCAGCACTGCCTGGAGAAATGCCTTGACCAAGGGCACAAACAAGTTTATCCAGTCAGTCATGAGATTTGAGCCTGTGACATTCCAGTTCATACGCTCTTCCCACCAGACTACTAACTAGTGTTGGTTGTTTTTACCTTTTTTCTTCCCATGCATTCCCAGTCTGGTCCTGCCTCAATGCAAACCAAGTGCAACATCACTCACAAGTAATTATATAAAACTCTCACAGTTCCTGGTTCAACTTGTGTGATGCTCGATCATTTTAAATGTGTTAATAATTGATGGCCATTGTAAATAAACACTGGGTTATTGACAAACAACTAAGACTTAAATCAAGTTACGCTGACAATTACATTTTAATTAACATTTTATTTAAAAAAAACTGACCATGTATGACTGAGATATTTCATATGTTTAAATATGCAAATCTCACCAGACAGAGACTTATGATCTTGCCAGTGAAGTCATCAGGATTGATTATAGTTCCAGTTACCATGGGTTCCAGGTATTCTGACACCTGAGACTTATCTGGAAATTGGGCCGGGTTCACAATAGTCACCACCTCCTCCCCGTATTCCTACTCAGAACAGTAAGATGGTCACCGGGTCAATCAGAGAATCTATAGGTGATGTCGTAATCAAATTGTCTTACACTTTACACCTATAATCTCTGTCTTTTCTTCACGACACTATATGAGCTTGCTGCTTTAGCTATGTAAGTGACTTATGTATGAGCAATATTTAAAGACTGCATGGTTATTACAAAGCATAGTGTAATGCAATATTATTTATTAATAGCAGCTCATTTAAAAACAAGAATTGCTGAAGCAAAACTTTCACTCAACAGCACAATAATGTTAATAACTAATAGGGAAGGTATATTTTAATATAATCCATTATTCTTGTACATATTTTTTGTGAAATCTTTAATATGCTTATTTGCTACCTGAATGTAAGGAAACTGTAAATGAACTGTAATAACTGTGCAACTTATTATGCTATAGCAATTATATTTGAATAGTGTACCAAAGCAAACATCAGAACTCTGATTTTAAAGATTTAAAAGAGTTAAATTATAAAATTATAGAAAAGTAAGTAGGAGTATATACCTTTATGAGTTTGGGTGAGGACAGGACAGCTTTATATGGCACAGTTGGAGCTGTTACTATTACAGAGGCATTGTACTCCTGCTCCAGCCGCTGGTTAAACACCTCCATATGTAATAAACCCAGAAATCCCAGCCTGGGGAAAAAAAAAAAAAAAAAAAGATCTATGTGAGTGTCATGGTGTCACAGATTAAAAGCTCAGCTATAAGGACAGTATGGCCAGTGTGAACATGTATATTTGACCCTGACCTCCACCCAGCCCCCAGAGCCAGGCTGTTGTCCCTCTGTACAGTCACACTGGAGTCATTCAGAGTCAGTTTCTCTACTGCACTACGCAGCGTTGTGTACTCCGATTGGTCCATAGGATAAATGCCTAGGACATTGTAGATTTACAACCCTTTATTTGGAGCTGTGGCTGTTGTTCATACTTGATAAGATTCACCAAGTTTAGTCATATTAGCCATCACAAATAAAAACCTGATCAACATCAAATTATCAATAACAAGGCAGATCTGAGTTGACAAGAGAAAAAAACAAGGTTCATCAAGATTAAGAATAATCAAAATTAGATTAATAAAATTAGATTATCTGGAGAAATGTAATTCTGTGTATTAGAAAAGGCTCTGTAACTCAGTTTAGTGGAAGTCAACATAATTTGGCCACTAATTTGGATGAAATGCAAGGTGTATACCTGCAAACACCATTGATTTAGCAGACCTGAAGCCTGGCAGTGCCTCCACTGGCTGCTTATGAAGGTACAGTGTGTCTCCAATCTGGGCCTCCTTCACCTCCTTCATCCCTGCAATCAAAAAGCCCACCTGTCCTGCGAAGCTGAGATCAGAACTCAGAGTTAGGGTACCAGGAAGACTCAACCATTAAAATCATATAAAAATAATTATGTATCAGATTTCCCTAAACAATGAATAAGGAGACAAGTCTAACACAAACAAATATTCTTGCAGATACTTTAAATTCCTCCTTAGACTCACTGTGGCATTAAACACACAGTTGGAACTGATTCCGTACAAAAATACAAATCAGGGAAACTACATGCCACATTTAGACGCGACAGTGTTTCTTACAGCCTTTCTGTGGGATGTTCATCTGGTCTCAGGATTCCCAGTTCATTGACTTCATAGGTTTTTGCAAGGTGTGCTGAGACAATTCTGTCACCCTTAGAGACCTGTCCTCCAAATACAGCAATATTGGCTACCACTCCTCTATAGTGGTCAAAAGTGGAGTCAAAAACCAAAGCTTTAAAAGGTTCTTCAACTTTAGCACTGGGCCTAGGAATAGAAAGGAATGATCATTTTAAAGAATAGGCAGAAAAACTAGAAACCATGCAGAGCAAATTCACTTCAAAAATCTTTTGGTGTAAACTCACGGAGGTATTCTCTTCACCACCTCTTTAAGAACTTGGTCCACATTTGTGCCAAGTTTTGCCGAAATCTAAAGGCAAGATTTCCAAATTACAAATGCACAAAAATATTTATGTTAAAAATCACAAGATGTGCTATTCAACTGATACGCACCCTGATGCACTCATCCTTTGGAATATCAAACACCTTTTCAATTTGTTTCTCCACTCTGTCAGGATCAGCGTTTTTCAGGTCAATCTGATAGCAAAGAGTAAAAAATCTACTTCTAGAACATTTCAATGCACTTCCTGTTCAAGGGTAAATGATGTTATTGGTTATGTTATTGGTTATGCTTACCTTATTTATAACTGGTATGATGGTTAACTGAGCTTCAAAAGCCAAATAGAAGTTGGCCACTGTTTGTGCTTGTATCCCCTTTACGATTTAAGATAAACACAATATCATAATGCACAGTTTGTAATGAAATGCCAGTTAGGGCTGAACAATATGGACAAAAAATAAGTACTGTGATTATACTAGCACTATTAATGACATCAGTATATTAAAGGGCACCAAACATCTACTTTTCACAAATTAAAAGTACATAAATACTGTTAATACTTAAAATGTAAGATCACTTCCCCATCCCCAACGCAGCAGATTGGTGATCAATTCCTGGCCTTGGCAAGCATGCCACACTAACAGCAATATGACCCTCTCAGTAAGATTCCTCACATTCACCTACATCTGTGTGATGAAGTCGCATGCACAAGACTTCTAAAGTGCAAGAACGGATACAGGAATTGGAGGTAGGGAGGTCCGTTGGTAATGTTTAAATCCCTGCGCTCCAAGTCAGAATGTCTGCTAAATGCGTAAATGCATTACAGTTAATACCACGTCTGATGGATAGAAATGAACATTCTACCTGATTTGCGTCCACTATAAGCAGAACTCCTTGGCAAGCTGATATGGAACGTGACACCTCATAGCTGAAGTCAACATGACCCTGTGCACAGAAAAAAGAGAACAATCTGAAGTGGCAAGACTTTCAGGCAAAAATAAAAGCACATAGTACTGTGCATAAATACTCTACTACCTTTCATTTCTTTACATCTTGTTAGGGAAACACCTTGCTGGTGCCTTTCATACTGTCTAATCTTTGGCAAACTGAGTAGATGAAACTAAATGGAAATGGAAACAAATGTCAAAATGCCCAAAAATATAAAGTGTCTAGATATTGGGGTTCCAACCACTCATCCAGTTCAGCATCACCAGTTTACTAATCACCAGCCTGATCATCTGGACTCATCTGCACATGTTTCTTCACTGCTTCATGCCTTAAATGAGACAGTTTTGTCCTTCTTGAATGATTCATATATAGGTCAGGTTGGCTTGACAAAAACAAACAAAAAACAAACAAAAAAGGCCAAGAATATCAGGAAACCTGGAGAACTATTCCTTACCGATACATTAAAAGCAAAATATGGAAAAATGATAATGACTTTTGCACAGTACTGTATATCCCTGAGATACTCAAGAGCTGACGAAATAATTTGCTAAGAATTTGACAAATAACATGGCAACCAAGTAACTCTTTCATATAAACTACAAGCAAGATCAACTACAATCAATCTGAGTTGGTTTCTTTGAATTTCCACCACTGACCGGCGTGTCGATGAGGTTGAGTAAGTAAGTGTGTCCTTCATGCTGGTAGAACAGAGAAGCAGTCTGGGCTTTCACTGTGATTCCTCGCTCTCTCTCCACCTGGAGCTTATCCAACACCTGCTTGTTCTGCTCAGTCTTTGCAATTGCACCTGCAAGCAGAAAGGACACAGGATCAAGGTTAACCGTCCACACCTTCAGACTAGGATTCAGCTGCATCTCTAAGAAAAGATAAGGTGTCTGCAGAAAACACCTGTCATCTCCAGCAGCCTGTCAGCCAAGGTACTTTTTCCATGATCAATATGGGCAATGATGCTGAAATTTCTTATTCTGTCCACTGGAAACTCCGACATGTCAATGGTATGCTGCTGGAAGCAGAAACAAACATCAGCTTTGACATCTGTGCCATGCTCCTGACATGCTCTGTGATCAGGAGCAGGCAATGGGAGTCATAAGAGATATTCATCATTAAAACGTGTAGTTCTCTTCATGTGAGAATATTGACCTTCTGGGCTGAGGAGCTGTACTCTCTAGCACAGTGAGAGCTCATCTTCATCCATCTGTGTCTGATCAGAGTGAAAGGCAGAGTGGAGCCCCTGCTCCTCCGCTTTATTCTGCATATCTTTACCTGAGGGAAGCTGCCAGCCAGAGACAGAGCTCTGATCACAGGTCTCAACAAGATCTGCATAGCAAGAGATCACATCTAGCTACTGTTCATCAACCACAGCCTGATCTAAAGCAGAGCTTCCTTCTTCAGCTTGGACCATGCGAGGCTGAAAAAGGAAAAATCCTAGATCTCTAATAAAAAAGCAGTTTAGAAAGCCTATGCACACCAGCGATCATGTTTTTAAAGTCATATGCATGTAACACTGGGATTCGCCATGTTTGGATGGAGAGCGTTCTTCTTCTTTGAAAATGGAACTAGAACACACCAGCGCCACCTACTGTCGGGGCCACGGCTTAACCATCAGGGCAGGATCAGGAGAAACAAAGCTCCCTAAACATTGCAATGACAAACAACATGCTGCCTCACAAATCTAGGAATCATCGTTCGTGTTTAAAAAAAAGGAAAAATCCCACATCTAACCTTTGACCCCACTGCCTCTCCCATCCTACCATGTTCAACATGCACACAACTCAAACTTCTAAGTGAAAGATGTACAGTACTGCGCAAAGTTTTAGGCAGGTGTGAAAAAATGCTGGAAACAAAGAATGCTTTCAGAAATATAAATAATAATTGTGTATTTTTTATCCATTTACAAAATGCAAAGTGAGTGAACAAGAGAAAAATCTAAATCAAATCAGTATTTGGTGTTACTACATTTTGCCTTCAAACCATCATCAGTTCTTCTAGGTACACTTGCACAAAGTCAGGGATTGTGTAGGATTATAGTCGGTGTATCATCAACCAGTTTTACCAAACAGGTGCTGATGATCATCAATGTCACACAGAGGTTGAAACACAGTCATGTTTGGAGCAACCGACCAGCCGAGTTCCTTCAAAAACTGTGTGCAAGTGTACCTAGAAGAACTGATGCTGTTTTGAAGGCAAAGGGTGGTCACACCAAATACTGATTTGATTTAGATTTCTCTTTTGTTCATTCACTGCATTTTGTTGATTGATGAAAATAAATGATTAACACTTCCATTTCTGAAAGCATTCTTTGTTTCCAGAATTTTTTCACACCTGCCTGAAACCTGTGCACAGTACTGTAGATACAATACAAGTCATGGATTTGAAAGTTGAAGGTTTGTAATATTTGTTGGTTGCATAGCGCATTGCATCTTCACCTTACAGTGAGAAGGTCTGGGGTTCGATTCCCAGGCAGGGTGGTCATGAATGTCATGTGGACTGGAGATGCTAAATTGCTCAGTGTACACCCTGCAATCGACTGGCAACCTGTTCAGAGTTTTTCTCCTCCTTTGGCCCTGTGAGTGCTTGATAGACACCTGCACCACTGTTACCCTGCTCAGGATAAGCAGCTGAGAAAAGGAAACAATGAACATTTAAAGAATATACAATGCTTCCGCAAAAACAAAAACAAAAAAGGAAGAATCGAATAATGGAAAAAACATGGTCATTCATGACATTTTGGTAGTGACCTGGCATCAGTTTTGGACATATAACATTGCTGAAACATAGAACATAAAATACATTTTGCAGGCACTAGGTATGATAGATGCATCACTCCATCGTCCTTTCTTCTTACCCTGATGCGCCCATCACTCTAGAACAGGGCAAATGTAGACTCATCTCACCACATGATCTTTTACTATTGCTCCAGAGTCCAACTTTTGTGTTCTCTTGCAAACTGAAGCATTTTTGTTTCTAAGTGGCTTCACTGATGTGTTTTTTTCATGCAGCTGTTAGTCCCAAAGCCACTAGTTCTATTCACAAGGTGTTTGTGGAAATGCTTTTACTTTAACTGTTAAACATGGCAATGAGATCTGCTATTTATCTCAACAGTTTTATATCACCAAACATAAGATTATTCCCAGCTAATCTCTTTCTGGAAGATGAGGGTTCATCACTACCGATCGAGGCTTCAATGAGGTGGACAGTTCTTGACTCCGTTTTAGTAGCTTCAGCAACCTTAGTTCCCATGACAACCATCTATGTCTTCCGTCATGGCTGTTAGAAGCTACACATGGTCACATACATCAGTGAGGGTTGACACCTTGTAGTCAGTTGAACCTTACTAATGACTGTAATGCTTTACAAATGGTAGGCTCTAACCTATTTGCTTTGTTAATTCCAGGTGAATCCTTTTTTTTTTTTTTGACAAAAAAAAATCCCTTTCGCTGCTGTAATAACCCCAAAGCTACAGAGAATTCATGACATTGAAAGTGACTGGATAAATAGACTAGATATCAGAGCTCATCATGCTTTTTGAATGTGTTTCATTTTGGAGTATATGGTAATAAACCATGTAAGCCATTCATTGGCGGAATCTAATTTATTTATTGTTTCTTTAAAGCTTTAACGTTTTTTTATATAAATATATTTACAAAATTAAAACAAACATACAAAAGTATGTCCTGCAGCTGCAAATCATAAAAACCAGTAACCTATGCTAGATGGAACCAGTTACAATTTATGCAGTGAGGATAGAAGAAATGGTGGCCCTAATCCAGAATGACACCTTCATGCTAGCTCTTGGCAGTGCTTGTGGTGATGACCTCATTCTAGTACTAAGGTAGTGCAGCAGCAATTAAGTGTGTTAGTGTGTGCATTGAACATAGTGTGCCATGTTTAATGCAATTTACATTTACATTTCATTTGCGGCATTTAGCAGACGCTCTTATCCGGAGTGACTTCCATGTCCTAATTACAGGAACAATTACAATTACTAATTACCCTGGAGCAATTCAGGGTTAAGGGTCTTGCTCAGACCCATTGGGTACTGCCAGAGATGGGATTTGAACCTGGGACCTTTTGAGCCATAGATCCATCCTACCACTAGACCACCACCACCCCTATTTTAATTTAACATATCTAATGTGCAACCTTGGGTGTCCATGGGTGTGTCCCCCGTCCTTCGCCCTGCGTGCGCTGGGTTGGACTCCAGCACGCCCCCGCGACCCCATTTGGGACAAGCGGCAGAAAATGACTGACTGACTGATATGTCACTACTAGGGAATAAAAGGTAAAACTCAATATATGAAAGTGTGTACTGCTAAAAATCTAATGTAATATACTTCCGAATATATGCCATGTGTGTGTTTGTACATTTAAAAGGAGACTGTGCTTTTTTTTCTACAACACTTTCCTCCAATATGTTCATGCTCATGATAAAAGTGTCTTCCGAACAAATCTGTACACATTTTAGATATACAATGATCAGTTGGACCCCACAAAAAAAGCAGAAAATCTTCTTACTTGTTAATCCCACAAAGACCTACATCAAATACCCAAGGGCCTGCAAACTGTTCATGGGCTTCTTCAGAAATTCAAGAATTCACAATCGCTAAAAATTAAGATAAAGAAGGATATGTATTCTTCTGACATCCATGCTTTCGGCAATATCTATGAAGCACCTCAACAGAAAAAATGTCTACAAGTTAACAATTTTGCAAAACCAAAAGCTGCTCCAGATCATGCTACTTTATTCCTGCTGTCTTTTATTCATTCCCAGCCAAATTAACTTTTCTTTGCGTAGTGTTTCTTTACAGCCATGCTCTCAAGGGACAGCAGTTCCAAAAATGTCACAAAACGAATGCAATCATCCTAAATTTTGCTTGATGGAATGTGAAGACTTGTGAAAACCTGTGCAAAACATTGCACCAGTTTTCCCTCCAAATCTTGCAGGGTATTGTGAACTACACCTCATGCTTGGCTCTGAGAGCAGAACCAGGGCTTTTAGAATCACTTGCCAAGTCATGCCTTATCTGACACATGTCAGACCTTTGAAGTCTACTTCTCAGAACAAAAAAGAAGCTTGAGGGGAAAAAAAAAAAATCAATATACAACCATGCAAGAAATGAAATAAAATGGGCAGAATGCTATGCTTATGGAAAAACACAGGCCTGTTTACTTTTAAAATGTACTTTTCCCCCCAATAAATGAAATGTCTTGGCACAGCCCATAAATTGGATATTGTTGCAGGAGAATGCAGTACACATCAGCATTTATATAACATTTCCATTTTTTGGAGTATGTTTATGGTGCCCTTAGAAAAGCATTAGTTTAACAGTGCAGAGAGGGATACTGCGATGGGCTGGCGACCTGTCCAGGGTGCGTCCCCCGTCCTCGCCCTGTGTGCGCTGGGTTGGACACCAGCACTCCCCCGCGACACCGTTTGGGACAAGTGGCAGAAAATGGATGAAATGGAGAGGGATAGATATGTAGATATGTAGCTACCAATATGTAGGCCCAGTGGCATCACTTGACTGCAAAAAAAGTTAAAACATCAGTCCTTCTGTTCTATGTAAGCATCATAATTACATTAATGTATGATTGTTGCATCATAATAAGATATAATTGCATATATATCCTATTAAATATAATTACATAATAGGATATCATTGCTTTTATAAGGAGAAGCTACACTTGTTTTTTCCGTACTGGCTTCTACTGTTTTAAAACAGCATCAAGCTAAAAAGAAGTTTAACACTGCACTGATATAGTCACGGGGGCATGTTAAGCTTGAAAAGATATCAAATATTTTTCTACTTTGTGCACATATAGGCCTCGATTAGATGGGGGGGGGGGGGGGGGGTTCTTCCCACATGTCCTGTTTTTGACAGGAGGTTCTGGTTTTGAACTCTGTTGCCCAGTGCCAGACTTTAGAATGTCTCACAATAAATGCATTCCATTTGTTAAAGTATTAAAAGTGCAGTAATGTTGATAAAGTCAATGAAAAAGTAATATACACTGATGATGCATTATAATTGCATTCTAATTGTGAATGGTTCTGGAAAGAGTAGGATTGAGAAATGTAGCAAGTTTAAACTAAATTGTGCTAATTTTAAGTGTGAAAGGTAAGAACATTTTGCATACTGAACCATATAATGGCGCATTCCTTGTGCAACATACACTTACTGCTAATAAGATGTGCAGGGATGTCTAACTCTAGACCTTGAGGGCAAGTATCCAGCACATTGCCCCTACTTGCACAAGTTGTGCACTCTTTATTTAGCATAAAAATGTGATTGGTAACTGAGCATGTTATACCCCTCAAAGTTGATTTAAAACCTGTACCATTTGTTTACAGGTGAATCATTTGGGAAAAAAAGAGTACTGGGCTTACATGTATTTGTGGATATATAATCTACAAAAAAAAGCATGAAGTACAATTAAAGCTTGGGTTTCTGGCAAAATGATCGGCTCCTGTATTTCTTCTAACACAAAAACATGCAGGAATTCTGCGGAATCCAGCGGAAGGATGGGGAATCTAAACATAAGTCTTCTTTTAATTGACCTTTAGTTTTCTCCACATGGTGTCACTCTACCCACAGGTCTTTAACCAGAAGAGTGGAGGAGCGAACATTATTACCATGGCAACATGGCAGCCCACTCATAGGCCTACTAAGTAGGTCCCACTGAAAATTGCCTAGATAAGAAATCAAATGAAATATCTCTCTCTCTCCAGCTTTGATGCTTGATGGCAGTCGGGTGATATGTACACTTGTAAAGCCTCTCAAAGGCAAAGTATGTAAAGGTTTCTCTCTGGAGTGAAAGTACATCACTCTATTATCACTCTGTTGTAATAATTCACATGGAGGATGAATTTTCGTGATTATGTTTTTAATTCACATCATGGAGTGATGTTTTCATGGGTAATTTTAAGGTTTTGTGTCTGTATGTGTAAGCTCATGTTTGATAGATCATGCAATACCCTAGAAGAGATCCTGATCTTCATATATTTGGCAAGCTTAAAGAGATGCTTTTTTTGTAGGAAAGCCTTTTGATTTTAATGAATGATAGTTTTCCCAAAACGTTAAAAGCATTTTCTGTGTTGTTGTTACAATGTATATGTAGAATTAATCATTTATGTGTAATATTAAAACATTCAAAAACCCAACTGAAACCCAAGACCTTGTTGCCAAATGCCTTCTTGCTCTTTTCTGAGTATCTGCCTCTGGGTGTCTGTTTTGAGTGGCTGTCGTTTCACAACATGACGGTTCTGAAACTGGCACAAGCCTGGACCTTCACATATTTCTAAAAGCAATGGAGCCACTTGCATTCAGCTCAACCTCCTCTTTAATTTTACTGAGAGTTCAGACAGTCTTGCAGAGGCAGGTTTGGAAGAGGAGATGCAGAGTCAGATACATACATCAGACTTGAACTGACAGTACGGATTGAATTTTTAAATGAATCACCGTTGGCCAAACACTTGGATGTTATTAAATCAGGTCTGATGGTTTTAAATCACAGGATGTTGTGCGGAATAGGCAGAAAGGCCACATGATGAGTAATTTCACAGTCTCTAGATTGAAAGATGAAATTAAAGGGCCTGTATCTTAAGAAAATCGATTTCCTCAGTTTATTTCCAATGAAAGAATTTAATGTAAATATTATTAAACATATCAGAAACTACCATTCTCTCCCCAGTCCACATATTGAAAACTTAGACATCCATTTTGAATGCCAAATTGATTTTTATGTTGTCATAAAACACTACACATTTACATTCCATTGATTTAGTCTACAGCAATTTTCTGCGGCTCATTCTCATTGAGATGTAAAAACTATTTAATTTTACAGGGAAAAAATGTTAGAAAATCATCACACAGATTCTTTTATATGAGATGCAATCAAATACAAATGTCAGAAATAGACATCAGGAGAAAAGTGAAATGTGGCATATGGTTCCCTTAAGGCCAGAATACTTAATGCCAACAACTGTAGTTCCTATCTTGTGTCTGAAGCAGCTCAACAGATTCAGAGGATCATCAGACCCTAAACTGGGGTTCCAGCATGAAAAGCCCTTTGCGGCTCTTTAACTCTGAATGATGGAAAAGGGACGAGTCATGCAAGCACATCAGCGCAGATGATTGGAGCTAAGGGAGCAAATCAGAAGTGGTGTAATAATCAGTGTGCCATTCGGAGCTTCACATGGCAGAGCACAGAATCTATCTCAGAGACATCTCGGGCAGGCTCTTTGTGAAACTAGAACAGGGACACACTTTTCAGCCGCTGCTTTTTATAGGGTCTGTTTGTGCTTGGTCATTCTTGCTGCTGGGTAATTTGAAGTGAAGCCCAAACCAAAAGAAGTAGAAAAGTTCCAAGGGTTTTTTTTGTTGCTGTCTAGGTCTGAAATGCCACCAAATAGATGCTATAAAGCATGTTCCATTTGATGCAAACCCTGCTGTAGAGAGATTCAAAGAGGCCAACTCTAAAGAAAAATAATTTGCTCATTAACATTGCTGATCCCTTCAAGCAATTCTTGTGGAAAACAGTTACTGCATTTTAAGCATTTTTGAGCATTTGTTAATTGCTGGGGCTTTTGTCTTATGCCTAGAAAATGATAATTACAGCAGGTAAGATCAGATAAGAGGAGACAAACACCCATTTCATTGTAAACTGCAAGGCAGTAAACAAGCAAATCATGCATGAAGAATTCATGATGCATGCTTCGTTTTCATGTTCAGCATGCTATTTATATTGCATGGATAGAAATATCCACAAGAAAAATCTTCTTTGAGAAATATCTTTTGATCTGCACTGACAGAATGATTCCCACTTGCAGATCAGTATAAAATTAGATGCTGAATAATATATCATTGCTTTTATATCAACGTTGGAAAGTGAGATTTTATACAACACTGGAAAGGCTCAGCTGCTGTACATTGTGTGAACATTTCATGATGAATAAACTCTTTATTTTGTAGTATTTTGTTTATCAATATATATATATCTGAGTAACATTTTACTGGGTTAATCATATTTCGGTATACTGTGCAAGAATTGAGCAGGATTGAATAATTCTGTATGGCTTCACCACTATTAATAACTATTAAGGAGCTTTGGTTAGTTAGTCAATAGGTGAACTAAAGATTAGTGTAGGTAACTATTAATTAAACTCAAATGACTGAGTCTTATTTAATTCTATTTAATTTGCTCCTGCTGAACAAATTCCTGTTAATAACCATCCATCCATTTTCTGAGCTGCTTATCTTAACCAAGGTCACAAGGGGGGCTGGAGCCTATTCCAGTGCTGATAATCTAAAAGATGGAAAAAACATCCTGGAAAGGCTTGCAGTTCTTTATGGACATACAGACTAACACACTCAAGCCCATATTCACTTACTGACAATATATTCTTTATAGTAAACTTTGATAATTACTGATGAAATGAACTCAAATTGCTCATTTGATTTTCTTAAAGACATGATCAATCAGAATGCTTACATCAATGCATGGTTCACTGTATATAATGTCCTGATTTAAATTTTTTGGATGATCTGTTCTAAATATGAACAAATGGATAAGTACTGTTTGCTCCGATGTTGACTGACGTATACATGAAGAAAGCAGTAAAATATCCAGTCTCCAGCTTGTAGGCTGTTTCTCATCCACACCATCAGTTAATGGGTTCAGTGTCAGAATAGGCCTCTGCAAATGCCTTTTTGCATGAATGTTAAAAAGACAACATGATTTTGGACACTATTGGAACGAATACGAATACCCATATGAGCAAAATATTTTAACATAGATAAAAGTTAAGACCATCTTCTCCTGTACAGTTTTTAGTTTAGTTCAAATATAATAAACAGTTTTTATTACAACAATTTTGATCATTTTATGATCATGCTAATTACTGTATATGTTTGCTGTTTGTATTTTTAATGTCATTATTATTTTTAATGGTATGAGTATGAAGCATTTGGGCAAAATGTTATCCCATGTGCTTGTCCAGCATGTGTTTTTTTTTTTCTCAAAATAAATTCAAAATAAAATAAAGACTGTCATCTGTGACTCCAAGATTTCTTCCTTTCTGATTTTTCAGCATTCTCACAAAAACCCTCACCTGGGCTCATTTGGATTCAACTTTTTTACTTTGACTTTGACTGGCTCCTTCCTCACTTAATGGATCTAGTTTTGGACTGACTGCAGACTCATTTTCACATAGATAAATCTGTGGTAAGGAGAAAAAGTGGTCTGATAGCTTTTGTTAATAAGGGTTGAAAACTACAGTGCTCTCAGTGCCTTTCTGTCAGTCTCTGAAGTGCACCTGGAGAATGAGTGAAAGCATTACTTGGGTGGAATGTGTAACACAGAGCTAAGATATAGATCCTTCAGAGACGTATGTGAAGTCCACAGTTAGTGAATAATGTATTTTTTTTAGTGGCATTAGTCAATTATTTATTGATGGAAATGTTCTGTGATTGCAAAATGTTCTTTTAGTGCCACTAAGGAACTCAAACATGCACGAATATTTAAATGTGAACAAAGCTACGCTTAAACCAGCAATCTTATAGGCCCACTGTAACCTCCTCCCCTGTGCCACTATTCAGAACAGAGATGTTGACATAGATTTCAAAGTAACGCTTCCCTATAAGGGAGACTGGGTGAAGGAAAAACCCCTGGCTTTGTGGTTCTTTACATCTTCAAAGTCTGAAGACAGTTGCACAAAATCGGCAGAATGAGCTTTGAGCCTTTAACCATATCAGTAAAGTGTGCTTGTCTGATTGGTAAAACGAGATAACATTGCCTGTTCTGCTTTTACTTGATTCTACAGCACGCAACAGTAATGGGGTGCAAAAGTGGCCCTTCAGTGCATAGACAGGAATACACACACACACACACACACACACACACACACACACACACAAAATATTAATAAAATTGTTAGTGCAGGACTGGCATTATAATACCATCAGGACTACTGGAAAACATTGCTATTATTCTCTGATGTTCTATTTTCTCACTGATGATCCATCTTGACATTCAAAGCACATATTTTTTTTTCTCTTGACATTCTGCTCTCTTGCTAAAGGTGCTTTTTAGTTTAGCCCAACTGTAATAGATGTCACAGCCTACTGTCCCATGCTGAGCAAGTAAAGAACTAAGTCTCATTTTACCCCGGAGCAGCAGCTGCTCTGAGACTTTTCTCTGATCTGAGATCTGTCTTGGACCTGACAGATGTTGACCTAGTGTTCTGGGATTGTTGTAACAGCAGGTAAGATAAGAAAAGAAGAGCCAAAAACCAATGCACTCCAAATCGAAGAGCAACAGCCTAAACCCACTCTCAGTTAAACATGTCGGGTCAAATAAAATGCTATGCCTCTTTTACTGAATGACTCAATTACAAGTCAACTTCTGAAACCAGTCTGAGAAGGATTACAAAGGTTCCAAGTCAAAAGCAACTACTTAAAAATTTTGTATGAACAGAAACGAAGCAGAGCATCTTCATCTGTCAGCAGAGGAACTGACACTTGACATATTGACTGTTTTTCATGCACCCTTCATGCATTCCAAAAATAGTCAAGTTCACTCCATCCTCTTATGTTATTCCATCCTCCAATACTATTTATTTATTTATTCATTACAAAATGTCTAAGAAATGTTAATGGAACACGTTATTAAAATGTTTAATGTTTAATGCTATTTTATTGATGCATCAAGAAAGTATTTTGTACAAAATATAACAAAAATCCAGATGTGAAATCCAGATTGTAAAATTGCATGGTCACATCACAGACATTCAGTTATGTACAAGTGGTCATTAGTAAAAAGCAAAGGCACTTACAGTGATAAGTCTACAGGAAATGATCTATTCAGTTATATGTAACAGGGTGTATTGTGTAATGTGTGCTGAGCACCTAAACTCTGTGAAAAAAATTTCATTTCTTCTAAAATAAATTAGCTTGCCTGCAGTTTAATAGTAAAGGATATGGTTTCATTTGCATTGACATTGGCTTTGTTCAACAGCAACAAAAAAAGAAAGTCCCACAATATTTCTAGCAAAATGGATCAATTTTACTTTCAATATTCATTGATATCTGATTGCCAACAATGATTGAATGTTCATTAAAACATATATTATTTAGTTCACTTTCTCCATGTCTGTTGGCCTGTTTATAATAAAATCTTCACCCAATTTAAAGGGCAACTGCTGTGGCCAATTAAACAACAGTAGAAAAAGGACATACACATTTTCTTTAACAGGGAATATTTGTTTACCCTGTTCTTCTGCAGAACAACAGCAAAAAATAAATCAAAATCAAAATAGAAAAAACAGTCATAATTTGGGACCACACAGAGAGGTACAATTTAATATCCCATTTAATAACTGCAAAAATAATACTAATAAAAAAAATACAACCCTGGAGGATCCAGAGTCCAGATAATGCATAAATTCAGAAGTATAACAGGTGGAAGATTAAACAGTTATATTCCTTGTCTAATGGTTCTGAAGAAATACAGAACTGCACCAAACACTTGTGCAAATTCTTTAATATTATGCACCTTGGCAAAAATGTTTGTTTTAACTTATTCATGCAAATCAATACATCCTCAGAACTAATTCAAATAAAAAGTAAAAAGCAATAATAATGTTTTTTTTTTTTCAAAGTAGTTTTTTAAGCAGCTGATAGCTTATAAGCTGGCTGTAAAATTCAGCAAAAAATCCCCACATAAAATCACTGCTTACTTTTATTGATACAGTGGGTAGCGCTGTCATCTCACAGTGAGAAGGTCCTGGGTTTGATCCCCGGGTGGGCTGTCTTGGGTGCTTTCTGTGTGGAATTTCCATGTGCACCTTGAGTCTGCAGGGGTTTCCTCTAGGTGTCCAAAGGCATGCACATCAGATGGACTGGAGATGTTAAAGTGTCCAACAGATGTGAATGTGTTTGTCTCTTGGACTGTCCTGTGATGGACTAGTGAACTGTCCAGGGCGTTTCTCCACTTTTTGCTTAATGTGCACTGGGATGGACCACCCGCCGCCCTACACAGAATAAGCAGTTAAAATATAAGTGAGGATTAAGTGATTTTTAGGTTTATTGTTTTTCTGAGTAAATACATGCAGCTAACAAGTTTTGTGTAAAAATATTTTTATGCTGCATAAACCTTTTGCTAAATACACCTTGAAGGTACTAGCCCCGTGATGCAAGGGGTACCATTCCCAGTGACAAGTGCATTTGTTCTGAGAGTACACATGTATTACTCTGCTGAACAGCTACTGGGAAAACTAGTGTAAATCATGCAACGCATGAAGAATTCATAATGCAGACTTCTGTTTCATGTTTAGTGAGGCTATTTTTATCCTGTGCTGTTTGGAAACACATTGAAAGCCAAAATGGTCTCTTGGTAGAATTAACACTCTGATCGGGTGCATGATGAGTGATTGAAATGTTTAAGCAAATGTGGAATCAAGGGTTTTTCTGTACAAGAAAAAACTGCCATGAATGAAATGTATACATGCCTAATAAAAGAACCACCAACAAATCAGAGTTATTCCAGTGCAAATTCTTTATATTATAATTTTCTTCCAGTTTTGACATAACATCAAAGCACATGTGCAAAGTCTTCAGATGGAATTGAATGTCCATAGTGATTAACTGTATAAGGAATATGCTTTTCTTCATGCATAATGCAAAAGAACTGAGGTGATAGAAAATGGCAGATAATATCAGATGCTATTATAAAATGAGGCTGGAGGCTTGGTTCCTGGTTCTTTTGAGGGAGCTGATCTCCCTGAAATCGCAGTAGATACGAATAGATAATTTAAAGCATGGATGACTACAGAAAGACTAAATGTCCATTTCCTCTGCTTTGCTTTCCTAACAGAAACACACAGGCTCTGTTTGATTCCTGCCAACTAGACCATGAACTAATCTAGCCAATTTCAGACACGGCTGACAGGTGAGGGCAATACCAATCTTGCTCCTGCCCTAGTTAGTAGATTGTTTCTGTGTGTGTGTGTGTGTGTGTGTGTGCGTGTGTGTGTGTGTGTGCTGGTTATTTCAATATCTCTGTTAATCACACTGGACAGTGGATCTCCCAGTAGCAGTTGGTGTGCAGTTCAGTCTGCCACATCAACTTTATTTCATATGGTTCGCCATTATAATAAAAAAAAAGGTATGTGATTTTATCCCAAGTAATTTTTAACCATTTCTAAGGTCCATTTTCATGAAATATTTACACAATCCAAAAAAAAAAAAAAAACCTTTTGGTTTCCTCCAAAGAATGATGTAGAAGATCTGGAAATGGGATCTGTGACAGATGGCAATAAGGCCAATTTTATTTATTTTTGACTGAGAAGTGGATGCACATTCCAATCAAAAAGCATTTAGGAGACTTTATGTTTGAAAGTGAGGGTTCAAGGCTTCAGATAATGTCAAATGACAGAAGTGACATCCTTGTTCATTTGACAAATAGATGATAGGCTCCAGTAGACTGCTCTTGTCTAAATAAATCTCATAAATTTCATTTGGATTCCTGTTGAAGGACTGAACAACCTCTACCAGAGGAGCGTTTATGCTTGCTGTTCTCTTGTATGTACAGGTGCATCTGTGCATGTATGTGTGCATGTGCTCATCCTCTGCTTTTTCTGTTTTTGGGCTGTTGCTCAAGGGATTCCTTCTGCCACGTTCCGTTCTGTGGGCGTGAGTGACAGCTCTAAAGCTAGAGAGACAGGACTCCCTCAACCATGCTACAACCAGCTGCTCCCAGCTGCTCTGCACACCTTCCGCTCAGAACTGTTCAGCTGGACAGCCCAGCAACACTCCCATTCTTTCCCACTCCGTACACTCCACCTTCCCAAAGCACTCAGACAAACAAAAATGCAGCCAAAACCTGTAGTACAAACTATGTCTTTAGGTACATTTCGAAAGAGCGGTGTCTTCTTTAAGGACACTTAATGTACCTTTAAAACAGTGTTAATACAAAGACATGGTTTAGTTTAATGCCGAGGTTTAAAGTCTGTGCACAGTAATAAAAAAACAGTAAACTATCAGTAAAATACAGATATTTGGCTTACTTAACTGGAATGTAACAATGGGAAAATTAAAACAGGAAATGAAGGCAAAGTGTTTGAAACCTTTTCACAGGCAGTGTTAACCCTGAAGGGATTCTAATTATGGAAGCACTAAAACAGGCTGTTATAATTTACAAGTGCAAACAAAGGGCACTAAATAGGAAATAAACTAAATCTTACTGAGCTCCTATTGACCCGATAAAATATTTTTAGAAGGCATGTTAACAAAAATAACCAGTTATTTGTGAGTACTTGTTTTCCAGACTTTTGTGAAAATAACAGAGTGAACTGATTTCTTGTATAAACAAAACACTTGAATAAACTGACAGTGTAGCATATTGCACACATAACAATGGCAAATCCATCAGGCTATCAAATATTACATTTTATCACAATGTTAGTATAAACTGGTCTAAAATTGTCAGTCTGGGGTCTTCCCAATCCCAGATTTGACCATGTCTCAGTCTGAAGATGGCACTTTCTCAGTGCTGTTGTTGGCATGGCAACTACCAGGCCTGTCAGGATGATGACAGGATTTTTTTTAAAGCAAGTTCACCAAGTATTTGCTTTTGCATGCTTTCAGAATAAAACACTGAGAGAAGCACGAAAAAGCCCCAATGTATCCAAGGAATGGTAGTTTTTCAGTAGAAAGGTTTCACAGCTTGGTTGCATTTGCATGTTGCAGTATTATGCCAATAACCACTCATTACGGAGAGAACAGCTTTTGGACTATGTATCTCAACATCTAACTGAAAGAGAAATGTGCATTTCTTTCCCCAGACTCCTTCAGCACACTAAATGCTCACATGGCCACATTTAATGCTGCTCAACATCTTATACAACACCCTTCTTTGATGCAGACAGGGCCAGTGAGCACGGCGACTCCTGTTACTCCTCGACCCGGAGTACTGAGTGGGGGCCATCTGGGTTGGCAGGCCACTCTGATACAAGTCCATATGGTGTACCCCGTGCCATACCACACCAGATGCTAAGACCAAAGGCAGGCAGCCATGCTCCTCTTTAATGCCCTTGCCTGTGACAGCTCGATGCAGAGAGTAAGGCTTGAAAACATGACTTTGATAAGGATAAGGACTATGTTGGTGTTTTGACTTGCACTAATTGACACTCAGACACTTTCCTCAAAGGCTGATGCTATAAAATACATGGATACACCAAAAACCCTGCAATTTTATTAGAGAAGAAAAGATTAATTCAACAACATATCACTCACATGAGCTGAAGTAATAATACGAAAGATGCCACATCAGATCATATCCGTTATTATAACCAGTGTCATGTTCCAATTTCTCCCTGCGATGGGCTGGCGACCTGTCCAGGATGCGTCCCCCGTCCTCGCCCTGTGTACACTGGGTTGGTCCCCCGCGACCCCGTTTGGGACAAGCGGCAGATAATGGATGGATGGATGTTCCAATTTCTTGTAACTGTCATGTTTGATGTCATGATATTAAAAGATATACCAAACTGTTCATATCAAACATTTTTGTTTATGTCATGACAGCTGACCTGCAAAATGGTAGCTTATGCTATGAAGGTTTTATTGCATGGTTTTATGTCAGTCTCAAGAAGAGTTTGTGATAAAAAAAGTGGCCATGATGCTTTTGTATGTTATATCATAGCCCACTATAAATCTAGATTTCACACGGTGGAAAACTACACAGTGATCAAATAACGTCAAACAAAATCAATAATTTACTGATGAGGAAAAGGATGTATATTTAGGTTGTAATTAAAATATTTTATCAGTCATTTTTATATACTCACCTACATTCTGGTTCATTATTCCATCAAAATAAATGTCCTGGGATACATAGTCAAAGACATTTTATAATTTTCAGTCATGTGAAAACATTAGGACACCCTATGAAAGCCTATGTGTTTTTATAACATTCCTGGACATATGGATATGTAATCTTAATTTTAAAAATACTGGGAGATTCAAGTAATATAAATATAAACTAAACAATTAAAATGGAAGAAAACTTTTTTCCAAATCTACTGTAAATATAGTTTCTAGTGAGGAATAAATTAGGACACCCCGCCTTTATTCCCAACTAAAATGGCTCAAATCACACACAGCTGTGGGACATAATGTGTACACGATTAGAACATTGTTACTCAGCATTTTGAAGGAGGTTTGCCCTAATTTCACCTCAGACTTTTAGTTTGGTGTGCTCCGGACTATTGGGGTGAGAGTGAACAATATAGGAAAATAGTCTACTATTGTAAGACTTCCCAAACAACATGCCCAGGTCTAGCCATACAAGCAAGTTCACCCCGAGAGCAGACCGCAAGGTGCTAAAAGAAGTCTCCAAGAACCCTAAAATATCATCACAGGACCTACAGCAGGTTCTTGCTACTGTTGATATGAACGCATGCCTCTACAATCAGAAAGAGACTGCACAACTTTAACTTGCATGGGAGGTGTGCAAGGAGGAAACATTTGCTCTCTAAGAGAAACATCAAGGCTAGACTGAAGTTTTTCAGAAAGAATATAGACAAAGACCAGGATTTCTGGAATAATGTTCTAAATGCATTTAAAATTTAATTATTTGGACACCAGAACAGAGGACATGTCTGGTGTAAACCAAATACAGCATTCCATGAAAAGAACCTCATACCAACAGTGAAGCATGGAGGTGGAAGTGTCATGGTCTGGAGATGCTTTGCTGCAGCAGGACCTGGCCAGTCCTGACCATCATTAGAATCCATTATGAATTCTACGGTGTATCAGAGGTTGCTAGAGGAGCATATGAAACCATCTGTAAGAACATTAAAGCTGAAGCCAAACTGGATCCTGAAGTCAAAGCTCAGATCTTAATCACATTGAGATGCTGTGGGGTGACTTGAAATGAGCTGTACATGTAAGAAACCCCTCAAACATCTCACAGCTTAAAGAATTCTCCATTGAGTTATGGAAGCAAGGTTAAGAAAAGAGGGGAGGATTAGTGAACAGCAGTATGGTTTCGTGCCAAGAAAGAACACTACAGGTGCAATGTTTGCTCTGAGGGTGTTGATGGAGAAGTTAAGAGAAGGTCAGAAGGAGTTGCATTGTGCCTTTGTAGACTTGGAGGAAGCATATGACAGGGTGCCTAGAGAGGAGTTGTGGTTTTGTATGAGGAAGTCAGGTGTTGAAGAGAAGTATGTGAGAGTAGTTCAAGATATGTATGAGGGCAGTGTGGCAGTGGTTAGATCTGCAGTAGGAGTGACGGATGCATTTAAGGTAGAGGTTGGATTACAGCAAGGATCAGCACTGAGCCCATTTTTGTTTTCAATTGTAATGGACAGGTTTACAGACAAGGTTAGACAGGAGTCCCCACGGACGATGATGTTTGCTGATGATATTGTGATCTGTAGTGCGAGTAGGGAGGAGTGGTGGGCTAGTGGTTAGGGAGTTGGCCCATGATCGGAAGATTGTGGGTTCAATTCCCCTCTCCAGTAGGTTGCCCTGAGGTACCCTTGAGCAAGGTACTGTCGCTGCTCCCTGGGTGCTTTCAATAGCTGACCACGTGTGTATGGGTGAAACACAGAAGTTGAATTTTGTTGTGTTGTGCTGTGCTGCATTTCACAATGACAAGGGTAGTCACTTTCACTTTTTCACTTTCAGGGAGCTGCCTGAGGAGAACCTGGAGAGATGGCGATATGCTCTAGAGAGGAGAGGAATGAAAGTGAGTAGGACAAAGACAATACATGAGTGGGAATGAAAGGGAGGAAAGTGGAGTGGTTAGGATGCAGGGAGTAGAAGTGACAAAGGTGGAGGAGTTAAAATACTTCAGTGTAACAGCGAGTGTGGAAGAGAGGTGAAGAAGAGAGTGCAGGTAGGTTGGAATGGGTGGAGAAGTGTGGCTGGAGTGATTTGTGACAGACGGGTACCAGCTAGAGTAAAAGGGAAGATTTACAGGACAGTAGTGAGACCATCTATGTTGTATAGAGACGGTGGCATCGATGAAAAGACAGGAGGCAGAGCTGGAGCTGTCAGAGTTAAAGATGCTGAGATTTTCATTGGGTGGCATGAGGATGGACAGGATTAGAAGTGAGTTAGAGGGACAGCTCAGGTTAGACATTTTGGAGACAAAGTTAGAGAGGCTAGGTTGCGCTAATTAGGAATGTCCAGAGGAGAAATGAGGATTATATAGGGAGGAGGATGTTGAAGATGGAGCTTCCAGGAAAGAGGATAAGAGGAAGACCAAAGAGGAGGTTTATGGACGTGGTGAGAGAGGACATGAAGGTGGTCGGTTTGAAGGAGGAGGATGCAGAGGACAGGAAGAAATGGAAGTGGATAATCTGCTGTGGCGACCCCTAAACGAGAACAGGCAAAAGAAGAAGAAGAAGTTGATATCTTTTATTTAATGAATAAATCAAGTATATTTTTGTTGTTTACCTGCAATTTAATCACTTTCTTTTCCAGAGATAAATAAAAACAAGATTAGACATGAATATGTGAACATTTCTTAATAAAGAGCTGAATATTTAATGAGGTGTCCTGATTTTTTCACATGACTATATAATACAAGATAAGTTTACCCAAAGCCAGTTCCCATGTGCAAGTGTTTGTTTCCTAGCTATTACACTTCTTATCTCAGCCTATTTTGTGTTTGCCACAACTTAATTTATTGAAGTGCTAAGCAACTTGAGAAATGGTCTTTAAAAAGCTCCTGTCACACAGCGACATTTAACTGTGTAAATATGTATGTCTCTCCTGCTTCCCACGCCTTTGTTGCAATATATAATGTACTATTCCTCTGAAGAATGACTCTGATGGGCTTCAGAACTATGGCATGATTATACAGTTTGAAAAATAGTTTGCAGTGTTTCCAAGCAACAGTAACTAAGCAGTATACCTACCACTAGCCCACTTATTCTAGTTTTAAGTGTACAACAAAAAGAAAAACATTGTAAAGGTATTTCAGTACTGATTAACTGCTGAAAAAGTAATCTATAATCTAATCTGATATATCTATACTCAGGCTACATAATCGGATCACTTGTGGATTAGCTTTTTTAAAGTCTTTTGGTTGAATATAGACGAGACAAAAATCAACAAGATGATTTTTACTTCGAAAAAGTCAAAGTGCACTATTTCAATGAAAGACTCATTGTAATTTGTGTGCTATGTGTGTTTAAATTTGAAATCGTGTAATATTGAACACATTTACAATCAAGGTGAAGTCCAATTTAAGTTAAGTAAACTGTACTATAGACATAAAGTACAATATTTTGAGAGTTAAAGCATGTAATCTGAGACATATGCCTAAAATGCTGATGCACTGGTGCAAGTGCTGTTGGCTTACAGTGGGTTTCGACTCCTAGGCTGCAGTGGACTGGTCTGGTGGAGTTTGAATGTTTACCCTGTTTCTGCACTGGTTTCCTCTGAGTGCTCCAGTTTCCTCCAACAGTTCAAAAGCATGTCAGTCAGGTGGATGAGAGATACTGAATTGCCACAAGGTGTGACTGCGTTTGTGAATGTGTTTGCCTGTGTGTCTGCAATGGACTGGTGACCTGTGCTTGAGTGCTTGGACCCCTGTAACTAGGACTACGATAAATGGGACAAGATGGACGGATAGACCAAAATCCAATCAACATTCATGGAACATCTTCCTCTTTCAGCTGCTCCCGTTTAGGGGTTGCCACCGTGGATCATCCGTTTCCATTTCTTCCAGTCCTCTGCATCTTCCTCCTTCAAACCAATCACCTGCATGTCCTCTCTCACCACATCCATAAACCTCCTAATTGGTCTTCCTCTTCTCGTCCTTCCTGGCAGCGCCATCCTTCTCCCAATATAATCCTTGTCTCTCCTCGGGACATGTCCAAACCAACGCAACCTTGCTTCTCTAACTTTATCTCCGAAACATCTAACCTGAGCTGTCTCTGTAATAAACCTATTTCTAAATATACTAATTTCTAAAGACAACTTTCATGGAAAATGGTCACAAACTGCAAGACTTACGTGCAAATTTAAACTTGCTGCATATGCACAAATGAATGCATGAGAATGCTTTCTGAATGCTCTAGGAAGACGAAATTGTATTAAATGTGTTTAACTGTGAAGTTGAATGGAATTGGTACAGATGTGTTCATGTTTAGGTCGTTGCTTTATTAATACTCATCGATTTGCCATTGGTGATGAAGAAGCCTGGGCATTGAAGCTGTAAGCTAAGTGGGGATGTAATGCTTTAGCAATAAGGTGACTCCTTATAAAGCCATGGGCAGGAATGACCTCACTTCTTTAACAGAAAGCAGTTGGATCTGTGGCTGAAGCTGCTCTATTAGCTGGGAGGATGAGCTGGTTTGGGGTTTTTTTAATGTGGTCACATCCTTTTCATGCCTTTCCTCTTTTTTCATGTCTTTTTCCTTTCTTTCTTTTTCATAGCTTGGCAGCATCATGGGAAGCTAATCTTTTCTAGCTGTTCAAACTAGAAAATCCTTTTCTTTACTGTTGCCAAGGAAACTATTTACTGACTGTTTTTACCCTCATCTTTCACTTCTGTGTAAGAAGAAGAAAAAAAAACCAAAAGACATTCCCAGATTTCCATGTTTAGGCTTGCAATGCTGCTTCTGCATGTAAGAGACATAATATAATCTGTGTTGTTCAAAGGTCAGTAAAAGACAAGAGGTAGAGCTGTCAGAAGTCCTCATTATGCTGCTGTTTGGTCCCTGAATGGATACTAATTACTACTGTGCACTTCCTTTCAAATTTAGCAAAGCCAATTTTGTGGTGTGTAAAGATCTGAACACATTCTCAGCTAATTTCGATAGATAAAAAGGCCATGATCTGATGAATACATTCATTATTTGACAGCGCACTTGGCTTCATAATGACAAATCAACATTTATGAGCATGCAGGATTTATGGGCTTTTCTGGGGCACTATTCAAGTATAGAAAAATGGGTCAGAAAACATGAGTTATATAGGATAGTAATAAGACAGTGCCTTTTTTTCACAGTGGCTTTGTATTCCAGGAGAAAGAAGCTTTTCATGCCAGCACTATATAGATCTAATGTTCACGGTGGCTCATTCTTCACAATTAATAAAAAAAAGAGTTTAAAAGATGAACAGATGAAAGTTGGAATTCATTAGCGACTGAGCTGCATGTCACTCACTCGCTCGCTCGCTCACTCACTCACTCACTCACTCACTCACTCACGCACTCACTCACTCTCTCACTCATTTTCTTGGCTAGGGCAGTGCTAGAATCTTAGTTATAGCATAAGAAATATGATATTCTTTGTCATATTACTCCAATTTCACATCATTCCCCATCCTTTCATGACAAATAACTTGAACTCAGTTTTGTGATGCCTTGAAATTAGGTTGAAATTTGTGACCTGGTCAATTATCAATAGGCAGTGAATGCTTCAAATACCATTGTTTTAATGTTTTATTGTTTAAATGCAGCTCCAATTTCAACATTTTCATTTATTGTCTGTGTGGGTTCAACTGACCCTTCCCTGTTATTCCACATTTACCATCAAACAAAAGTTAGCAAAGGTGTGTTCAGTTAACACTAAGAACATTTTCTAATCAGGTTGAATGAGACTTTCTGTATCTTGTTCTGTAAAGCTTGTTCAACCTAGGTACAATATCTACATGGGCAGAGCATGGACGTGTTGAGTAAAGGTAATTTAACAATTTAAATTGCTTGAGAATATGCTTATGTAATGGACTGTTTCGTGTGTATGCTCATGATTATTAGCCACATGCATGAGTGTGTTTAAAAGTCTCTCTGACAGCGGTAAATATGCTCAGTCATGTGGAGTGTGAAGTGAAAAAGGACACAGGGTTGCTACAATCCCCTACAGAGCCCTGCATGACACACCTGACATCTGCTACTCTGCACCGTAGCTTCGGCAGTAAATTTTTTAATTAAAAATTTAGTAATTTTTTAAAATTTTTGTTTTGGTACATCATTTAATGTAAAGAAATTATACCTTTGGTACTCCAGTTCATGTAAGGATGTGATTATGTTGGTACTGGTTAGTAGTTTCCTTCTTTGGAAAAAAAAGAGAAAAGATAAGAATGTATGTTGACCATACAGATTGTAAAAGAGATGCAATTTACTGAGACAAGTAATTGATCCTGTTGTTATGCAGTTGCTAAGGATTTGTTCACACATTATTCCAGCAGTGTATTGAGTGTGTCAAACCAATGCATTTTCCAATAAAACAAAACCTAAGAATGCCTGAAAATGAAAATTTAGTTTAATTTATTATTATTATTATTTCACTTTTTAATAAAAAAATATAAAAGTGTTACATCTGAAGGTTTGAAAGCAGAGATTTGTCTTCAGACATCTACTCTTAAAATAGAAATACTGAAAAAGAAAAAAAAGTAGAAAAAAGCTCTGCTTTATAGCGCCCTAACCTAACATGCTATTGGCAGGTTCAGGGATAAGTTTGGACGTCAACCAGAAAAGATGTCACAAATTACAAATGCTGATTAGCATAATCTCTTTGTTTCTCTTGTCATCTGGAAATAAAAGCCATTTCAACCCAAACACCCTCTTTATTTTTTAAGCTCCATTTTCCAACCTTATTTTCTGCCATTACATCAGTCAAACTCTCAGTTCGTTAGATGTGCGCAGTGTTTTGACTTTGAACCTCCAGACACAACCAAAACTTACTTCTGCTAAAGTCTATATCAAAATTCTGAGCATTTTCTAACAGTTTCCAAAACCCAGCACAGATGATTCAACAGCTAAAGACAAGGAGCTGTGAAATGATGCTCCTGTAAATAGTGGGTGAGGTTTCTTTCTGGTTGTACACATACTTAATGTAATCATAACATACTGCATCTAACAAATACTATAAGGTTCAGAATCTACAAAAATCCCCAGTAATCACATATGAAAAGTGAAGCTACATGTCAGTAGCAACTCTAGACATTAGAGTATACTTCAGGAAGTTTCAAAACAGCCCAAGAGTGCAATCACAGTGCTCACTGCAGGTCACTTAGGTTTGCATTGACCTGACCTGTCTTTAATGATCAGTAACCTCACATCTGGAGTGTGTGGTGCGCTGTTCTGCTTTGCAAATAACATTACACACTTTGCAATGGTTCCTGAAGGCACAGGGGGAATGGGATGCAGAAGCGTTTATAGTGGTCCAGTGGAAATAGAGCTGATCTGATCAAGTGAGCTGAAAAAGCACCGGAACAATGAAAGAACGAGGACCTGACTTCAGAGAAATGGAAAAAGCCTTACACCTGCTCCACCAAACACATATGCACACCATGTCAAAATTAGTAGAAACACAAAAACAAAAAGCCATCAGCTTAGTCTCTGCAGAGCATATGCCATAAATTTAAACACAATGGCTGTTACATAGTTAAATCACTATAAAACCTCAGTGATTAATGGAGAGTTCTACCATAATATATATATATAATTATACCATTTATATATAATTATATAAACAAAAACAAACCTTTAATGTGAAACAGACTAATGAGTATGTAACATGTCATTCCAGAGAAGCTTGCAGGTTCGAATCTTCCACAATGGTGATGATGGCTTATAATGCCTCTTAAAAGCTATATCACATAAAATGTGATAACATGATAACATTTTACATCAATGTAAAACAAGATTTTTCAGTTTATACAGTAAATAAACGGGCTATGCTTGCACTTTGGACACCACAAGCCCTGGTTGCTCTCATCATTAGTGTAAAGAAATAATAGATGGTAAGTTTCCCTACTATGCACCATTTCACATAAACATTCTATAAAGGACTTTCCCCACTTTCTCCGCTACTGCACAATGCGGAACATTGAAATATTTTTTGACTTTCTCTTTAATGCTGGAGCCATTACGACCAAAAGCAATCAACTGTAACAGCTGTAGTCCCACTGATGATGTTATCTCAGCCTCCACTTGCACGGAGACCAGCAAAAAAGGGAGAATGAGCAATAAATATAACATGTGCATTCTAACAGAGAAACGGCCCAGTAGACTAAAGCCCAGGCCACCCTGCTAAGCCTCGAGGCTCAATGTGTAGTGCTGGATCGATCTGATAAGGAGATGTGTGGTGTAACAGCTTTTCACAGGATTTTGTGAAGCTTTACCGAAAATCGCCCTTACACCATCTTACCTCCAGGCAACAATTTTCTCCCTTCAGCACCTCCCTATTTTGTTCCTTCTTCCACCGCTGGATATTGCATGAGCTTTCTGACAGGAAAACACAGAGTGTAAATGTACATAAATTACTATGTTTTTGTCCTTGTCTGTTAAGGATAACGATGTTGAGTTGTCACTCGTGTATTAGGGTGTCAGGCTAATACAGTTACAACTTGCAGAAACACACTCTGGGATATTGTTTGAGCCTGTTGTTTAATCCTTAGATTTCATTATTATACTGAAGCACTAGAGGCGATACCAAAGCTGCCAATGAAATGGGTCTAATAGATGGAGTCAGTGAGTGCCTTTACAGTACACTGGCAAAAGTGGACGTAGGACTGTGACTGTTCTGTAATGGAAGACACTAATAGATTTGTTTACAGCTGTGATGTTCCCACTAGGCACAGGTCGCCCTAAAAGCAGTGTATCGTTCCTGACTAATGTGGCGTCATTTGCACTTGAGCTTTCTAAATTGTGTGTTTAGCACTGTGATTGTAATATAGGTGCACTCAAGGTGCACAGCTGCCACCTCATAGCACAACAGAAAGCATCCACAAGATGAATGTCTGCCATGATTATGTGTTCTGAATCAGCACCGTGAGCGATTGGACCAATTTATTATGTGCCAGAAAAACAGTATCAACAAGGAGACATTAAGAGATGGCCTGGTATATATTTTTGAATCTTATTTATATGCACAGAAACATATGTGAAAAATATGTGTAAATAATATAGATACAAGCGGTACAGTGGTACATAGAAAGAGGGAGGGAGAGGGAGGGAGAGGGAGAGACAGAGAGAGAGAGAGAGAGAGAGAGAGAGAGAGAGAGAGAGAGAAGGGAGAACTAATGCATTCAAAGAGATAAAGAAACAAAGAGAAAGGGGTCGAAGGCAAAAAAAAAAAAGTCAATTTCCTGTCAGAGCCAGGGCAGGAGAAGGATCTCTTCACAGCAGAATATGATGGATTACACGCCTGAGAGCCTGTCAAATAGTCTCTGGCACCTTCTTCTCCACACTAGTCATCACTAACACTGTAGGCAAATTGTGAGAATAGGACAACTTCTGTTGCCCAAACCACAGGGCTCAGCCACCCGGGCATTTCTCATTGGGACATGTTGCCATAGTCTCTTACTGAATCACTAACAACAAATCTTATTTCTCTAGGAGCCAAACAACAGAGACTGAGGCCTATGCTTCGCAGTCAGAGCAAGGGATTATCTTTCTTTGGGACTGTGTAATTCATTTTGTTGGATATAAACAAAAGCATTGTTGATACAATTCTGGTAATGGGGACACTTTGGCATGAGGCAATTTCAACAGAACTCTTACGTCATGTTCTTAAGGAGATGGTTTGCTCTGTAGAGGAGCAGCCATAACCTTGTTTTCTGCTGAGCAGTCTTGCCATCACAGCCTCTGTGTGGGCATGAGGCATCCTGCTGGAAAACATGTGAAGAAAAGGGAGGGACTTGAAATGTTTTTTGCCCTCTTGTCCTTTACCAGTCTGGATGCTTTATACCTTCCTAGTATATATTCTCTAGGGCCAGGACTGACTGGTAAACATCCTTGGAGAGATGTCCCTGTGGTTGACAACTCTGTGGACAGATTCAGTCTTGAACGATGGTGAATTTAGATGAGGTTCCACTTGAGAGCCATCAGCTCACTGCGGCTGGTGATTTCAGTCCCATTCCAGACCTCTCGCTCGGTGTCACAACTCAGTTTCATTAAACCACGTGGATAAACACAGCAACTCAATCTGTGCCCATGCGTAGGTGTCCGTCTCTATAGCATAGCAAGGCCTTTATCTACGCCTCGCACACCAGAGTTGGAGATTGATATACACTGCACGATTCTGAATGATTATATCACTTACTGCCAGCAGAATAGAGTAATGTGTCCATTAACCACCTATAAGGTGTAAGATAAGGTCAGATAGATATTTGTAACGCAGTAAAAGGGTGATGGAGTCATGCTGTCTGTGGTATATTAAAAGAAGTAAAAAACTCTAGGCAGAAACAATTTATTCCTAGCTCCTGTGATGAGACAGATTTTCACAGATGGTGTGTATAGGACCATAAATGCATGTTACAACATCACACTAAAAGGTTCCCCATTTTTTCACAAATGAAAAACTTTTATTTTTTTCCTTATAATGTATTTTAAACCCTTAATTAAAGTATACATAAGTACATTCATGCAATTTTCCAATAGAAAAGTGTGATTCAGTTAAGAAATGCTTGGTGTCCAATCATAGTTTCTTTAGTTTAGTGCAGATTTTATAAGGTTTATGTTGTTAACAAACACTGAAAGTAAGTAATCATCCATATAGTTTCCATAAATACTTCACCAAAGCACCTCTTAACCCACTCCAAACTAAATTCAGCACTTTCATTATGGTTGCGCCAATTTGTCAATCAGTGACCTCACCTGAAAGTCCAGTTTGTGAACCACTGAAGTGAACAGTTAATGATGGTCCAATAAAACGAATAGCTTCATCCATAATTTTTAAAATGTATTTATTTAAATTTATTTATTTATTGTTTGTGCAATGTCACAGCCTTCTGTAGTGGATCTTAAAGAACCACTCAAGACATGAAAAGGTTTAAGGTGTTAAAGTGGATTAATATCAGTCCCTACAACTCCATAAAGAACACTTACCTTAAACCAAATGTTTGCTGGAATGATTTAAGGCTAAGACCAGAGTCCAACATGACTCCCACATCTCCTGCTTTAGGTTTGAACTATTCTGCTAGCATGCCTAATTTAACTTTACATTTTTACTCTTTGACGTTAGAGCAAGAAAACTTCACTTTAATGAAGTTGCTCTTTAAAAGCACCTCAGCTGTAAAGAAAGCTGTTGATTAGATTTTTTTTCCTGACACTATTTAGTACAATCAAATACTTCAATATGGAGAAATTAAGAACAACTTATTATTCAGATGAAGTTCATGGCCATATTAAAGAGGACCAAACTATACTTTATCATCTACATGTATTTTAACCAATCAGAATTACAACAATGTACATTTCGTAAACTTTAGCTACAATCTTTGTAAATCTTTATCATTTCAATGTGTAAATAACATAATGGTCCCACTATCCTGTTTACATTTCCTGTCTATTTTCTTTGATGCATTTGCTGAGGCGCTTTGCTTCATCTCTGCTGTACCACTGCATTTAACAATGATGTTAACAAAAAAACAATAAATTCTTTGAAGCCAAGGGCTCAAAGTTCTTGATATTACAAAATTCTTAGAGTTATTCTTTTGAACATAGAAATGCATGTGGTGGATCTATTTCACATTTAGCATTTTGTGGTTGCCAATACGCTGCACTTTTCTTCTCTGCTAGTCATAAATGAGTAGCGCGCAGAGTTTAACTTTTCATGAACTGTGTGATTACGTTCTGCTATCTCCCCCATTGAATCATGAACCAGATTTGAAGTGAGTCATTTGGACAATCTGCATGCAAATTATCTGTCATTTTGAATATTTATTTCTTGCCTGTGAAATGGCAAACCTTCATTAAAATCTCAGTGTGGGGAAAATAATTTGGAGAGCCGAAACAAGAAAAATGATTCTGCCAGAGTGGAAGATTGTACCTCATGCATCATTTTATGTGTGTATTGGGAATAGGGGTGGTGGTGGGCACAAAAAGAATAATGCACACAGTAATTATTCCTCCTACTATAATCAAAACTTTGTGATTCCAGCCTCTCCAGTTTTGCTGACTCAGATTTTTCTTAATTTGAAAAGGGAAGTTGGTTTGTCAAGTTCTGTTGTTACTAAAATAACTATAATAACTGTATTATTATTATGTCCCAAACAGGGTCGCGGGAGAGTGCTGGTGTCCAACACAGTGCACACAGGGCAAGGACAGGGGACACACCCTGGACAGGTCACCAGCCCATCGCAAGGAGGAGCGAGACGGGGACGGCACCTTGCTCAAGGGTACCTCAGGACAACTTATTGGGAAGGGGTTCGAACCCCTGATCCTCCGATCATATGGCCAACACCCTAACCACTAGGCCACCACTGTCCCTTCCAGCCATCCATTTTCTGCCACTTGTCCCAAACGGGGTCTCGGGGGAGTGCTGGTGTCTAACCCAGCGCACACAGGGCGAGGACAGGGGGCGCATCCTGGACAGGTCGCCAGCCCATCGCAGGGAGAATAAATGTAAGTATACTCTTAAATTATTTGTAATATTACAAGCAATGTTCAGATTATTCCTTGCCTTAATAATTGCATATTGCATAATACATTTAATACATGATGCATTTAAAAATGAGGGCAGTGAGGGCTAGCAAGATATTAAACCCTAAAGTTATTCAAGTATTTCTAATGTTTAATATGATTTATTTATCCATCCATCCATCCATTATCTTCCACTTATCCGAGGTCGGGTCGCGGGGGCAGCAGCTCCAGCAGGGATGCCCAGACTTCCCTCTCTCCGGCCACTTCTTCCAGCTCCTCCGGCCAGATCCCAAGGCGTTCCCAGGCCAGCCGAGAGACATAGTCTCTCCAGCATGTCCTGGGTCTTCCCCGGGGTCTATTTCCGGTGGGACGTGCCCGGAACACCTCACCAGGGAGGCGTCCAGGGGGCATCCTAATCAGATGCCCGAGCCACCTCATCTGACTCCTCTCGATGCGGAGGAGCAGCGGCTCTACTTTGAGCCCCTCCCGGATGACTGAGCTTCTCACCCTATCTCTAAGGGATAGTCCAGACACCCTGCGGAGGAAACTCATTTCGGCCGCTTGTATTCGCGATCTTGTTCTTTCGGTCACTACCCACAGCTCGTGACCATAGGTGAGGGTGGGAACGTAGATCGACCGGTAAATTGAGAGCTTTGCCTTCTGGCTCAGCTCCTTCTTCACCATGGCGGACCGATGCAGAGCCCGTATCACTGCAGAAGCTGCCCCGATCCACCTGTCGATCTCCCGCTCCATTTTACCCTCACTCGTGAACAAGATTCCGAGATACTTAAACTCCTCCACTTGGGGCAAGGTCTCACTCCCAATCCTGAGAGGGCATTCCACCCTTTTCCGACTGAGGACCATGGCCTCAGATTTGGAGGTGCTGATTCTCATCCCAGCCACTTCACACTCGGCTGCGAACCGATCCAAAGAGAGCTGAAGGTCACGGCATGATGAGGCCAACAGGACAACGTCATCTGCAAAAAGCAGTGACCCAATCCTGAGCCCACAAAACCGGACCTCCTCAACGCCCTGGCTGTGCCTAGAAATCCTGTCCATAAAAATGATGAACAGGATTGGTGACAAAGGGCAGCCCTGGCGGAGTCCAACCCTCACCAGGAACAGGTCCGACTTACTGCTGGCAATGCGGACCAAGCTCTGACACCGGTTGTACAGGGACTGGACAGCCCTTAACAGGGAATCTGATACCCCATACTCCCGGAGTACCCCCCACAGGAGCCCTCGAGGGACACGGTCGAATGCCTTCTCCAAGTCCACAAAGCACATGTAAACTGGTTTGGCAAACTCCCATGCACCCTCCAGGACCCTGCTAAGGGTGTAGAGCTGGTCCACTGTTCCGCGACCTGGACGAAAACCACACTGCTCCTCCTGAATCCGAGGTTCGACTATCCGACGGACCCTCCTTTCCAGGACCCCTGAATAGTCTTTCCCCGGGAGGCTGAGAAGTGTGATCGCTCGATAGTTGGAACACACCCTCCGGTCCCCTTTCTTAAAGAGGGGGACCACCACCCCAGTTTGCCAATCCAGAGGCACCGTCCCCGATGTCCATGCGATGTTGCTGAGGCGTGTCAGCCATGACAGTCCTACAACATCCAGAGCCTTGAGGAACTCTGGGCGGATCTCATCCACTCCCGGAGCCCTGCCACCAAGGAGCTTTTTGACCACCTTGGCAACCTCGGCCCCAGAGATGGAAGAGTCCACCTCTATGTCCCCAGGCTCTGCTTCCTCCTTGGAAGGCATGTTGGTGGAATTAAGGAGGTCTTCGAAGTACTCCCCCCACCGACCCACAACGTCCTGAGTCGAGGTCAGCAGCGCACCATCCCCACTATACACTGTGTTGACTGTGCACTGCTTTCCCCTCCTGAGACGCCGGATGGTGGAACAGAATTTCCTCAAAACCGTCTGGAACTCTTTCTCCATGGCCTCTCCAAACTCCTCCCATGCCCGAGTTTTTGCCTCAGCAACCACCAGAGCCGCATTCCGCTTGGCCTGTCGGTACCTATCAGCTGCCTCCGGAGCCCCACTGGCCAAAAAGGCCCGGTAGGACTCCTTCTTCAGCTTGATGGCATCCCTCACCGCTGGTGTCCACCAACGGGTTCTAGGGTTGCCACCGCGACAGGCACCGACCACCTCCTGGCCACAGCTCCGGTCAGCTGTCTTGACAATGGAGGCGCAGAACATAATCCATTCAGACTCAATGTTCCTCCCCCGGGACATGGTTAAAGCTTTCACCGAGGTGGGAGTTGAAGCTTGTCCTGCCAGGGGACTCTGGCAGATGTTTCCAGCAGACCCTCACGATGCGTTTGGGCCTACCAGGCCTGACTGGCATCCTCCCCCACCAACGAAGCCAATTCACCACCAGGTGATGGTCAGTTGACAGCTCCGCCCCTCTCTTCACCCGAGTGTCCAAGACATGGGGCCGCAAGTCAGACGACACAACCACAAAGTCGATCATCGAACTGCGGCCTAGGGTGTCCTGGTGCCAGGTGCACATGTGGAAATCCTTATGCCTGAACATGGTGTTCGTTATGGACAATCCGTGACGAGCACAAAAGTCCAATAACAAAACACCGCTCTGGTTCAGATTGGGGGGCCATTCCTCCTAATTACGCCCTTCCAGGTGTCACTGTCATTACCCACGTGAGTAAGTCCCCTGCAGAATGATGGAGTCCCCAGCAGGGACGCTCTCTAGCGCCTCCTCCAGAGACCCCAGAAAGGGTGGGTAGTCCAGAATGCTGTTTGGCGCATAAGCACAGACAACACTAAGGACCCGTCCCCCAACCCGAAGGCGGAGGGCCGCCACCCTCTCTTCTACCGGGGTAAACCCCAATGTACTGGCCCCAAGCCGTGGGGCAATAAATATGCCCACACCTGGTCAGCGCCTCTCACCGGTGGCAACTCCAGAGTGGAAAAGAGTCCAGCCCCTCTCAAGGAGACTGGTTCCAGAGTCCAAGCTGTGCGTCGAGGTGAGTCCAACTATATCTAGCCGGAACTTCTCAACCCCGCGCACTAGCTCAGGCTCCTTCCCCACCAGAGAGGTGACGTTCCACGTCCCTAGAGCCAGCTTCTGCAGCCGAGGGTCGGACCGCCAAGGCCCCCGTTTTCGGCCACCGCCCAGCTCACAATGCACCTGACCTCTTTGGCCCCTCCCACAGGTGGTGAGCCCACGGGAAGGGGGACCCACGTTGCCTCTTCGGGCTGAGCCCGGCCGGGCCCCATGGGTAAAGGCCCGACCACCAGGCGCTCGCCATCGGGCCCCACCTCCAGGCCTGGCTCCAGAGGGAGGCCCCGGTGACCCACGTCCGGGCGAGGGAAAACGTCTTCCATAATTGTTATTCATCAGAAGAGGTCTGAACCGCTCTTTGTCTCTTCCCTCACCTAGGACCTGTTTGCCTTGGGTGCCCCTACCAGGGGCATAAAGCCCCCGACAACATGGCTCCCAGGATTATTGGGACACGCAAACCCCTCCACCACGATAAGGTGGCGGTTTAAGGATTTATTTACATATGTGTAATTTAGCCTTTCAGTGACAAATGTGAGAAGTGAAGCTGGCTGATAAAGTATCATTTAGTCTTTTTTGTGATTGGTATCATAAACGGGTATTCTTCTTCTTTTTCTTTCAGCTGCTCCCATTTAGGGGTCGCCACAGCGGATCAACTGTCTCCATTTCTTCCTGTGTTTTGCATCTTCCTGCTTCAAACCGACCACCTGCATGTCCTCTCTCACCGCATCCATAAACCTCCTCTTTGGTCTTCCTCTTCTCCTCTTTCCTGGCAGCTCCATCTTCAACATCCTCCTTCCAATATAATCCTTGTCTCTCCTCTGCACATGTCCAAACCAACGCAACCTTGCTTCTCTAACTTTGTCTCCAAGACGTCTAACCTGAGCTGTCCCTCTAATATACTCATTTCTAATCCTGTCCATCCTCGTCACACCCAACGAAAATCTCAGCATCTTTAACTCTGACACCTCCAGCTCCGCCTCCTGCCTTTTCGTCAGTGCCACCGTCTCCAACCCATACAACATAGCTGGTCTCACTACTGTCTTGTAAACCTTCCCTTTTACTCTAGCTGGTACGCGTCTGTCACAAATCACTCCAGCCACTCTTCTCCACCCATTCCAACCAGCCTGCACTCTCTTCTTCACCTCTCTACCACACTCGCCATTACACTGAACTGTTGATCCCAAGTATTTAAACTCCTCCACCTTTGTTACCTCTACTCCCTGCATCCTAACCACGCCACTTTCCTCCCTTTCATTCACACTCATATATTCTGTCTTTGCCCTTCTCACTTTCATTCCTCTCCTCTCAAGAGCATATCTCCATTTCTCCAGGTTCTCCTCAAGCTGCTCCCTACTCTCACTACAGATCACAATATCATCAGCAAACATCATCGTCCACGGAGACTCCTGTCTGTCAACCTGTCCATTACTATTGCAAACAAGAATGGGCTCAGTGCTGATCCTTGATGTAATCCAACATCTACCTTAAATGCATCCGTCACTCCCACTGCAGATCTCACCACTGTTACACTGTCATCATACATATACTGAACTACTCTCACATACTTCTCTGTAACACCAGACTTCCTCATACAAAACCACAACTCCTCTCTAGGCACCCTGTCATATGCTTTCTCCAAATCCACAAAGGCACAATGCAGCTCCTTCTGACCTTCTCTGTACTTCTCCATCAACACCCTCAGAGCAAACATTGCATCTGTGGTGCACTTTCTCGGCATTAAACCATACTGCTGTTCACTGATCCTCACCTCTTTTCTTAACCGAGCTTCCACTACTCTTTCCCATAACTTCATGGTGTGGCTGATCAACTTTATCCCTCTATAGTTACTACAGCTCTGTGCATCACCCTTATTCTTGAAGATCGGTACCAGTACACTTCGTCTCCACTCCTCAGGCATCTTCTCACTTGCCAAGATTGTGTTAAACAATCTGGTCAGAAACTCAACTGCCATCTCCCCTAAACATCTCCATGCTTCCACTGGTATGTCATCCGGTCCAACAGCCTTTCCATTCTTCATCCTCTTCATCGCTGCCCTTACTTCCATCTTGTTTATTTGCTGCACTTCCTGGTTAACTCTTCCCACATCATCCAGTCTTCTCTCTCTCTCATTTTCTTCATTCATCAGCTCCTCAAAGTATTCCTTCCATCTGCTCAACACGCTCTGTTCACCTGTGAGTACGTTACCATTTCTATCTTTAATCGCCCTGACCTGTAGCACATCTTTCCCAGATCTGTCTCTCTGTCTAGCCAATCGGTAAAGGTCCTTTTCTCCCTCTTTACTGTCCAACCTCTCATACAATTCACCAAACACCTTATCTTTGGCCTTCACCACTGCTTTCTTCGCCCTGCGGTTCATCTCCTTGTACACCTGTCTACTTTCTTCATCTCTCTGACTGTCCCATGTCTTCTTTGCCTCCCTCTTCTTTTGAATACACTCCTGGACTTCTTGGTTCCACCACCAGGTTTCCTTATCCTCTTTCTTCCTTCCAGATGTCACACCAAGTACATTTCTAGCTGTCTGCCTTATCACTTCTGCAGTAGTTTCCCAGCAATCCGGTAGCTCAACACCTCCCAGTGCCCGTGTTAACTCCTGCCTGAATTCCACCTTACAGTCCTCCTCCTTCAGCTTCCACCACTTGATCCTCGACTCTGCCCTCACTTTCCTCCTCTTCTTGACCTCCAAGGTCATCCTACAGACCACCATCCTATGCTGTTTAGCTACACTCTCCCCTGTCACTACTTTGCAGTCTCTGATCTCTTTCAAACTGACCCTCCTGCAAAGAATATAATCCACCTGTGAGCATCTTCCTCCACTCTTATACGTCACCCTGTGCTCCTCCCTCTTCTTAAAATAAGTATTAACTACAGCCATTTCCATCCTTTTTGCAAAATCTACAACCATCTGACCTTCAGCATTCCTCTCCTTGACACCATGCCTACCCATCACCTCCTCATCACCTCTGTTCCCTTCACCAACATGACCATTAAAATCTGCTCCAATCATCACTCTCTCTCCCCTGGGTACACTCTCTTTCACTTCATCTAACTCACTCCAGAATTTTTCCTTCTCTTTCATCTTACAACCAACTTGTGGAGCATAAGCACTAACAACATTCATTATCACACCTTCAACTTCCAGCTTCAAACTCAACACCCTCCCTGACACCCTCTTCACTTCCAAAACACTCTCCACATACTGTTCCTTCAGGATAACACCTACTCCATTCCTCCTTCTATCCACACCATGGTAGAACAGTTTAAACCCCCCTCCAATACACCTGGCCTTACTACCCTTCCATCTAGTCTCTTGCAAACACAAAATGTCAACCTTCCTTCTCTCCATCATATCAGCTAATTCTCTACCTTTACCAGTCATGCTGCCAACATTCAAAGTCCCTACTCTCACTTCCACTCTCCTCTCCTTCTTTCTCTCCTTCTCCCTCTGGACATGCCTTCCTCCTCTTCTTCTTCTTCTTCTTTGGCCAACAGTAGTCCAATTTCCACCAGCACCCTGTAGGCTAACAGCACTGATGGCGGTCGTTGTTAACCCGGGCCTTGACCGATCCGGTATGGAATTCTGTATCGTTGTCCGCATATTGACTTGGCAAATTTTTACACCGGATGCCCTTCCTGACGTAACCCTCCCCATTTTCCCAGGCTTGGGACCGGCACGAAGAAATACACTGGCTTGTGCATCCTTAGTGGCTGGGTTGTATCATAAACGGGTATTCAAACGGTATTTTATGGGTACTGTCAATAATACATGAAGACTGCATGACTGCGTCTATCACCAAAAATACATATTTAGAGCAATTCTAAAGAAACTATTAACAACAAAACAAGCACTCTAGAATAACTGACTTTTGTTTGGTTGTTCTGCCAGTTACTTCCAGATTTCTCAATGTTGTGTTTTTTATTTTGATGTTTTGCAGGTGTTTCTTCCTTATTTGCCTTCACCCTTAAAAATGAATAAATTAACAAACAAAAGAATATCAGTGTAGGCTTTGAAAATGTTTTCTTTTTATTGAACTGATTCAAAAAGAACAAACTGAAATCAGAAATTTGCACTTGGCATGGAAGTGAGATTGGATCTAAGTTGGTGATGGCAACCTACTGATTCCAAGTACACAGATGGTAAACAAACTTTTTCTTAATTACAATGGAAATGTTTTCTGTTAATTAGTGTGACAGACGCCTGAGTCAGTTCAGGCCCGTCGACAATCATTAACGTGTCTGTCTAGCGTGGTTGGGCTCTGATGGATGTTCACTTAATGTTATGGGAAATAGTCTTTATAACATGGGCAGAGGCATTAATCCTAATTTCATGCTGACCTTATCACAGGAAACAGAACGACATCCACTTTGACCTTCATGCATGAATGCCTTCCTTGGTACTGTATGTCCTTTGCTTGTTTGATGATCATGTTTCTTTCATCAGATTTCCTAAAGCTACCAAAAAATAAATAATCGACTGACTGGAGCAATTAACATCAGCAGCAGGAGCTTGTCAGCTTAGTGGAGCTGTCGAGAAAAGCCCAACTCTAATCATACTTTCATTCTCATAGAGTTTAAGCCAAGTAAACTGTGACAAATTAATCTAGCTACATTTAATTATAATGCTCAATAGAGCAGCGGCCAGAAGCACAAGTACTGCACTTTCTATTTCACTTAGCTTTCCATTAAACCAACAAATTAAAATGGATACATGGCTGTTTGATAGGTAGCACAGCAGTGAGCTTGTATGTTAACCAGGCAGACTTGCAGAATGGATATTTAATGTGGTCATTTGAACACTGCCAATATGCAATAGCCTAAAAGGTTAAAAATCAATACTGAAATAAAGTGAAAGTGACAATTTCTTGTCATTGTGAAGCACAACAAAATTACACCTCTATATTTTACCCATAGACATGGGGCAGCTATTGAAAGCACCTGGGGAGCAGTGATGGGGATGGTACTTTGCTCAAGGGTACCTCAGGGCAACCTACTGGTAAGGGATTCAAACCCACAATCTTCCAATCTGGGGGCAACTCCCTAACCACTAGGCCACCACTGCTTGTGATGCCCAGGCCCGTGAAGCATTGGAAACATTACAGAGGAACCGACATGAATGTTTTTCATGTACTCCAAAAATAGCTTGGTGACAAAACTAATGGAAACAAAAAACAAACATAAACAATCATTTACTTGGCGCATGCATCTCTGCCAAACAACTGCCTTTGAACTGGAGATAGAGACAACTGGCTGGCAGCAAAGTTTGAGTCGCTTTTGATGCCAGACAGGGGGATCTGTTATACTGCTGACATCTTAAGAGCTTGGCATCCATCAAACACATGAAAATAAACTCCCCATTTCCAGGCACCAGCTGATGCTCCAAACAACAATCTGTTTATTGCAGCTCTAAGGGGGCCAACCCTAGGCTTACACTGAGCCTCTGCTGTGCCTACTCATTTCTGTAATGAGGGACAGTTTGCCATAATGTGAGAACTGCAGTCCTTGTTTTGTCAGAGACTGGCTATGAAGTGTTAAAAATAGTCCACCTGAAGCAGCCATCTGTGTGTTCTCAACATTTTGCGTGCAGAAAGGACAGTTCACTTAGCATGCTAATAAGCCCAACTAACCCGGCTCAGTCTGATGCATATGATAATGTCCTTGTAATTGGATGCCTGATTAAAAATTGAGCTTCCCTGTTTGGGGAATAAGTAACTGTAAGCCACATGTTCGTCCTTTGCAATATTTAATGAACCTGACACTGGAGAGGAGGATGGATTTTGATGGTTTTTAAACTGGTGCAAATACTTATAGAATTAATCACAGGTTTCAAAAGCCACTTGTACAAGAAGCACATATATTCCAAATAAACCCCATTTTTACTATATATATATATTTCCACCACACCATCCACCAGCACATGTCTCTTCAGTAAATGGCATGTTTGAAGCCATCATTTCTTATGGCAGTGTTTGCTGACATTTCCTAAAATGTCACTCAGGAAAGGCAGCTAATATATTTTATTTCGATACTACAGTATTCCAAATTCCAAATATAGGCTATCATTTCCAGCAGAGGATACTGTGAGGTCTCTCATTGCCAGTTCAGCAATAATTACTTTCTTTGACCCGGATGACACTGAAGATGTCAGTTACCCATATCTGCGAGTTTAGGAGACAACACTGCCTATAAGCTTTTCACTGCCGAGTAACTATTCAGGGCCTGAATCATATCTAAACTGATAAAAGAAAGGACTGTTTTTGTAGTGAAATTTGAAGAAGAAAGAAATCCCTGCTGCAATGAGCTCCATCATGTTATTGTGTAAGAGTGCAATGTCGCTGCAGAATTGTACAGAACCAAACAGACTGCATTATACATTTGTAGAAAAAAAAAAAGCCAAGCACATTTCAGCTCATCATTTCAAGTTCTTTTTTAATGTCATCAACGAAAATGAGTAGAGGATGCTGATTTCAGTACCTTTGGTTTTTTCCAGGACTGTACAAACTGAAGCTTTCTAAACAAAACCTTTCAATTAAATTTCAGATTCTCATTACGAATGGACCAATAGAAACAATCTTATTTAGTCTACATTATTAGTGCTTACATATGAATGTAGCTCAGTGCCCATTTCTTTACAGTCTCTCCAGTCTCCCCTTTGTCTTCCCCGATATTAATATGGGAAAGTGTGTAGTGGGTCTGAAGTGGACATGTCTTCTGTCATCTGGTTCTGCCAACTCTGACTGATGAAGACATCTCTGTTCCAGATAATGATCTCTTCCACCCCTACCATTTATAGAACTTCATTTTTGGGTTTCCACTTTAATCAGACCACTCCATCACAAACATGTCAGTCTGACTCGGACCCGCTGACAAAAGAGTCAGCTCATCACAACCAGGAGCTCATCTGATCCTGTCTACCCTTCACCAGAAGACCACAGTGGAGCCGAATCTCTTAAAATCAGTTAGCATCATGTCAGGAAAAAGGACGGAATAAGTGTGAGCATGACAAGCAATGTGTGGAGAAAAAAATACATGACTTCAGGTGATAGATAATGATGAACCATACTTTACATTTTTACATTTTTAATTGGTTTTTGGTTTGAATGTGCTTTATTAATGAGCAATACATTTGTTTATTCATTCTTAATTGATTGAACCGTTTCCATAATAATATCCATAATAGCTGCACCACTATGAATAATGGCAAAAGCTTAGGTAAGAAGAAAGAAGAATTACATAAAGTAGAAGGATGGGATATCTTCAGTTAAATTAAATTAAATTTAATGACGCATTAAACGATTTTCCTCTACTTATTACATTTAAATCATGTGATTTATAATCAGTATTAAATCACATTACTCTGTAATCTAAGTAAGCTCTCTGAATATCAAGCAAAACGTTTCCTTGTTATGTTGCCTCATTAGTCTCATGGTATATAGAGCGCAGTGAGTCAGAGCAGAGCTGTCGGTCATTGATATTTTTTTGTATCGTTGTGGCTTGTGTTCGTCTCATGTATGAGTAATGTGTTTGGTTAATGCTTGTGTGTTCCACATTTATTGAAACCCCTATCCGTGATCCCGACTTCGCATTAACATCCAGTCCAATCCTTTGCAGCATGACAGGAACACGCCATTTTTACTGTACGTGTCACTGCTTAATTTACTGACAGCAATTGTCAACAAATCATACAGCTAGTTAGAAATGTTTGAAACGTTGCCAGAAACTGCATTTTAGGAAAATGAAGCCAGGATATAAAATCAGATGCCTTTTTTATCTTATTAGAGAGGATGTGATTCACAGTAGCAGTGGACTTAATTGAATGTTTGATTCATCACTTCCTGAGAGGTGTCACAGAACAGCTCTATGATAAAGGTGTCTCTTTATTAATCACCACTGCTACTGCTTCTGCTACTATACTGCTCATACGGCTACTGTTGCTGTTGCTGTAGCTGAAAAGACTTAGCATTTGAGCTCTAGTGCGCATTATTATCATCGTTATTCATTATTATTCTTATTATCATTATACATTTTTTTCAAATCTGCTTTAAGCAACAGTCATTCAGACAAAGGACACTGTGTATTCAGTTTTTTTTATTTAGCAAGAAACAGTTGAAAGAACAGGAATGATAGAGCAAATATCACTGTTTAGAACATACTGTAAAATCCAGCAGCAGAGAAGGAGAAGTTAAAATTGGTCTCCTGTTCAAAGTCATTACAAGTGAATATCGGCAGCAGAAGGAGCCATACTGGATCTGGTGAGTCTGCATTTAAAGAAACATACAATTTTGTGGTGCACATTCAAGCTATAAAAAAAATGCAAATGCTAACAATACTTATAATAATAATTTTGAAGGAATAGAAGTTGATCAGAAAATTTCAGCATAAAATAAGCAACAAATAACCCCACAATGCATGAAGAACACTTTCACCATCTCTCAACTCTTTAATAGCACACCAGAAAGAAATGAATGCTGTCCCTGTCTTAACATAGTTCACAAGTTTGTCAACAGGGAAATGAAAGATCTGTATGAGAATTTAACAAAGCGGTATTACATTCTGTGTAAGTGCAGCTGCAAACAGCAATGCGAAGTTTAATCTCACTTTTTATTGCTCAGACATGTTTCTGCAAAAGCTTGATGCCAATCCTTTGAAACTATCAAAGCTAATCTGAGAAACGTAAAGTAATGCTTCACATATGGTAAAAACCCAGTTTTTGACCAAACACACATACAAGCAGACAGATAAGAAAACAGACAGACAGATAGATAGATAGATAGAGAGACAGACAGATAGATAGAGAGACAGACAGATAGATAGATAGATAGATAGAAAAATTAAATGAAAAGAGAAAATATTAAATAAAAGAATAAATAAATATATTTGGACTATTTTTCATAAATTATTAAATAATATTCAGTCATGAAATTAAAGTTTTAACCATGAGATCACATGCTTAATTCTATACATGTGCCACTTCAGAGAAATGTATCATTTCTTCTTACAGCCAAGACAACACGGCATGCTTTGATTATGTGAACACTTTCTTCACCCACAAATAAGTGAGAAAGTGAGAAATGAAAGGAAAAAGCAATACAGTAAAACTGCACAGACACTGTAACCTCATGGCACACTGTGTACAGGGGAGCAATAATATATTTCTGTGAATAAAGTTTCATAAATTCATCATTTTTATTAATAATGTGAACGCCAAGCACTCCTGGGTTAATAAAAGCTTTTGCCGATTGCCGCTGGAACGTTTATCAAAGGCATAGCTTCACAGTCCAGCCGACAAAAATGAAGAATATATAAAAAATATCGAACTTTGTTATAGAGGGTAAACAACTCTGGTAAACATGCATTATTTGAAGCACTTGTAGGTGTTTTGGTCCACATTAAGCCACTGAATTAAAATCTCATCACAAAAAAAAAGTAACAACAGGTAAAGAGAAATGTAAATAAGAACTATTGAGGGGTTTCACTTCTTTGTTTGGAATAAAGAGATGTGCTTAACTTTCAAAATAAATCAATTGACAATGAAGACAGCATTTTCGTCAAACCAGTTTCCACTGCATGAGCTAAAAAGATGAAAACTAATAGTGCCCTTAATGTCATAAATGCCTGATCTATAACCCATTACTCATTATGTCAGTGGACTGGCTGAGGCATATTTGAAAATCGGTGCTTTGACATTTTTAATTTAATGCAATATGCTGCACTGAATAAATTACATCTAATTAATGTGAAATTAATTATATATAACTGAATATGTTTTCATGCCATTATTATTATTATTATAATTATAATTATTATTATTATTCAGGTCATTTACATCTTACAGGTCTCAATCTGAGAACATTAATGGCCAAAAAAGCACCATTACAAAAAGGCAACATTTACAACACATATGTCAAATAATTAAGCAAATAATTTATTGAACAAATAATCAAAAATAAATAAACTCTATCATATACTTTACACTACAATATGCTATTCAAGGTCACAGAAAGAGGTCAAAAGTCAGATTTTAAAAGAATAGAAATAACAATGGGTAAAAGTTCACAGAACAGCAAAATATACACACACCTGAAACCAAACAGGGACAACCAATAAATAAATGAATAAATAGAGACATACAAGGCATATAGTTTAATCCATGAATACATATTTACAAAGGCCAATGTCATTTCAAAAGCACTGCAGAAAAAGGTGTAGAAAAGAGAGGAAAGAGAAAGAGAGGCATCCTGCAACGATCCATGGCTCGGCGTTCTGTTGTAGATGAAGTGCTTACGTGTACGTGAATCAGTGGATGGAGTCCCTGGATGTTTTTTGGCTTTCTCTTTAGTCCTGATCGGTGGATCTTTAGCGCTACTGTAGAGAGATTACTGGTTGGAGGGAACCATATCTTTGATAACAGGTTCTCTGTTTAAATAGGTGGCCCAGTAGACCAGGTTAAAGGTTCCAAAGAGCACAGGAAACATGATGCGGGACATCCGGTCAATCTTGCTCACGCTGTTGAAGGATTTCTTACTCTCGGCTGGTTTACTCTCGGTTTTGGCTTTGCCCGGATCAGCCACCCCGCCCTTAGCGATGGTGGGCAGGACTGAGTCCTTGGTGATGTTGGGAGCATAGTTAGCCACAGCCACCGCATAGGCGTTGTTTTTCTTAATCACAGAGGCTTTCTCTTTTTTCTGAAAAAAAGATCAATGTTCACTTTTTCAGTGGTTACAAAGAAAAGTAGGGGTTAAGTGAAAAAGCTAAAACAATATTTGTAGGTTTCAGGAAACAAATGCAGGACAAAACAAATTCATAATCCTACAGTACATATAAAAAATACCAATTTTATAAAAGTCAGCCCTATTAAAATGTATTAATGGTTGTAATGAGGTAATATCTTAAGCACATTCGTTTTATTTATCATTAAAAAGCAGTTACAATATATGTATAAAAAGGGGGACAATAAGCTGTTATATATGATTTATTATAATTTATTATATCTGATGAAGCTGTCAGTTAAAATACCGGTTACCGGGTTAAGGTGGCCTGTTAAGGAATAGGCTCCATAATGAAAAAGTCATGGATTCGAATCATGGAACAGTACATTACCCTGAGGTTCCCTTGAGCAAGGAACTGTCTCCATCACTGTTCCCAAGGGGCTGTTTATGGCTGACCACTACTGCACTATTGGTGTATGGGTTAAATGCATAGAATGATTGGACTAGCTGTGGCCTAGGAGTTAGGAACTCAGCTCAAGGATCGGAAGGTCATGGGACTGAATCCTAAACCAGTAGGTTGCCCTGGGCACTGGATATGGCTGCCCTCTGCTGCATGTGTGTGCAGAGGATGCATTTTTGCATTTTTGCATTTTTGTGGTTCACTGAGTATTATGTTGGCCACTGAAAATTCACTTTCAATATTTGTGCTATTAATGTCTTTTAAACTGTCATTAATCACTTACAGCAATTGTGATCTGAGGAACTGAGAGAGGTAAATGGATTGAAACAAGTATTGATATGCCACAAATAATAGAGGAAACATAAAATTTGCCCTAAATGCTCTCAAGAGGGTAGGAGGCCATTGTTGCTGGTTAAAAACTGAATGAAGAAATACTGTTGGACAATAGCTGTTTGATATTAGCTACAGTGTTTCACTGCAAATATTTACTTCTGATGTCTTTGTTGGCTATCTACCTCCTCCAGACACACCAGTTAATCATGCTCTCATTCACAGCAGAATAAAGCATCTTCTAAAAGGCTGCTTTCCCTGCTCCTGCCAGCCGCATCCTTCTATGTCATGCTTGCTGAATGTGCCAATGGGAACAACTTAATAATAATTGCAGAGACTGAGAAGGAGGGTAATGTTGCAATCTAAATTCACAATGGTTGTTAAGAGAGAGCTAATTTGAGCTTCTGCTATGCTGTCAAGTCACAGACCATTAAGAGTTCGTCAGAAAACATGCTGCATTATTGACTTTAATGTTATGAATCAAATTAGGTAAACTGCGTTATAAATGCATCTAATGTTAAGCTGAATATAAGATCAGGCTAAAGTGTGAGTACAGTAATGGGTGAAACTAAGATTTATTCATACTTACAGTGCTATGTTTATGACACACATTTCCTAAAGTATTTACAAATCAAATTCACTGCATATGTTTATACATCATAAAAGGAGTAAACTGAAGCGATTAACTCATGCATATTTAAGAGTCTTTACTATTGTCCACAGTATGTTGGAAACTGATTCAACATACTGTAACTTGTGTTTGACTTTGTGACATTTAATTAGTAGCATTTAATTAGAGCACAAACATGCTCATGAATAAGTAACAACTTCACTGTACAGAGAATGACTGGAAAGAGTCTTTATTAAGCCAATGTCAATTGATTCAATTGGAAAAGAGTCCTCCTGATAGGAGCTTGATTAGTATTGCTGCATATAAAGGTGACAAGGTTGACATCACGCCAAGAAATGAACCCACCCGCCTGCACTAGCTGTAAGCGAGGTCATTTAAAAGTACAAACTCAACTCAATTTCCTTGGGGACTACTTAGTATGTCAAAACACAGCATTTTTAGTTTTAATGATACATTTTGTGCAATCATTTCTATGAAGACAGTGAATTGGATCTTTCCCAACTCATTTATTTTTATGTAAAGCAATTAGTGCAGGTTGGTCCATAGCCATGAGTGATATCTTTGGAGAGGGAGTTAATTATAGATGGCTGGAGCCAGTAAGTGAACTGACCTGAAGTAATGAACGCATATCAATGCTTACATTAATAGAAAGGTTAAAGTCCCAATGCCTCCATGATAAAATCATAAAAGACTAATCCATGACAGCATAAAAGCTGCTCAAACTCTGATGACAGCATTCAATAGATGCATTCCATGCAAACATGTTACAAATATATCAGCACTCATTCCATATTGGTCTGAAAGGTCAATGCAAGAGGGGGTTGTTGTGAAATCAGTGTCTTTTATCAATAAAGTAATGTTTTTTATCTATGCATGAGCAACCTCAATGGTTAACTAATCAGTGTTTTGTACACTCTATGCTCTGTACAAGTGTAAATGTATAGTTCTAGGATATAGTCTATATTGAAAGTATACTATGCCATTATTATTAAAAACACTGACACTACCTAATGAATTCCCTGCTGATATAACATGGCTCTAATCCTTAATGAAGGAAGCCAGCATGGCAATTGATCACAACAGTATTGCACACCTATCATACAGGAGAAAGCCTCTGGGTAATAACTTTTTCTTATTACCTTGTCATTGACCACGCTCTTGCCGTCCCAGGCCCAGCCACGCTTGGTGAAATAGTTGACAGTGGCGAATTCGATGAGGGCAGAAAAGACAAAGGCGTAGCATACAGCGATGAACCAGTCCATGGCTGTAGCATAGGCTACTTTAGGCAGGGAGTTACGGGCACTGATACTCAGAGTGGTCATGGTCAGCACAGTGGTCACACCTGAGGATGATAAAGGCACAGAGAACATTAGTATAAATGAACAGACAGATTACAACAGAAAGTAATCAAATAATTATAACATATAAATGAATAAGCAAATTATAGTTCAAAAACAGGCAGATTAGTAGTTCAGATAACAAGTGCTGCATGCACTAAGACATAAATGGAAAATTCTTTTGTGCTTTTAAGTATCTACAAAAGTGGCAACACAGCAGCCCTTAACGCCTCATTGAACCTCATTCACTCGTCCTCTGTAATTTTCTTGTCTTTCTCTCACGCACCCGTAAACCAGTATTTATCACTAAATTGTAATGTATTTTTAGTTTGTGTGTGTAAAATTAGCCAAAGGTGCATTGAATCTCTCTGGCCTACTTTTTGTTAGCGGAAGAGAATAATGTATGGCAAAGGCGGTGTTTTAACGCAGGACAGACACTTAACACTGAGCTTAATGAAGCCCCTCTGGCACTTTCACACCTACCAGCATGCATTGCACTGATTAGACGGCCCCTGACATCATCAAGGGATTCTAACAAGAACCTTGTAAGGGGTAAAAGAACACCACTGCCTTCTGGTCCAGGTTTAGAATGACACAAATTTTGGACACAAACAGAGAGCCTCAGGTTTCTCTTTCTAATTCTGCTCAAGCATATAAACAAAAGCCTCTTATTAATTCCAAATGACATCAAGCTTTCCTGCTCCACACCGCAAAGATGGAGGATACAGCTTTTTTATATGGTAGAAACGTCTCATCATTAAAGACAGCCATCATGGGTATCATGCTACTCTAAGCTATGAAAACTCAATGTATGCAGGAACCAAACAGAAGGAATAGATCAGTCAGAATGAAAAACACCATATGAATACAGGCAATGAAACAGCTGAGCATTAAAATGGATGGGCTGGAAGAGTAGCTGTGAATGAAGGAAGGGCAGTCTTAATAAAATGTGATTGCATACACATCAGGTGATTTATTTACTGAACTGTTCAAATCTCTAATCGCCTCATTCATATTGATGATGGTGAAGGCACAGCGCTAATCTTCAGGATCAAGAAATCTCCAGCCCACAAGGATCTGACACTGCTCAGTTATAAGCAAGGAGCAGGCTTGCATAATAGAAGAAAAAAGACTGTGATGGCTACTAATGAACATTGAATGCCTGTTACTTTCTCATTTTCAGATTTTTCTATCAAGGGCATTTCAGCTTTTTATGTTTTTTTTAACATTTCTCAGTTCATTATCAAGAATACTGATAGGTGGTTTAGCACTATGCTGATTTTTTTTTTTTTGCTAATACTGTTTAAAGGCTCCAGCTATGATGCTCAAGGGTCAGCAGGCCAAAAGATGCTAATTGGTTTCCCTTTAAAAACTGTAATGACTAGGCTAAATGAAACATTTTCCAGATTACCTAAGGTTGCTTATTGTATAGCTGCGGCCAAAGGTTTTGAGAATGACACAAATATCAATTTCCTTAAAGTTTGCTGCCTACGTTTTTATGATGGCAATCATAGAAACTCCAGAATGTTATGAATAGTGATCAGATAAATTACAATTATTTGCAAAACCCTATAAACTTAATCCCAAAAAATCTTTTCCACTGAATTTCAGTCCTGCCGCAACAGGACCTGCTGACGTCATTTCAGTGATTCTCTCGTTAACACAGGTGAGGGTGTCGAGGAGGACAAGACTGGATATCACTCTGTCATGCCGATCAAGTTAGAATAGGAGACTGAATGCTTTAAAAGGACAGTGGTGCTTGAAATCATTGTTCTTCCTCTGCTAACTATGGTTACCTGCAAGAAAACATATGCAGTCATCACAGCTTTGCACAAAAAGGGCTTCACAGGCAAGGATATCGCTGCTGGTAAGATTGAACTTAAATCAACCATTTATCTGAGGACTGGGGTAAAGTTATTTTCTCAGATGAATCCCCTTTGCGATTGTTTGTGGCATCTGGAGGAAAAATTGTCCGAAGAAAAAAGGTGAGCGCTACCATCACTCCTGTGTCAAGCCAACAGTAAAGCATCCTGAGACCATTCATGTGTGGGGTTGCTTTTCAGCCAAGAGAGTGGGCTCACTCACAATTTTGTCAACAACACAGCCATGAATAAAGAATGATACAAAAACATCCTCCGAGAGCAACTTCTCCCAACCATCCAAGAACAGTTTGGTTTAAAACAATGCCTTGTCCGGCATGATGGAGCATTGTGCCATAAGGCAAAAGTGATAACTAACTGGCAACAAAATATCTTTTAGTCCATAGCCAGGAATCTCCCCAGACTTTAATCCCATCGACCTTGTGGTCAGTCCTCAAGAGACTGGTAGACAAATGAAACCACAAATTCTGATAAACTTAAAACCACACACACACACACACACACACACACACACACACACACACACACACACCCCCACACACACACACACACACACACACACACAAACATAACCTGCACGAGCAACATCCATTAGTCATGGTAAGAAACTATTGGGCCTTGTACCATATTGCCAAAGGGAGATGGTGTTCTCTCTTGGCTTCCATACTGCTACAATGACTCACATGTGAACTGCACTGCTCCACATTTAAAGACCTTTGTAACATATGGATTAGACAGCTGCAACAACATCATAAATGAAACACTGAAATTCATAATAATCAAATTACTTCAATAGCCAGAGGTTTAAAAACGCTGTCCTGCAAAACCATATAACACCAACAAAGTGATGGGAAACTAGGTGTTCAAAAACTTCTGTTTTTCTAATTTAGAATGTATTTATTATCTTCAAATTTGCAAGTCTTTACACTTCATAGAGAAATACACTTTTGGAGAAAGTTAATTCCATTTTTCACTGCATTATTAAACAAGATTCAAATGGAAAAATATACAGAGCCATAGAAAACCATAAACATACCAGTCTGAACAAATGAAAGCTCATTTCCATTTCATACAATTGGAAAGTTCATTGAACCTCGACTAATTAAAAAGGTTCAGCATGCAAAGATTTCACAATGTCCTCTGAGATAGGGACAGCAAAACAAAAAAGTACCACCACATCACAAACACATCTGTTCTTACACCCTACACAAAACTCATCTGTCCAAAAAAGCATTTCTATTTATGTGTCAACTCAGCAGCTACACAAGCTTTTAGGCTAAGCAGAACTTTTTGGAAAGATGCACAATGTTCAGACAAAATTAAAGTCAGGCTATTTGTCGATAGTTCAGCATTTCATAACAGAAAAAATAAGGGTTGCATGAAAGTAAACCACACAGACAACGATTTGGGGGCTACTTCTCTGCCAATGGTGTTGGGACGTTACACGTCACTGAAAAAAATGCAATGGCAAAACATTAATAAAAGAATAAGAGACTTTAACCTCATTAACCAAGAAAAGGGAAAAGATGGACAAACAATCCTACTCATGCATCTAAAATAATCAAGACTGGCTTCTAAAAAAGGTAAAAGTCATTACATGGCTTAGCCATTCTCCTGACTTGACTCCTCTTGAATATTTATTAAAGTGCATTTCCCTCAGTGTGACCCTTGTAACCTTGGGGAATTGGAAACTATGTGTCATGAAGAATGGGCTAAAATTATACCACAACCCTGTAAAATGCAAATCAGCTCTTTCCATTAATCTCTTGAAGCTGAGATTGAATGAATGGCTTTGGAATGACTCACTGATGAAAGGAGGGAAATTATGGTATATGATAAATATGTGATATTCTAAATAACAATGACCAGGAAGAAATGACAGGGCTGTATGTCATTCTTTAATTAATGAGAAAGATGCACAGTATTTATGATGAAGTTATAATAAAATGAATAGATTGCTTCTAACAGTTTGTATTTTGAGGCACGAAACCTGAATAAATATTTAAACTACAGCATATAATTTATCAAGAAATAGCTTTTTGTTTTCAACTAAATGCTAATACGCATATTTATGATCTATACAGTCATCATACATTCTTCACTGTGTTAACAGTGCTGTTAAACAGGTGAATCCCATAAATAGTGACCCAGATTGCAGACGGAAGGCAGGAAGAGTAATAGGGTTGGTGATGGATATTAGTTCCAGAGCCCAAGGTGAGGTTCTAACTCATCTAAAGCTGGCTGCCATTCACCCAGGCTGGCTGAGCTGAGCATTTGCTCTGAATAACAGCAGACAGTAAAAATCTGGAGGGGTGTCTATCACTTAAGCGCAGGGACAGCAGATGAGAGAAGTGAGACAGTAAAAAAAGAAGACAGGTGGACAACTGCCAGAATGGTTCTGGGCAGAAAATGCAGGGACCATAGTGAAGAAAGACAAAAGAATAAAAGAGAATCTGATGAAAAGATAGGAGTGAAAAACGAGAATGAGACACAGGGAAGCATTTGTGTACAGTGAACATTACAAATAAAAATGTACAAAAATGTTAACTATATAAGTAACTTAATTACTTGCTTTTCTTAGGCATGATTGAAGATATTTTTTCATTAATTATCAAACCTATCTTTGAATGAGGGATTAAACTGCTCAGGCATCAGTATGGAATGCAGACAATAGGAAGTCTGGTAGCTACGGGCGTCCCGGTTCCACAAACATGGGTCCCAATGTAACTACCTTGCCTGCACTGTAACTACACACCAGACTCAATGTTTTAAATTCAAGGTCTAAAATTCTTTCTCAGTAAACATCTACAATTTATCCTAGTGTCATAGAAGATTAATTGCCATTGATTTACGTTATAAGCAGGGATCACAAGGCAGCAGCACTATGTAACCTTCAGCTATAAAAGCTATCATAAATCATAAACACAGCATGACATATTTATCTATGACGCATGCCATCTTTCAGCAGATTTACTGAAGCAGAGTGAAGATGGGCTCATTTCCATACTGCCTATTTATTGAATGGACTGTGCAATGTGGGAAAACAGGAGAACATGCAGAGAATCATGCAGTGTTGGTGTAAGTAAGGTTTAACCAGAGTATAAGAAATCAACATGACAAACAGCTTTGGCCATTAAAAATGGGTGTGAACTAAGACTGCAGTGGTGTGGGTCTGATTAGGATTTTTAATATGGGACTTATCACAAGGCATGTAGAAAGTGACAACCCTCATCATTGCAAGGTCACAGCACAGCACACTGTGAACCACAACGAAAATGGACCTCTGCATTTAACCCATGCAAACACTGTGCAGCTATTGAAATTGCCCAGGGAGCAGTGATGGGGACGGTACCTTGTTCAAGGGTATCTCAGGCCAACCTACTGGTAAGGGGTTTGAACCCACAATCTTCCAATCCTGTGACCAACTCCCTAATCACTAGGACACCGCTGCCTGTGTCACTGGTTGTTTAGCTGTCGGGAATGTTAAACAAGTAGGCCTTCACTCCCTTTTAATGAACGCAAAGGATGAGCCAAAGAATATGTTCTTAATTTACCTACTCATGTTCTATAGACAAATGCTTTGTTTTATAACTGCTGTTGTGGCAAACATACATACTGAACAAAATATTTTTGATTGAAAACAGAAATACCTTTAATTTTTATAACACATACATATAAAAATGTATGAACGGATATCAAAAATGCCATTGTGTAACGTTCTACAAGGGCCTGGATGAGTGAAAGTAACAGTTATTCCAAGTATACCTGCATGTATATATACATACATACAAATGTCTAAAGATTATGTGTAACAGTCAGTGGTAGCCTAGTGGTTAGGGTGTTGGCCACATGATTGGTGGAGTGGGGGTTTGAACCCCTTCCCAGTGGGTTCCCCTGAGATACCCTTGAGCAAGGTGCCGTTCCCGTCCCGCTCCTCCCTGCGATGGGCTGGTGACCTGTCCAGGGTGTGTCCCCTGTCCTCGCCCTGTGTGCGCTGGGTTGGACACCAGCCTGACCCCGTTTGGGGCAAGTGGCAGATAGTGTAACAGTACACAGCATTTTGAGTAGAGCACAGAATTAGACAGATTGATTTCTGAAACTCACCGAACACAGTTCTGGCAGGCACGGACTCTCGGTTGAGCCAAAAGGATACCTGGGATAAGATGACTGTCATGATACATGGCAGGTAAGTCTGAATCACGAAATAACCGATCTTCCTCTTCAGATGAAAGTGAGCCGTCATCACCGTGTACTCGCCTGGAAGGGGGGAGAGTAGTCTTAGATAGCAAGTAGGGCAATATATAACAGGATTATATATATTATAAATAAAAATATTCTGGTTGGCCCCAATTACATGTCACTATGACAAAGCAAGGGTGAGTAAAGCTGATTAGAATGCCATTTTCTCTGTCAGGTTTGAGATTTGCTTTGACTTTGCCAATTTATTGTACATGATATGAAGAAATTATGGATGCTCATGAATGAATCAAAATAGTATTTGCTGTTTGCTCTTTAAAACTTTCCACGTTCTTGGATTGATTATATTTTCATCCAGCAGATAAAAAAATAATAAAATGTTATTTTAATTTGACCCCTTTACTTTGAAATTATGACTGAAATATTTGAACAAAAATGCAGTTTTATACTATCGCTAATAAAGAAAGAAAATAAAAACAGCTTTTCATAGACACTGCAGTGAAGAACAGGAATGTTAACAATAATAAAACCTCTATAAAACCAAAGCTTTCTATGAATGTGGCGTCATTATCTAAGCTTAAAAAAGCAGAGCTATAAAATTTGAAAATCATGCTCATAAAATGCAACCAGATGAACATCAATGGATGCTGCTAACAGCCTCTTTTTAACTGGTTTACACTTTTTATTCTCTGTAACTGGAAACTTTCTGCCCTCACTAATGTAAACAGAAGAAGTGTGATAGAATGATAATAATAATAATAATGATAATAATAATAATAATAAACTACTGACATCAGTCTGTCCACCCTATTCTTTGAATGAATACCATCTAGGCTTTATATAGGATCCTTAAATAATGAAAGGCTTTGGTAGGCAGTTTGAATACAAACTTGCACATAAACATTCAAGCATTAAAAAAATAAAACACAGTGGGGGGGGGGGGTGCTTGAGTCCATCCCAGCTCACACAGGGCGAAGGACAGGGACACACCCTGGACAGGTTGGCAGCCTATCGCAGGGAGAATAAAAAACATCTATTATTATATCTTTATTTCTTAAAATAAATTGTTAAGATCGAAGCAAAGTGTGAGCACATATTTGCCTTGGTGTATATATATATATATATATATATATATATATATATATATATATATATATAGTACTGTGCAAAAGTTTTAGGCAGGTGTGGAAAAAATGCTGTAAACAAAAAATGCTTTCAAAAAGCCACCCATCTATTTTCTGCCGCTTGTCCCAAATTGGGTCGCGCTGGTGTCCAACCCAGCGCGAGGACAGGGGACGCACCCTGGACAGGTCGCCAGCCCATCGCAGGGAGGAGCGTGACGGGGACAGCACTTTGCTCAAGGGTACCTCAGGACAACCCATTGGGAAGGGGTTCAAACCCCCGATTCTCCAATCATGTGGCCAACACCTTAACCTCTAGGCCACCGCTGCCCACTTTCAAAAATGGAAGTCAATCAACAAAATGCAGTGAATGAACAAAAGAGAAATCTAAATCAAATCAATATTTGGTGTGACCACCCTTTGCCTTCAAAACAGCATCGATTCTTCTAGGTACACTTGCACACAGATTTTGAAGGAACTCGGCTGGTAGGTTGTTCCAAACATCTTGGAGAACTGACCACAGATCTTCTGTGGATGTAGCCTTCCTCGCATCCTTCTGTCTCTTCATGTAATCCAGACACACTGGATGATGTTGAGATCAGGGCTCTGTGGGGGCCAGAAGAACTGATGCTGGTTTGAAGGCAAAAGGTGGTAACACCAAATATTGATCTGATTTAGATTTTTCTTTTGTTCGCTCACTTTGCCTTTTGTAAATTGATAAAAATAAACAATCATTATTTATATTTCTGAAAGCATTCTTTGTTTACAGTATTTTTTCCACACCTGTACTATATACCCAAACAAATGCGTGCTCATACTTTGCTTCTATCTTAACAATTTAATGCAGAAGGTAAAACAGGAGTTATATGTTCATTTTTATATATTCATGTTAATACTCTAGCTTCAGCATTTTAATCTATAGATTTTTTTTATAAACCAATGAACAGGGAATTACTGTAGTCTAGTCAAGAAAAGAAAAAAAAGAAGAACGCTAGTTCCCTAATTCCTTTAACACCTGTGCTTTCTTTGCTTGATTTCCACTGATGATTTATTTTAGAAAATTAGCATTCATCCAGTTACTGAAACTGGCCAGGCACATTTTGAGTTTATTTTATGGATTTACATTTACAGCATTTGGCAGACACTCTTATCCAGAGCGACTTCCATGTCCTAATTACAGGGACAGTCCCCCTGGAGCAACTCAGGGTTAAGGGTCTTGCTCAGGGACCCAGTGGTGGTAGTGCTAGAGGTGGGATTCAAGCCTGGGACCTCTTGAGCCATAGGTCCAAAGGCAAGTATCCAACCACTAGACCACCGCCACCCCAGTGTCACTTTTGATTTGTGTCACTTGGCTCTATGGATCTGTAAAACTGTGTCATCAGTGTAGCTATGATAATTTATTGCATGTTTTTTTAATTACACATTTTCTAGGAATTTACTTAAGAATGGCAGGATTGAGACTGGTCTAAAGTTACTTAATATTGAGGAATCAAGTTGTTTTTCTTTTGTATTGGTTTAACCACAGCCATCTTAAGGGTATCAGGAAAAAAACCTACAGTTAGTGAAATTCAGAACATTAAAATGAGAGTATCTAAGACTTGTTTAAGGAATGCAGTAGGAACAGAATCTAGTATACAAGTGGAAGTCTTTATGTCTTTTTAAATTCATACATATCTAGTCATTAAATGGAGTTTGATTTAAAAGCCGATTGTTTGTTGAGAATTGTTGCGTCTTGGCTTGTTACTGCTGTCATTTATTTTTGAAAAATACTACTGCCTCTCCTTTTCCACTGCACTGTTGTAAATCTCAAAATAACCAATATAATTGTTTAGTTTTCCTCCACTTTTGTTCAGCCTTCCTGTATTTCATCTTGAGTTGTTGTACCTGTTCATTTTCCCACAGCACTTTCTAAGGATCAGACTTCTGTTTTTTTTTTTACTGGTGCAGCAACTCAGCAAGTCAGTCAGTCAGTCAGTCATTTTGTCCCAAGCGGGGTCGCGGGGGAGTGCTGGAGTCCATCCCAGCTCACACAGGGTGAAGGACGGGGGACACACCCTAGACAGGTCGCCAGCCCATTGCAGACTGGTGCAACTATACTTTTAAAATTGATCTAATTGTAGAATTAGACCTGTAACGATGGTGGCGGTGTCGTGTTCTGGACATCAGTGCTGAGCTGAGAGGTCATTACAGAACTTAAAAGCTTTATTTACCATACTGTGCACAGAAACTCAAAACACATATTAACTTCCACACATACAGACTAACAAAGACCTGCACTCTGCTCTCACTCAATGGGGCTTTTAAAGCCAACCCCAGATGAAGCACACCTGTCAGCCCAATGGCAAACAGGTTTGCTCTCACAAGAGCTGAGCAGAGCCCCATCTACTATTACAAGTAGTAACTCATCTACCTGTCGATCATTTCATTTCACAATTATGTTACTTGCAGTATTAAAAGGTCTATTAAGAGGTCTATTATTTAAAAGACTGATCAATTTACTTGATGCTGACTCTTAAAGGTAGCATTTATTTTTAGAATTTAGATTATGAACTGTTCTATTTATGTTTATTAGAGCAGTAAAGAACATTTGATCTATGTTTATTGTTGTCAGAAGCTTTAAATTTTGCCTCATAGTGGACATCCAGGCCAACATAAAGGATGCATGGAAGCATGTGGACAGTGTTCATTGCATTATATGAAATGAAGCTTTTATTTTTTTACTTAAGGGGAGCATAAATGAGTCAGACTACGTAGGAATATGGTGGATAGTATTTGTTCTATTCTTCTTACATCTTAGCCTACACGTTCTGTCTGTAACATCTTAGCCTACACGTTTGTAAAAAAAACAAAAAACTTGCCAAACCAATTTTTGTAAAACAAAAAGAACAACAGCAACAAAAAACATTGTGGATTCATTCCACCAATAACTCTGAAGCTGAAAAGGAGACAATGGGGCAAAGTTGGAGAATCGCCATGACAATGGCGTGAAGTAGTTAACACATTAGTCTGGTGTAATTTGCAAATCTCAATAGCTCACTGAGAAACAGCTACATGGCATGTTGCCTGGCTTGGACGAGAGGATCTCTCACAGAAAACAGTCCATGAGACAGAAGGAGAGAAGAAGAGAGAGAGCAAGATGTGCGTTGCCCATGGCAACAGAAGAGAGAAATGTATCTGGATTCTTTGCACTCGGTGGAGGATGCCTTGATGCTGTCACTTGGCAGAGAGGGAAACTCCTTCTTTCTTTCTATGGAGCCAGCATGCAGGAAGGGATTTTACCCTGCTCTAATCCTCTAAGACACACACTCCCCTCTTTTGTCGGAGTGCACACTCCACACTCACTGCCACCGTTTGCCCCTTGTGGAAGCATACAGAGCTGGACTGGTGTATAGCTTTGGCTGGGAAGAATTTAACTCCAATGAGCTTGTGTACTCTCAGTGCCCTGTGGTGCTCTCTATCTCTTTAATTCAATTTGCCATGCTTTCCCCATGCCTGTGTGTGCTGTGGATAAGGAGGAGGTTGAAGTGTGTGAGTGAGAGTGAAGGACAGGAAAAGAGTGACACAGAGAGAGACAGCAAGAGAAAGAAGGAAGAGACAGTTTTGTGTGTGTGTATGCAAAGCAGCTTAAGGCCACTGTCTGTGCAGAATGAAGATGGCAATTAGAGTATGAAGATGACATTTGTTATGCATGACGTGTCCATTGACAACAGTGGTGCATTTAAGGGGTTGGCCAGGGGTGATTTCTGAACAAGATGTGGTCACTGAGGGCTGGCAGCCAAGTGCCCACAACTAAAGTTGCAAAAATGTACAGACACTGAAGCATAGGTTGGCCAGAAACAAAAGGCTGAATATGGTGACAAGCCCTGAATGTGTAGCAGGTTATATTTGAATTCCTCTTTACATGACCAGGATAGGTGCTGAGAAGACTCAATGTGGGACACAGAGATGATTTTTTCTGAATATATATAAGTATATATATAAGATATAAATATAAGAATATTTTTTGCAGAATATATATAAGTCAGTTTTAGACCACAGAATCACTGATCCTGGTGGTTGAATATTACAGGTTGGTGGACTCAACTCAGCTGCAACACAGACAAGCAAACACAAACACAAACACAAACACCAAAGCAAAACACATCCTAAAATGCTGCTACATTGTTGATGTAATTACTCAGATTGATCCAACATACAAAATAATATCTGGCGAGTTTTGGTGCTACAGTTCCTACAGTCCCTTTCCATCAGTGGAGGATATTGTAGCAAGATGCTACAATGCTAAAATGCTACCCAGGGCAATATAAACACAATTCTGAATTTATTATCTACAAAACTACATTTCTTGGTTTAGGGGTCAGTTGATTTTTTCCCACTGGAAGAAAATTATTTGATGTACGAATATGGGGAGTTGTGGCGGGAAAAATACATTTGTGTTCCAGAGGAAAAAGGGTAATATTTTAGGGTTTGTTTAAGGGTATTATTTAGGGCCAGAAAAACTTTATGAATAAGGAGTAAGAGTAGCAGTAATTTATGTTGATGATAGTGAGGATGATGATGATGATGATGATGATGATGATGATTATTATTATTATGGTGCTTGCCACATTTCATGTAATACCTTGAATTGTGTTATCAGGTACATTAAGAAAGTCTAATATGTAAATAAGCTTCTGCAGGTGAATTATCTTGCTGGTCTTGATGCATGATCAACAAAACATCTGACACCAAGGACACTACAGTCAAGAACAACCCTATACACAGCAAAACAATGCTAGAAGTGCCATTTTTATACTAACAACACTTTCTTTATCTCCCTCTCCCTCTCCCTCTTTCTCTGTGCTTCAAACAAGGACAAAGATTTAGCATTCTCCACCTCTCCCACTAACCACAGGACCATCACCATGGCGATTGCTGTTTGAAATGCAGATGTGTCATCGCTGAGCAGGGTGGCACTGTGAGAACGTGGCACACTGTGTCTTTGATAAAAGTATGAGTCATGTTTGCATCCCCTACCAATTACGCCGAAATGATGAAATGATGAATACTCTCAAAGCAAGACATGAAGGAGAGCAAGACTCGCAAAGCAAGGAAGTCAGGGATAGGACAAGGGAATTCGCAGAGAACATGTGACTTAGAGCAGTCATGCATTTATTATGGATCTAGTAATCATCTTTCCTTGCAATTACCCGAGTGGAAGGCGCTATAAATAAAACATCATCTGGCACACTCTACTATGAACTATAAAGCCTGATTACTCAAACGCTTCATGGACAATAATGGCCTGGATGGTTATGTCGCCTTTTGCACATTATGCATCTTTTGTGAATCTGTGTACTATGTAAGTAAAACTCAGTCGACAGGGTTTTAGAGCAAGATTCATGTTTGCATGTGAAAGGCACTTAGATTAAGCTCTTCATTCGTCAAATCTCTCTGTCAACATCGAAAATTCATATTTAAGCGCCTTGTAGAGCCACTGGTGTCTAGACAGCACTTCAGATAAAGTGTACACACTCAAGTGTACCGGATGACCCAGTTTTGGCCCACGCTAGACTACACACTGAGCCTGTCATAATGAATGATTAATCTAACATCATACAATCAGGATATTTACCAACCTCCCAAGAGCACATACCTGGAGTTAACATTGTGTGTGTGTTCAGTATGTGTGCCTTTATGGAGTCTTGCATTCTTAAAGTCTATGCAAGTCTTTAAAGAAGGCATTCAGCTCGGATACCCCCAGGTTCCCATAGTTACCAGGTTGGGAATGTTGTCCAAGTAGTCACACTTATCTTCAGACCAACAGCCTGACAATACAATTCAGAGCACTGCTACAGTCACTCATTTCCACCATGTTGCCCTGACAACCCCATGATGATAAAAGGCAGGAGCCACCAGAGCTATAGGGTCAGGATGACCTTAAGGCAACCTCATGCATCCATTGGTGAATATGTGCTGCATTTTAGAAGATGTGTGTATTGAGCGTGTGCTTCTGAGTCCCAGGAGGCTCCCAAACTGTTACTGAGTACCATTCAATCAACCACTCCATCGATCTGCCACTGCTACTCACTGAAAACATTAGCATACACATTGTATTTGTTTCACTGAATGATTCTTAGCATAGTGTTACACTGGGTATTTAAATAGTGGGGTAAATATATATTTTTAAAATATTATTATGTTTATTATTATCAGCATATGAAACTGTGAGCTCTATTTTTCATCTGTACCTCTGTCATCTGTCACTCTGTCACACACACACACACACACACACACACACACACACACACACACACACACTCCAGGCTCCAGTCTACAGTGGAATTGCAGGAATAATTGACTCTAGACCATGTGACCAAAAAACCTACATAAATGCCATAATTGACTCTAGACCATGTGACCAAAAAACCTACATAAATCCTTAAGGTTTACTCTAAATGTGTAAATGAACTGAAAGTGACTTTTTTGACATTGTTAAACATGGCACAGCACACAGTGAAACACAATAAAACACATCCACACCGTGCAGCAGGGGGCAGCTATTTAAAGCACCTGGGGAGCAGTAATGGGGAAGGTACCTTGCTCAAGGATACCTCAGGGCAACCTACTGGTCTGGAATTAAAAACCACAACCTTCTGATACTGGGGCCTAATTCCTAACCACCAGGACACTGCTGCCCCAAAAGTGCACAAAGGCACAGCTGGGATTCGAACTCAGGATCTCCATAACCATCTCAGCCATGGTGCCGCATAACCATCTCAGCCATGGTGGTATAAGATATACTATAAAATGTAAATTGCTTGTCTTTAACTAAATTAAATAATTACTTTGATAAAATGTAATTATAAATGCAATGTTTAATCAATCAATCAGCTATTCAATAACAGGCATATCCAATAATTTAAGTATTTAAAATAACTGTACTACTCTAGTTTGTGTAGAATGTAAATTACTTTAGAACAACTGAATACCTGAATAATACCTGAATTAAACTGATTAAGTTTCTCAGATTTTATAAATATTTTTTATTTAATATTTTTATAATATCAGTCGATTCACAATATGGGATGGCAATGTTGTTTTCTGTAGCAAATGTTTTGGTAGAGACATAAATGTGCAACAATAAAAAACAACTAAACAATTAAACTGACAATAAAAAATAATTAAACAATTAAATTGACAAAGGTGACAGAATAAAATATTCTTCTTAATAAAGCTCCCTGGAAAATGCAAAGGGACCAGTTTTACCATTTATATTTTTTATAATCTTTTCTCAAGACTATATATTTTTGCTGATTATTTAATATTAATAATTAAATATGAAATTAGATATGGAATGGTCTTCATAATAAAAAAAAAATCTCATCAAGTCATTTTCACTCCCCCTTATCTATTATAGGTTTAAAATGTTCAATATCATGTGTTTAAATTTAGAGCTCCTGTATGTGGCCCTACATTTTCCTGAAGGTAATACAACAGGTATTACAGTCGACTGTGTAGCCTGTTTAAATGTACATATTGCAATAAACTAAGATATGTTTATATTAGGGAAAAGAGGGTCTTTAATACAATGGTTCCAAATGTATGGAAATGTATTGGTATACCTAAATTTGTGTCTGAAATGTGAGCTCTTAGGAATGAGTGCTCAGGACCCCAGCTGAGGACAAAATAGCTGAGGACCCCAGTCAGTCAAGATAATAAAGCTGGGATTGAGCTCTCTGTACCCGCACATCCATCACTAGGGAGAGCCCAATAGGGTCAACAAACGGTGGAAGCCGTTATAATTTACATTCCTTCTTCCAGGAATAATAATGAGGGCGCATCTCACATTGACTCACATTGTAATTGTCCTGGTGAATCTTATTGGCTTTACAATATGAGTACTTTGGGTAAAATAATGCTGAAAGGGCTTCGCTTCTCGTTTGATATTTGGCTGTGTGCATGCCTACATGGTAAGGCAGAGTGAACTATTTCTGCGTGACTCCAAACTCGTCCTCTGTCACGCTCTCCCTGATGTTTTCCAGTTCATAAACTCTGTCTGAGGGAGAGAGGTATAGACATGTGTAGGTGTTTCCTTCACTGTTGTGTTCAGCTGCACCCTCTACACATCTATTCTCATTCAAAAATGGGACAGAAGAATGAGGCTGAAAAAGGAGGAAGTGGAGAGGAGAGAGGGGAAAAGACATAGAGAGACAGAGAGATAGAGAGAGAACACAGAAAAAACTACAGGAAGAAGAAAGATAGAGACAGAGAGCTTTTCCCAGTGGAATGGTAGCCAAGCTTGTCTGTAAAGCAGGTGTTTTGGGGCTTTCCTGCTCTCAGCAGAAGTAGAATGTCTTGTCAAGGGTTTTTCGCCTTGTGCAGTTTGTGTTCGCTTTACTGAACCACTAAATGGCGACAGGCAAGAAATGTGGCCACAGCCCACAGCATGAGCACACTGTGGAGTTTGGCAGGGGGATGGGGAGGGGGTTTTCAGAAACAAATGTAAGTGGTGCCAGAGTTGAGTCCAGAGGTAGTGTTAAAATATAACAACAGAGAAAATGACACATAGTCAGCAGCTAAAACATATCAACCAGCAGGCACAAAGCAAACCTAGACAGCCACAAAGCGCATCTATCTGTGCACCTCTTATCCCGCATAAATATTTCACGATAAAAATAGAGATCAGAACTGTCCAAGTTAGCTGTAATCTAAATCTCGACGACAGTGAAACCAAATGGATTTAAAAGCTAATTAAGGTTTTGTCTTGGGTTCAGTAGCATGAAGTTGAGCATGAGGAATGATGGCTCACCAGTGCTGGATTTGATGGTCTCATTCCCTACAGTCTGTCCCAGTAAGTCATACTGGTTTAAGCGGGAGCTCTCTCCCTCTACCACCACTGAATTTGAGGCATTCTTTGTCCAAGTGTACGTCACCTCTGTCATTGTGTATGCGTCTGCAAAGAGGACACCAGAAACATTAAATCTTTTTAAATAAACAGTTTTAATCTTCCTCTCACAATAAAGCTTTATAGAGTTTGCTAAAGGAATAATTGAATTCTTAAGACATTTTGGGCCTTTTCTGTTGCTCCATTTGTCCTAAATGTTTTAAACAAGGTGCAGGGCAGTTTCTTTGCAGATGGTCTAAAAAAGACACAATCATGTTTTTATTTAACTGTAATATTTTATGAAATATCTGCAGCAGTTTGTCATTTACACAGTAACATATTCCAATATGTTTCTCATAGCAGTAATCTGATCCTTAGATTTTGACAGCTATAGAATGAAGCTGCACAATGAAGACATACATACATTAATCTAATCATTTCCATCTATTCTTGTGGTGCACATAAATCCAGGCTACTCACAGCTGCCAAATTTGAGAGGGCAGGAGTGAAAGTCCATGGGAAAATCCTCCAGATGCATTGGACACTCAGCATGTACTGTTAACCTGCGACACACAAACACACACAGGATATCAGAACATTGAATAAAAATGAAAAAAATCTTCCAATGATAAAAGATTCTCTCTCTCTCTCTCTCTCTCTCTCTCTCTCTCTGTCTCTCTCTCTCTCTCTCTGCTATTTTAGAAGGAGACTGTTAAAGGTCAACACCACAATAATGGTTATAAGTAAATACAAAAGCTTTAGAAATACCAGTTGTTCATAGACAAAACTGCAGTCTTTCATAGGCAAAGGCAATTTCTGTATGTATATGTGGTAGTTCTTTTATAGCATCTGAATATTGTAGTTCTGTTATATAACACTAGAGATGTGGCACAGAAAAAATACTAGTACCAGCAGCAACTACAGTATAACCTGCAAAATACACCTATCAGCCATAACACTAAAACCACCTAATATTGTTTAAATCCCTTTCATTGCACCAAAACAACTCTGACTCAAGGCATAGACACCACAAGATCAGAAAAGATGTACTGTGTTATTTGACACTAGTACTTCAGCAGTTTGATCAGAATGGGATCTGGGAAGCAACATCTTGCTTGAACTCCTTGCCATGTTTCTCCAGCTATTCCTACACAATCTCTGAAGTATGGCAGCATTCAGTTCCTGACGGAGGCCACTGCCTTTAGGGAACGCTGTTTCCAAGAAGGTGTGTACTTGGTTTGCATCAATGTTTAGATTAGATCTATGAGTCAAAATAGCATCCACTTGAAAGCCAAGTGCTAATGTAAGCCTCCGCAGCAGAACATTGCCTATAGCATCACACTACCTCTGCTGGCTTGCCTTATTTTACACTACCTCTTCTGCCAGCTTATTGCTAAAAAAAAAGAAAGTTTGAAGACTTTTGAATACCTCATAGTATAAAGCAATGTGCCATCATCCTGGATGCGCAGTAGCTTATTGGGCATAGTCATATTGTGTGCCACTGATTTCTTGCCATTGTGAAAGAAAGTGTCCGGAGTCCAAATTTTGCTGGCCATTAGGTTGTTCAGACGCAGAATATTCATTGGTCCCTCAAACTTCAGCCTCTCATCTTTCCAGCTCTGCCTGAAGAACACATCAATTGTGTACTCCTGTAGAAAAATAAAAAATAAATCCAGAAGAGTTATTTTTAGTCACTGTCACGGTTCATAGCAGGTTGTTTGTTGACTGTTTTCAAGCCCCATTATGTCCAGATGAGAGCTTTTTTCTTATGAAGATCAAAAGTTTTTTTTTTAAGATGTCACTGTTGTGTTCATTCATCACACATTCATCATACTCTTAATATTTTGTCTTTGCGCATTCTCAAAATTGTAACCATTGATTAATTATTGTCTGTAATGTATAATTGAACACTGTATAATTGTATAATACTAAATATTGCAATTGAGATATGCCTTACAAATGATAAAATCCACCAATCTGATGAGATTAAATCACAGTCCTAAACAATTTGGACTGTGTAGTTTACATAAATCCTTTTATTCATCATAAACATTCATACAAAGCTTTGTCCAAGATGTTCACAGCACCCAGTTAAAAACGCTGATCGATTATAGGGATCATTTCCATATTGTAACCTTTTGTGACCTATATTGTGCAAATGCCATTATTGTAATGGTTAACAAACAATACACTGTGCCATCCTACAATGAAAGGACAAACTACAGGCCACATAACCACACTGAACCTATTATTATCCTGAGGACCCGAAGGGACTTGTGAGCACATATAAGACTGCAACAGACACTGAAATTCCCACATTCTAGAAGTCTCCCCCACTTGAATCACTGAGTCTTAGTAGTTGTTGCTAAGGTGCGACAGCATTTCTGACACCATTCTGCATTCATGTAATTCCATGTGTGTCTTTGACAGACTAATTTGAACTGCAATGTCTCATACTGACCTGTCGGACAAGGTTCTTGTATGAATAGCCAATAGAGAGCAGGGAGGCTAGTCACAAAAGATAAAAGAACATGCTTTTCATCACTGCACTTAGAGAGTAGAGAGAGAGGGAAAGAGAGAAAGAGAGAGAGAGAGAGAGAGAGACAGGGAGAGAGAGACAAGGAGAGAGAGAGAGAGAGAGAGAGAGAGAGAGAGAGAGAGAGAGAGAGAGAGAGAGAGAGTATAAGTGAAGTGCAAATGCTGGGCTAGTCATCTAGAGTAGTGCTGTCCTCAAATAATCTCACAGCAAACACTAGTCTCTAAGGGTGGGGGGCAGTACAGGGGCTAAACAAATGGTGCTCTAGTCATCACTCTTATTTTCTTTTCCTTTTGTCTTCTCACCCTAATGTTTCCTTTTGTCATCCTTGCATGCATCTCTCTCTCTTTTCTCACATTTGACTCCTTCTCCATTTCCTTCTCCTTCTCCTTTCATGTCTCTTCTTGGGAAAAGCCACACCGGAGGCTAAGACTATTAGTAAGCCCAGTGTGGAGCAAATTTATCAGGCCAAAGGGGTTCAGCAGTCTCCCTTTTCATCCATCATGAACTAGATGTGGGAAAGCCTGGCCTGAGGGGCATCCCGCTCTGTATCCCATACACACTATAAAACCCATACACATAACACTGACTAAATGGATTCAGTGCAATTCAGAAGAGATACACATTCATCACAGTCACCATGACCACAGGAACAGTGATGACAGGAACTAATGATCGCAAACTAGTGGGCCATGAACGCAAAGATAACAAGATGACCATGGTTTCCTCTCAGGACTTTCCATTTTCTGTTTTATTTCCTAAATTAGGCTTGACAATGAAATTCAAACGTTTGAGAGACTTACTGTAACATCAAGCATTTATACTAAATTTATAAATTAGTAGAACATCTGTGAGTTTATATTACACCTTACTATGAGAATAGATAGTAAGACTGTTTGAAGAGAAAGAACACTTGAGCTTCATACAGGGGGCTGGATTCTCTAAGTTTCTTGAAGGACAGTAAGACCATCTGTTGTGTTGTGACAGATGAAATTTCTTCATATTAGGCCTACAGGGAAGTGTTTCTATGATAGATAGATAGATAGATAGATAGATAGATAGATAGATAGATAGATAGATAGATAGATTGATAGATAGATTCCCTTTGGTATTTAGTTAGATTTAGTTCTATGAGCTCTCATTGGTCTTCCACACCCTTCAGGTTAACCAGCAGATTAACCACCAACATAATCAGGAATTGACAGTGGAATCAAACGATGTATTGATTTCTAATAAGTGAGCCCAATTTTGTGTGAAAAAAAAGCCAGTCTTAGCCTACTGGAAGTATTAGTTACATCATTAAATGTGAATATCAGTGATGGCCTCAGCAATCTGTCAAGATGTTAAACAGTGGCAGTTCTGCACCAGGACTCTGTCACTCTCTTTTCTATTATCAGGTAAATATATGTTCATATGTATATTACAAACTCCAGATAAATCAAGGAATGTCTTTAATAAGGTATGGGTGTTAACATGTGTAAACTTAGAGCAAACCTACTACTAGATTCCAGTAGGAACACTAATTAGCACTAATGTAGAGGTGTATTTTAACCATCTTTAGCCTGAGCAAAATATATTGAGTGAATGCATTAATATAATAATCTTAAACTCATGCTCATGCAACTGTTTTTTACTGTTGATTTTAATTTTTTTATTCTGACAAATTTGTTCATTGACTTGTTATCTAGCTATGCGCTCTATTTTTTTCCTTTTTGTGGAATGCCATTATGTAAATGTTTGGCATCAACGAGTGTTGATGGCTTGTTTGCAAAAAGTGAGAGTTATGGTGTTACTGAAATATTTCCTGTTTTATTTCCAGCTATGGCTGCTCTGAGGTGGACCTGCATTTGCACATCCACAGATCAGACCAGTGATGTGACATAACGCTCCTAAAAATAATTTGAGTATTGCAGCAGCAGGCAGTTATAACTGAGGCTGTGAGGATACATCCTAGTCAGTTATGACTCAGGATGGCCAGTAATAAGGTGAACTTAGGCATTACAAAATGATGATGGTTTTTCTATTTCTAGTAAATGAGCTAAAATCCAGTTAATGTACATCGGATGACTGATTGGAAGTGTGGGAGTGTATTGATAAGTGAGAGTATATTGATCAGAATGGTCTACAGACTGATTCCTGAATTCACTTCCAGCAATTTAAGATCCATTATACACCATACATACTTTCCTAATCCTATCCATCCTTCTCACTCCCAACACAAATTTCATCCTCTTTAATCCCACCTCCAGCTTTGCCTCCTGTCTTTTCATCAGCTCCACCGTCTCCATCCCATATAGCATAGCTGGTCTCACTACCATCCTGTAAACCTTCCCTTTCACACTGGAATCTGTCTGTCACAGATCACTCCTGCCACCGATTCCAACACGCCTGCAGTGTTTGTTTAATCTCTCTTCCACACTGGCTGTTTCTCTGAACTGTTGAGCCTTTGCCGCCTCTTCTTCATTCATCCTAAGGATTCCAGTGTCCTGTCCTTCATTCCTAAATCATGTATTCTGTCTTAGTCCTACTTTCATTCTTCTTATATTATTCTATCATTAGAGGATAGCTCCACCTATCCAGGGTTCCCTCAAGCTTCTTCCTACTCTCACTACAGACCACAATGTAATTTGCAGACATCATGGTTCACAGGATTTCCTGTCTAATTTGATCTGTTAACCTGTCCATCACCACTAGAAACAAGAAAGTGCTCAGTGTTGATCCTTGATGTAGTCCCACCTCTACCTTAAAATGCACCTGCCACTCTTACAGCAGACCTCACTATTGTCACACTGCCCTTAGACACATCTTGTACCCCTCTGGCATGCTTATTTGGTCACTCCTTCCTCATACAATACCACAACTCCTCGTTAGGCACCTTGTCATGTTTCTCTAAGTCCACAATCATAATGCAACCTTCTGATGTTCTCTATACTTCTCCTTCAACACCCTCAGAAAAAAAAAACATTGCATCTGTAGTGTTCTTTCTTGGCATGAACCCATATTGCTGATCATGAACTCTTTTCTTAACCTAGCATCCATTACTCTATCCTCCTTCTTGCAACGGCTGATCAACTTTATCCCTCTATAATTACTACAGTACTATGCACCCTTATTCTTTAAAATGTGTACCAGTACACTTCTTCTCCAGTCTTCCTCTCACTACCAAGGATTTTGTAAAACAATCTGGTAAGAAACTCCACTTCCACCGCTCCTCCACTCCTCCATGCTTCCAGAGGTATATCATCTTGACCAACAGCCATTCCGTTCTTCATCCTATTCACAGCTGGCCTTCCACCTTGCTAATCTACTGCACTTCCTGGTTCACTATTTGCAAGTTATCCAGCCTTCTCTCTCTCATTCTATTCATTCATCAGCTCCTCAAAGTATTTCTTCCACCTGCTTAGAATGCTCTGTTCACTTGTGACTATGTTTCCTTTGGCATCATTTATAGCTCTAACCTGCTGCATATCTTGCACATCCCAGCTCAGTCGCTCTGTCTGGCTAACCAGTATAGGTCCTTTTCTCTCTCTTTAGTATCCAGGCTCTCATACAGATCAATGTAGCCCTTATCTGTAACCTTTACCACCTCTTTCTACAACCTGCGCTTCATCTCCTTTTACTCCTGTCTACTTTCTTCATCTCTCTGACTATCCCACTTCTTCTTCACTCCTTCAGATTGACCTGCCAGCAAAGGATATAATCCACCTGTGTGCATCTTCCTCTACTCTTACACATCACCCATCACCCTGTGTTCCTCCCTCTTCTTAAAATGTTTTCACTACAGCTATTTCCATCCTTTCAGCAAAATCCACTACCATCTGACCTTCTGCATTCATCTCCTTGATACCATACATATCCATCACCTCACCATTCCCTCTGTTCCCTTCACCAACAAACCCATTAAAGTCTGCAACAATCACCACTCTTTCTCCCCATGGATGCACTCTCTATCACTTCATCTAACTCACTCCAGAATCCTTCTTTCTTCTCCATGGCAAAAACCAACTTGCAAGGAATAAGCACTAACAACATTCATTATTACCTTTAGTTACATCTCATTATCATACCTTTTGAGCTTCAAACTTATCACTCTCTTCACTTCCCAAATACTCATTTACATTTGCGGTATTTAGCAGATGCTCTTATCCAGAGTGACTTCCATGTCCTAATTACAGGGACATTCCCCCTGGAGCAATTCAGGGTTAAGGGTCTTGCTCAGGGTCCCAGTGATGGTAATGCAAGAGGTGGGATTCGAACCTGGGACCTCTTGAGCCATAGGTCTTAAGGCAATTATCCTACCACTAGACCACCGCCATCCACGCTTGACATACTCTTCCATTAGACTAACACCTGCCACATTTCCCCTCCCATCTGCACCATGGTTAAACAGTTTGAACTCACCCTTCCATCTAGTTTCTTGCACACATAACATATCGACCTTCCTTCTCTCCATCATATCAACTAATTCTCTACCTTTATTAGTCATGTTGCCAATGAAATGTAATGTAATGTAATAAGCAGTGCTGATAGACATAGAAATAGAGATTTCAATTTCTAGAGATTGAAATTGGTGCTTGGAGCAAAGCATTTCATCTATTTCCTCATGAATTGTTTTCTTCAGCTGTTTACCTGCATAGCACACACAGTTCACTGCAGGTTTACCTCTAATGATGAGGATTTGCAGGACTCCAGGGCAGAGGCAGAGAGAGAAAAAGAAGGAAGGGTAGAAAATGAGATAGAAAAAGAGGTTTTACTAACAGCTTTAGGTACCGAGTACACCATGTTTCTGGAAAACTGGACATGAAACCCCAAGCACATGATAATCCGACTCAACAGCACTTAAATGAATATCATTTCTTTAATGCCTATGCAGGAAGCAGCAGAGGCACAACCTTTATGATCTTTGAGAGCTCAAACATGCTGCCTTTAATCATTTCTTACAAGCATGCATAATTCATACCAGGTAACTTCACAAGAGTGATCAATGGCCTTTTTTTGAGGACATGCTTGTCTAATATTGCAGGTAAATATTTTACAGGGGCTTGAAAATGAGATATTGCTTTGTTTGACCCATTTAATGTAGTGCCCATCACACCTAGGAGGAAGGCAGAATGCTTCTAAAGAAGATATAATGATCATTCATAATAATTGATAAGAGACGACTGTATAGGTCTGTATATGTGTATATGACTGTATATGTAGGATTCCATAAAAAAATGCATGGCTAAAAGTCTGAGAGAGAATCCATTTCAAAAGGGAGAAGTGAGGGGAAAAAAAAAACGCAACTGTCAAAACCCTCGAAATAAAGAAAGAGAGAAAGCGAAGGGAGGGTGAGGAAGGGCCGAGAGAAAAGATGAGCTCCAGGGAGCAATGTGGAGGCAAAGAAATGGAACAATTTGTCTTTGAAAATGAAAAATCGTAAGGCCTAGACGTGCCTGTGTGAGCTTGAGTGTGTCTCTCCACTGGGACAGGGTCAGCCCACAAACAAGGGGATAGGGAAAAGGGGGGGTTGAGAGCAAACGTCACACAGAGTAATATGCACGCTTTATCTGCCTATTCTCTGAATGAGAGGCGGAGAAGAAAAGAGTCCGCAGACGCCTCTCCTGAGCTAATCCAATCTTGGGATATAGTGGCTGTCGGTTAGACAGTAATTTAGCAGTGCTGCTGTGCAGAGCTGAGAGAGAGGGATAAGAGAGGGACATGTTAGAGTAGGTCAGGTGATGAGAGACCTATGGTGGAAGAGTGTAAAGTATGGAATAAAGCTGGGGATGTATTAAAATCTACAGTATTGTGTTGATATTAAATTTATCTTAAAAGGTTTTCTTCTTTAATGTGATGTATATCTGAGTGAAACTGGATATTTTTTGTGGGTAGCATATGATTATATTTATCAGCACGTCAGTGGGAAGTAGCTATTCTGAAATGAAAATGGCAATCTGCATTTAAATTTTTTTTCATTTAAGCTTTATACAGCTTTCAAAAAAAAACAAGAACAAACAAAAAACAGTAGCAAGGTAGAAATGCATAATGAAGCGGTTGGGTGTAGGTGTATGTGTACTTCCCTCCCATCATCAGCTGACATGCCTTGCAGCATGGTGGAAAACTTTCAAAAGCAGTGCAAATGCCAAATATTCAAACAGGCTCTTTCATGTTAACATGAAAACAACATCCTTGATCCACATCCGGAAGAATGAAACTTTGCGATACCGTTAAGAGTTCTTGGCAAGATCCTAATATTACATTCCCCTTTATTCATATTCCATTCAAGTCATTCTGGATTAAATGGTCTGCTACATGTACTGAGACATAAACAGTAATCCTTGGCCAAAAAGGAGCATGTGTTACTCATGTAACAGTAATAAAAATGAAATATGTTCAGTATTAACAAGCCCAAATCAGAAGGACTTGGGAGAGTATAGAAAACGTAAAATAAAGATTCTTGCATTTATTATTTGGCCAAAGTACACAACAAATTTGATTTGCTAATACTTAAAAGCATAGTGACATTTTAGGACTTATAATGAAGTTAAACATTAAATAATGATGTGATTTCAATCAAGTGACTGAATTCACCCGATGTACATGTATTTAAACTGTGGGAGAAAACCCATGCAGTGATATGGGAAAACATGCAAACTAAATGGACCCAGGCCGTCCCTGCTGGGAATCGAACACAGAACCTCTTCCCACTCAGGGAACAGCATATGTATCATTACATTTTCCACATCAGTGGAATGAAATTTTGAAGTATGAAGTTTTTTTTTTAGAAATAATCTGCAAATGTTATTTATTGACAAAATGTTTTAAAATATAGAAATATAGATATATTAATAAACATTGGCCTAGATTTAGCTGGTAGAATTTGAATGACGAGATTGTATGAAAGGAGAGAGGAGGTAAAGGAGGGATGCTTCCTGCTGGGCTATGACTCTGTGCTCTTTGAAGCAGCAGGAGCAGTGTTTTGGGTTTAATCTGTCAGAGACAGAAGGACGAGGCTGAGAAGCTCCAGCAGAGAGAGACCGGTAAGGGATCATGCACACAACACACACACACACACACACACACAAACACACACACACACACACTCTACAGGAGTCTCAGGAGAAAACCTCACAGCCATACTATTCAGCCATCCTCAAAGAATAAGCCACATTGCTGAACTGCTGTAGAATACTAACAGGAAACACATTGTTTTGAGTCATGGTTCTCTTCATATTTCATATTTTCTTTGTTAATCTTCAAGGGAATTCCATCTACAGAAATTCTACACATATGAGACTATCTATATGCCTATTTATCTATCTAAACTAATATTTACATTATTTATCAGACCCTCTTATCCAGAGCAACTTTCAGTTCATTTACAGGGACAGTCCCCCTGAGCAACTTAGAAACCCAATGGTGGCAGTGCTGTAGGTGGGATTCGAACCTGCAACCTCTTGGTCCATCGGCAAGTATCCTACTGCTAGACTGCTATAATACACTTTCATCATAATATGGTGTTGAGGGGTGGAAAGCTGAGCTGTAACACTTTCAACTTGAACACTGACCTTTTTTTTTAAGTGAATAGATGACTGGTCTCAGATTAAAAAATCAAAGTCACAGATGAACAACAGGAGGCTCAATTATATCCTAACATGTAAAATCATACTTTTATTTTCCTTTCTATAATACCCAATGCTGCTCTTTTATTTCTGTAGCTACATCTATCTTTTTAACTTTTGTCTTTAGATGGCACTTTAAGGCTGCGCACTGCATACTGTGCCTTCTTCCTTGTTTAGATCCGGCTGATTAAAATCTGCATTAAAAAGCTCTTTCCTTTGACTTGGTCGCTATTTGAATTGATAATGGAGACAGCTGTGCTGACGGATCCATGAGTCATAGTTCTGCTTCCTCTGGCTTATTGGATGGAGAAATTCTAATTCTAATTCAGAGTGGTACCAGGGCAGTCAGGAGGCACTCCTTTTCACCCCAGCACAACAGGACCACCAAAGGCCACCATCAGTTTACCACAGACTCCTACACAGTGCCTGACACAGTGTCTTAAAAAAAAAACAAAAGGGGAAGGAACATCAGCAATCCTGCATGCTTGTATTGTTGCTGTCATAAGAAACATAACCTTTGCTGCAGTAACAGCCTCTACTCTCCTGGAAAGGCTCTAAATGATACTTGGAATCAGGTATGGTGACCTTAGGCTTATGTTCAGCTGCTCCAGACTGTCCCGTTCTATTAAGGTGCACCTTTATGTAATTGAATTTAATAATTAATAGGAGAGTCTGGATGCAAATGTTTGCCTTTTCAAAAGCTAGAGGTTGATGATTATGTCAGTGATGTTAATGTGAGAATTTCTATCAATTTGGACACTTTTTGAAAGCATGAATCCTATCTCTGCATATATTATATGGAAGAAAAGGTAGAACTCACCATATCTGTATCTGAAACAGGCCCGAAACTGGTAACATAGATATCAGTCTTCACTGTGGTGACCCGATCTGAGAAAGAGAAAAAAGAGAGGTAGAGATAGAGACAAAGGTTAACGTTTTTCAGTCAACAATTTACTAAAATATAATATATATTTTAGGGGCAGTGGTGGCCTAGTGGTTAGGGCGTCGGCCACATGATCGGCGGATCGGGGGTTCGCACCCCTTCCTGATGGGTTGCCCTGAGGTACCCTTGAGCAAGGTGCCGTCCCCGTCCCGCTCCTCCCTGCGATGGGCTGGCGACCTGTCCAGGGTGCGTCCCCTGTCCTCGCCCTGTGTGCGCTGGGTTGGACGCCAGCACTCCCCTGCGACCCCGTTTGGGACAAGCGGCAGGTGATGGATAATATATATTTTTTTAATTTATGTTTTATTCTTGCTTAGCTGGTTAAAACATATTATTGCTTTTATATCTTTTTATTTTCTATCCATGGTTCATATTCAGGCCTGAGATAAATGGACCTGTTGGAGTGCTGGTAAGTATACCTTTATTCTGCCACTGCCTTGTGTCTCTGTCATTGAACTGCTCTCGCCCAACCCCTCTCCTATTTCAGTGTCTGTATAATAGCTAGCTGTTTTCCTCTTTCTGTCTTTCTGTGACTGTCCTTCTTTCTATCCCTCGCTCTTTTGCTTCCACTTATGCATGGCAGATGCAAAAAAGCTCTTTCTCGCTTTATGTTCTTTCCATCCTTGGGGCTCGGAAATGCTTGTGAATCTTAAAGGGTGATTCATTATGCTAAACAAAGTCCTATCAAGAAAGACCTCTGGGATGTTCAGGGCTGACACTTGAAATGCAGCACTAAAGTAAAATCCTGGCACATTACTGATTCATGCACAAAGCAGAGTAGCTCAGATGTTTAGCTACACACATCCAGTATATAGTTAGGGATGCATTTTTCATTGCTAGTGCATAAATGTAAGATACACCAACAAATGAGGAGGATGTCTAATCTAACTTCCTCACTTTTAGAGACTGATGTAGTATATAAACACTCTTAAATGTTTAACATGAACTCTCCACTTATTCCAAATAAGATTTTTTTGTTTTTGGGATGTCAAATAAAGCCTCCTCAATATTTATCAGCCTTTACCAATGTACTTAAAAAGAGCATTTCAGCCTGGATACTTTTGAGTAAGGTTATAGGGGACATTAAACTAGTATACATACAAATAGGGTTTACAAATGTTAAAACACACAGTAACAACATCAAAAATTAAAGATAGGCAATACAATGGGCCTGTAAAAATAAATAATGACTTTAAGCAAAAATATAATAAATGGACATTATAAAAAAAAAACAGGACAAGTGATGTTTGATGTAGATTTGTGCAAAAACAAAAATGGATTTGGAAAAAATGGATACATGTTGTGTTTGCCATCTTTCATTTAACCTCAAAAAACAGTTTATCAAGGACTTAATAGCACTGTGCTGGGTATGTTTCCCGGGTATATATAAGCTTAAATACAAAGCAAGTACTCTGCAGGGATTGGCAGTAATTTAGTGTTTAAAATTGAAGAGGGCATTGAGAGTCCCAGGACACAGGTCTAGCTTATTAATAGATCTATAATGTAGGTTGGTTTATTTATCTCATTGGGAGAAATAGGGGCAGCTTTCAAAGACCTTCATGTTTTCCCCAGCTTCCCTCTTTTTAATGATTTTTTTTTCCTTTGCATTCAAGAGCTTTTAAAAAACAGTTCAACAAAACCATCCCAGAACACTGCTGGAGATTCTAGTGTTCAGAACATACACAAAACCTTTCTTCATGCAGCGACCTAATATATTCCGTACATTTTTAACCAAAAGGAGATATGATGAGAATAACTGAAATAGGCTTGATGATACCGAATCAACAGGTGGGTTTGAAAGGGATCAAATAAGCAGGTACCGTATAATAAATGATCTAAATAAAAAAACATTTCAATATGTGCAGTAATTCATCTGCATTAAGCTTTTTGCTTATTATTGGTGTAACTTGTTTGTCATGATATTAAGAATTACTGTCACACCTATGATTATCTTAGGCCACTATAAACAATGAATCTTAATAAGTGACAAAGTCTCATATTCATCTTTCACTACTTCCCAGAGATTTCCAGTCTCAAGGAACAGTAATGGACCAATTTTACATAACATGCTGAAACATTATGATATTGGAGGAAATAAGAGACTAATTCTGTAAAAAATCTGAATGATTATCTAAAAATATCTAAAAAGCCTGAAATATCTTATAATTGCTTGTTATTTGTGCAGATCATTTCAAGATCAAGTGTAGCCACATTTGTTTTATTTGCAAGTGATACAGTTGTTTATGTGAAAGACTAAAACAGCATCAGCTGTGGTTCTTACACCATGATACTTATGTATGAACTTCTTCCAATAGGGTAGCAGAGTGATTATTTGAACAATCTGAGAGAATAACACTTACAAGTGTTTCGATTAAAAAACGCTCATTTAATTTGTCCTTTTTTAAGGAACAGCAATTGGATTTGAATCTTTTAGTAACAATACAATGCAAATGACTAAAATAATTAAAGTCTAGTAAATTATTTATTTGTTATTTAAATGAATTATAATTAGAAGAGGTACATTAGTCAATTATCCAGCAAGACATACTTAAGAGGGTTCTTTTCCTGCAATGAGCCTTTCTTCTCCTTCTAGCTGCAGCACTTAAAGCAACAAAAAATGGCATTCTTGTCAGCTAATGTAACTGACACCGAGATCAAGATCAGGTGCTAAAACGGTAGAATTTCCAAAATGCGCATTCAGGTAGACTTTGAAAAAGGTAGACTGTGCAATTGTTATTTATATACCTGCGAAATGCTTGAGTGGTCATGTAAGTAAGGGGGCAATTAAAATGATAAGATGTGACATTTATATAAGGAATAAAAGGAAATAACATCTCCTTTGAACTAATCACGCTTGCATACAAGAGACGATTAAGCTACATATCTCGGTTACACACAGCCATGTCTTCCACCTGCTGCATGCCAGACACATCCATCCTGTTGCTGGCTGTGGTGTGTGTGTGGCTGAATGTTAAGTGACTGGACCCTTTGCAAGGAAAGTCAAAGTGCAGGGAAGAGACACAGGGAGAGAGAGAGCAAGAGAGTATGTGTGAGAGAGATAGCACTTTAGATTGAAACACTCTTCCCAGGTGGAGCTTGTTCCTATGGCCTCTTGGGAGCTCCTCTGCATTGGAGCTGCTCTTATAGATGAGATGTGTTCATATATTCAGCAGCCAGCTCTGCTAGCCAGCACAATGACTCTGACAGGTTGACACTAGGTGGGGGCATCAACCTTCAAAAATCAGTTGAACTCTGTTTCTCACTTTCTATTTGTCTCCCTCTCTCATGTTTGTTTCTCTGTGACCATTTTCTTGTCCTGTATGCTCATATTAAAAAGGGACGTAGAAAGAACAATGAGATTCTTTATTATCATAACATCGCAAGCCTCCTGTCCCATGACATGAGCAAGACAAAGCACACCAGGACATATAACTCCACAGCTTTGGCTGTCATTGCCTTTCTGCCTTACCGTGATGCCAAGTGAGCTATTGTATATACATGTGTACATATGCTTGGTTGCATTTGCGTCTGCAAACAGGGTGCCTGTTCCAGTGCTTTGTCATCTACACAAACCTCCCACCATGGGCTCACCGCGCTGTGCACCTTTGACAGACAAATTTAATCTTCAGCTCAGTCAAAAACCGCATACTGAGGGGGGAAATGAACACTATTCACCTGCTTATGCTGCACCTGATTGTCCTGTCATTACATCCTCAGCCTGACAACAATACAGGGGAACCATCAGACAGTGAGGAATAGACCTCAGATAATTTTACTTAAGTTTAATAACACTGCCTAATTTTTTTGGTGAAGACGATAAACCATTGGGAGGTTATGGAGTATAATGATTGACTAATGTCCCACTGTTCCATTTTCATAAGCCCGGAAAGATAAAAGATCCTGATCCTTGACTTATTTATCCTATTAAAGCAGGTTTTCTTTCAAGTCAAAATTGATTAGTTAATTGGATCAAGTTTGTTGGATTAGAAATTAAACTTACCACTCCATGGTGCTACATCACCAGGGCAGGATTTTTACCATTATTTATCCTCCCATATCTATCTGCAGCTGTTTATAATGCAGCTGTATGTTGCCTTGATTGTGAAAACCTCTCCTCATAGTGACCTGTCATTTTAAACCTGACACTTGACTCAAACGTGCATTAGCATGCAATTAACATTTTGTGAACTTTCTTGAAATCGCTAAATCGCTGCATACATTGAGACCTTTTTTGTCTCTTGGATAACACTGTATTGATTTCAGTTTAGCAAGAATCAGTAATTGATTCTGTTGTGCTTTTTTGGGCTTCATTCTTCATGATCCCAAGATCAATAACTTAAATGCCTTTTTTCTACATTGTTGGACAACCTACATTTATTTGCTTGTGCATAATATTTTGTCAGTGGAGTATGAAATGTGGTTGCAGCATGGACCATAATCATAAAAATTTACTTTAAGATTGTTACTATTAATTACATTAGTAATTGAGAAGCAATTACTTTGACAATTAATCAAGTGTTTTTTGGTTTAATGCCAAACAACGTAAATGGGTTTAATCACACAAATGTTTTTAATAACAGAAAACTGCACTGAAAAAGATTTTCATCTTTGAAACCCCATTTAAAGAGACATGCATAAAAATGCGTAACCATTAGGCTGTCAAGGCTTGAAGGTGTAAGGTCTGCAAACATACTGAACATTATCAGGGTATCCGCAAGTATATACGTACAGGTAGATTTTCCATGGCCTAAAAACTCCTTTGCTTTTGTGTGCTTTAAGACTTTTTCTGTTTTTTCTGCAATAGTCTCTCAGGATCTTTAGGCTTTATGGATTGGCAAACTTACCCAACGAAACTTCGCTTTTCTCTCCTCTAGCCTGGGGGGGGGGGGTTCTCTCTGAGGATTTGGGGGTAGATAGAGGATGGCGTACAACCCTAAGATCTGATACACTCCCTACTGCATCTTTTTTTTTTCTATTTGCACTAAAAAGTCTTGCTGATGAATAATTAAACAAACTTATTAGCCATTTTAATTTATCTTGTTACATGCATACTTAGGTAGGCTTTGACATATACATGCTTATGGGAAACCAGTCTTTGCTTAATATTTATTTTTGTCATGATGGTTTCGGAATATGCAAAAAAAAAAAAACAACTTGCTGACAATACAGATAAAACAGAAAAATAAACATAACATCTGATTAACTTTCTATATTATCTTTATATTAAACATCACATATATATCAAACACTTTCGCTAATTTATGTTATATGTCTGTTGTTGTGCTGAACTGAAAACATCTGAATTCTTCAGAAAGTGAGCAAATTAGAATTCCAGTATGAATGCATTTTATACAATGACCCACATCATGAAAAGGGGAACTACAAAGAAATCCTTATTTAGTTGTTAAACTGTGATTCAGGACAGAAAATGATTCATCTCACAAGAGCAAACACCACTGACCTTCAATTAATGACCTGGCCTTGCTGAGATCACAGTTCTGTGGTAAAGTTCAAGTGATACTACACTAAAGTGAGTTAGAATAGGATCAAAAGAAAAAAGAATGTGATTATGAAAGGAAACACTCATCTGGGGGCAGACAGAGGGTCGCTGTCTTCCTGACAACAAGGTTATTATTAAAGGCTGACTTAGGATAGGCTTTCTAGCACAGACTATCCTGAAGGACTATGAACGCACATAAACATGATGCAAATGTGTCTTTTACTTCTGTTCATGTGCAAGCTTATGACCTATTTATGCCTGGTGACACAGGCAGATTTGACAACCAGACCCAAAATTTAGTAAAACCAATAAAAGAGCCTTGTAAACTGCCAGAAGACAGTTAGACAGTTATAATCTTAATTACTGTGGGGGGGGGGGGGAGTTCCAACGGACAGTCAAAAACAAGAGCCAGACAGCAACCAATCTAGTTCTTCTAGCTTAGTAATTGTACTGGATACTCGACTGCACATACAAATGACTATTATACTATTATATTATACTGTTATAGTGTTATAGACTACAAATACAAAAATATGAAAACTTGCTCTGGCTAGATAACAGCTTATAATGTTAGTGTTAGCTTCCTTAAAAAAAATATATGGTTACTTTCATTCTACACAACAATGTGTAATTGCTAATATTTGTGTGTGTGTGTGTGTGTGTGTGTGTGTGTGTGTGTGTGTGTGTGTGTGTGTGATGACAGGTGAAATTGTTCTTGAGTTCACCTTGATTTCAGTGTTGCCAATAACAGAGGAAATCAAACCCTGAGTATCATTAGGTCTTAAGGGTACTAGTCCTGAGCAAGTCCCAGAAATAAATAAGCTGGAACGTTTGGCACAGTGCCAATAGCTGGTGGGGGTGGGGGGGAATAAACAACACATTTCTGCTTTCTCGGTAGCAAAGGTTACGGTATATTTGCAGTGGAAATGCTGTTGTGTCTGATCTGTAACCTGACAGAATTCACGAGAAAGAAAAAATAGAGTTATTCTTTTACAAATGGTTGTCAGCAAAGAAGCTTTCTTTAAAATACTAGGAATACTTCCTCTGTTCAATCCAGAAGAAGTACTTTTTTTTTCAAAAGCATCAAGGGGGCGTTGGACTGCCTCCCAGTGCTGTAGCTCTCATGGCATACAAAGCACAACAATAAAGGGAAGCCCAATGATGGTAACCCTATTGTAATACACTTTATACCTGTCAGTATGGCATTTTTATCTATTCATAGATTTAAGGGTGTGACAAATTTAGCTAGCTTTGATTGGGTCCTCGTTGAATCTGCTAATGTATTCACAATAAGTGGCTACATTACAGTCAGACAGTTGCAATGAGAAATTTCCTAAACTGGAAGAGAGACCATAGTCCCCAGACAAGGGAAACACAATCAAGTACACATTCAGTTGTGCTTTCAAGATCATTTATGAAGGAAAATTATGGCAAAATCAGTCACTGAGGGTTATAGTTTAATAGTTGTGTTACAGTGAGTCTCTCTGACCTGTACCACCTCACTTACTGTGGACAGCAGTCAGATTAAAGTAATAACAAAGGCACATCTCTTTATATTACATAGACAGGCATAAGTGCCTGAACTGCTGATGTGAATTATGTAAAAAAATTGAACAATGAGTCTTGAGTTAATCTGTCTGATCTGCTTCTACTTTGACCCCTCCTTTTGTGGCTAGTCCATTTTATTTTCTGTCACTAAGGGAAAATTCCTAATGTAGCCATTAATGGGTTAATAAAGTGTTGCATAATATATACTGTGTGAAGAAATGAAGCCATGATGAGAACAATTACACAATACCTGAGAAACGCATTAGGTCTCATTATGCTCCTCGCATTGCCTTAGTGGGTTTAGGTGAAATAAAAAGTTACTTCATAAATGCACACTTACATTTGAAGACAGATGAGTTTATGTTGTTGCTATGATAGGCTAGTTGCTATGCATCCCACTTAAGGCTAAACAAGAAACTTCAAACCCTCTATGACTAGCAAATTTCACCAATTGTTAAGCTCTTTAGGTTGGGCCTAGCTTCATTTCTTCTGGCAGTGAAGGTCTTCATACACAGCAAACTGAATCAAACCCAGAGTGGAATCAAGCCCTCACCAAAATACACTATAGAGCTCAATTATTAAAAATATACTACTAGTAGTATTATTATTGTTGTTAACAATAGTAACAACAACAACAACAACAACAACAACAATAATAATAAGAACAAGAAGAACAAGAAGAACAAGAACAAGAACAAGAACAAGAACAAGAATCAGTCTTGGATCTCTTTTCTGCTCTGGGTTTAAGAGCTTTATGAAGACACACACTGACAGTTTGTGAAATCTCACCTCCCAGTCCAGGCCTGAGTCGGTTATCATAGCCATCCAGTAGTCGGTCCAGGATGCGTGTGAAGAGGGTGATGTTGTTTTTGAAGGCATCTGTTGTAGTATCTGCAGTTACTGACCTACATAGCAAATGCAAATACATGAATAAACGCATAAACAGCCTGGCTCGTGCACTAAAATCTGAGATATGCCACAGTGTTCAGAATCATAAGGCAGAATATTCACATCCTGTACTGCACAACGTGTTCCTCTCCACACAATAGAGTGCCTGTGACATGTGGCTCGAGAACATCATTAGCATAAATATTCAGGCAAACATTTGGAGAGTTGGACTGAATCACTTGTTCAGTGACCACTGGTGTCTTTTCGTTTACGACCATTTGGCTTTCAAGCGTGGAGACAAGATATTTAAAGCACTTAAGGAGCTTTCTTCACTGGTGGTTGCTCTTGGTAACTTGCTATGTTTCTGCAGGTTTTCGGTTATTATTTTAAAAATAGCTCTCAGCAGGTGGAGCTGGCAAACCACAATCACTGATGCTCTAAAAAGGCTCTTGGCAGGCAACTAAATGTGACCAGTCAATATTTTTTTAAACGTTCAATTTTCATTTGACTTTAAAAATGCTCCAGGTCCAGCAGTCTCTTTATACACTGCTGAATCTGTGCACATCTTCATGAAAAAGAACATTTAAGATAACACAGTAAATTCTACACTAGAACATCTTGTAATAATCTTGGAAAATGTATCAACACCGGATGTTTGTCACAACAATGTATCAATGTATTTTATAGGTAATAAATGTGGTATACGTACTACTTGAACATTATATTGAGTTTTAATGTATGGTACAACATTAAACAACACTATCAGAATTCTTTTTAAGGAACGGGAAACATGAAATGACTACACTTATACATAACTCTTGATGTGTATATTGTGCTTTTTGAAAACACAATGGAAATCCCAAAGTTTTGTATTGTTTTCTGTCCTGTTGTCTGTTTATTTGCACATTATAGTGTTTCCAATTGAACATAAGGAAATACGTTTTGCCAGTTCTCATTTATCTGGTACCTATGCTTATTTAGCCAATTTATCCACTATACGAGAACACTTTGAAGGTACAGAATTATTGTTTCCTTTGTTGTTAAGCCCAATACACTCACACCAGCACAAAATGCACTGATAAGACACTATCAGTTTGTTGCCATTGCTGTGCTGAGACCATTACTATTCCATCTGCAAAATAATATGTGGTCAGCATGATATCCTTTTCACTGCTATGGGGCCCACAAATATTGTAGTGGCAAAAGGCCTACAGCCAGTAATTGTACACCTATATAATGAACTGTTTCCTAAGACTGTATATGAAAATTGTATCTGGTGCAACAACAAATGAATGTAGGTACAAAGATATGTGCCTAATAAAAAGGTGACTGAATTGTAAACATGATTAGCCATTCCACTTCTAAAAAATCCTTTAAAAGTAAAGTCATAGCCAATAAAACAATTTCTGAATCGAATTCTTTTTGTGTCACTAATGATTTCAGGTTCGCGACACATCTCAACTATGAAATCAGATGTAGAACTGTAATATGATATAGTGTTCTCAGGTGTGGTGAAAGCCGGAATAAATTAAGCATGGCTTGTCTTTTGAGACTGGGAGAATTGAGAAGCATTGGTAAAGTGAAATGTCTTCCTCAGGTTTGGTTCCATTTATCTCTCTCCCTCTCTCCCTCTCTAGTTCTCTCCAGCATGAAAAACCACCCTCTCTTCCACTCATCCCACATAGGAGGGAAGGAGCATGTGCAAGCATCTGATGCTTGAGTCAAATCTCAACTGACCACGCTAATGTAGGCAATAATGTAGGAACATCTTAGCCTCCATGCTGTGCAAGCACAGCACGTTTCGTAAATGATGTTTATGTAACACGATACATATTGAGTTGAAGTCTGGTTTATTACACTTTTTGATAATGGATTATTAAACCGTCATGATGCCAAGATGTTTCTTGGGGTTGAGGTTTGGGGATGAGCGGTGGATTTGGGGGTTGTTGTTCTTGTCTGTTGTCTGTGTGTGTGTGTGTGTGTGTGTGTGTGTGTGTGTGTGTGTTTGTGTGAGTAGGGGGGGCAATAAAATGTCCATGCGACAAACACAGCTGACACCACTGACCTTAATGCAATGGAGAGGGTGGTGTTCTAGTGGTCGGATACTCTACTACTTGGGCTATGGCCCAAGAGGTCCCAGGTTCAAAACCAACCTCCAGCACTACCACCATGGGGTTCTTGAGCAAAACCCTTAACCCTGAGTTGCTCCAGGGGGGACTGTCCCTGTAATCAGGAATTGGAAGTCGCTCTGAATAAGAGCGTCTGCTAAATGCCGTAATTGTAAATGTAAATGGAGAGAATCAGGAATATATCCAGGATGACAGAATCAAGAATCAGCAGGGTGGCCACATTTACAGCAAATCACCAAAGGTTTAACCATTTATGGGATTTGTGTTCTAATTTTTCGCCTTTCCTAATATGCAGCCTTTCATTGTGGTTCACTGTGCGTTGTGCCATGCACTCACAATGGCGAGACTGGACACTTTCACTTTCACTTTCTGTACAGGGCACATGTAGCAAGCACTGTGGGCATATTCAATTTTTATTTTGATTGAATTGCTTTTGTACTAAAGAAGCACATATAAAACATAGCGGGTTTAGTAGAGCATAATGGTTAGGAATTGCCTCATTACATGAACCCCTGATGTTATGGACTGAGAACATTTACAAGATCAGGGAGATATGTAAACCTGTTGTGCTGTTGTTGCCTGGGAAATGGCCCATTTAGGCCAAGCTGTCTAATGGATGTTGATGGCTGGGATTAGTCATTAGTAGCACAAGTTCATCATGGCTGAAGTTAGACTAAATGAAACTGCTATATTGTTTTTGTTAAAGCTAGTTATGCAAAAGATAAAGCCGCAGTGTATGTACGTGTGAGCTTCGCCAAAGTTGTGATATATTAGTAATGCAGTTCCAGGATTAATGTATGATGCGACAGTATAGAAGTTTGAGCGTTATCACATTAGTAGAGTTCTTTTTGTTTATGAAAAAACTTCCCTACTTACCTTATACATAACACTTTATTTACATAGGATAGTTTTTTACTTTCTGAAATCCCTATAAAGTGTAAATCTTCATGTCCTTTCTGCTGTCCTAGCGTCCAATTGATCAGATACTACATTTTGCCATTACTCATTTACCTGGTACCTATACTCTTTCGCCATTTTATTAGGTAATCGAGAACACTTTATAGTGAATAATTGGCTGCAGTTCTTTTGTTGTTGTGCCTGATACACTCTCGCAAGCACAAAACCCACTAATAAGAAACTATCGGCTTGTTGCCTCTGGTGTGCTGAGACTTTTCCAACTGCATGATAATATGCGGTCAGCAAAGAGCCTGTGGTGCTCCTTTTACTGTTAAGGGGCTATTAAATTATGTAGTAGCAAAGTGCTCAACTCAATAAGTGTACACCTATATAACGGACACACTGTTTTCTAAGACTATAGGGTAAGAGAACCTGATGTAACAACAATCAGAAGGCCTAAATAGTTCACTTTAAACATTTATGTATTTAAGCCACCCCAGCAGTCACTACTCTAATTGGTCACGGGCTCCTTCAAGCATGAATATGTTAACTAGCTAGTCAGTAGGAAATGCTTTGAGCAATGATGATGGCAATGACTGCACACATCGAGTCAAATGTGAGCCAGCCAGTTAGTTAAGTCATAGATAAGTCTTGACGTGAGATGTGTGAACAGTCACATACATTTCAAGCAAACTACATAGTTAATAAGTGATTAGTTACATTGGCTACCTATCTATCTACTGATAAATGGCTTTGAGACCACTGATAGGCTACAAAGATTCTGGAGAACATCCATTAATCATAGTTGACCAACTGTATAACTATTAGTAAGAAATTTCCAACGGTAATATTATGTGTAGGCAATCATCGCCATGGTAGAAGCTGTTTCCTATTCATCCAAAAAGAACACCTTTTCTTCTTTTCCAAAGGTTGCAAAGGATAGCATTTTTTCAGAACTGCTTTTGGGACTTATAATTAATTTGCAAATGTTGCCACAATTTGACATTCATCTTAGTGTCATCTCTCTCTCTCTCTCTCTCTCTCTCTCTCTCTCTCTGAAGCCTGTGTGCACATTACTTCCCAGAACCCATGTTTCACACAGATAAACCGCCCTAAAATACAATTAAAATTCTAAACAGGATGCATTTCCCGAAAGACAACATGGTGTAGAGGTGATCAGTAGACTATATAAAGCTGTCATCCAAGGTTCTTTACAGCGATTCCACAGGAAAACCCCTGCTGGTTCTCAAAATACCCTCCCCACTCTGGTTTTGTAAAGAAAATTGTGATTATGAATTATGAGATGCATTATTTCAAATAAAGGTCAAAAAATGTAATGATTTAAAAGAATCAATTGCAACTTCATCCTATTCTATCCTTGAAAAACTTCTGACAGAAGATAAAATGTTTGGTGGTCTACTCAGGGCTCTTCACAGTTCCTCGTTCCTGAAGCAGCTGAGCTGCTAAAGCTCCCACCTTGAGCTCTTCACGACCAGGCGCTCCTCACCTCCCTGGATCACACACTCTCACACTCACCTACAGCCAAGAATCAACAGAAACGACGCTAAACGGGCACCTGAGAGCTCTGAGAGGTGGAGAGGTGGAGAGGTGGAGAGGTGGAGAGGTGCTTCCTGAGTGGGTCAGGGATCTCGGTCAGTGGGAATAAAACCAGCGCGCGGGAATTCTTACCTCGTGCACCCGATCAGCGTTAGTGAGACGCAGGCGGTCAGAGCGTGGAATGTGAAGAGTCTTCCCCTCATCGCGGATCACTCCCACCTTCCTTCGAAAAGAGGAGAAAAAGCGTCTGAAGGACCAAACGAGCGCAAACGCAGCGAAGGGGCGCACAGGAGCGCGAGCCTCCTGCTCACAGTGAAGGCGAAGCGCAATTAGTCACGCATCGCAGCGATCACACACACACACACACACACACACACTCTCACACACTCAGACTCACACACACACACACTCTCACACACACACACACACACACACACACAGACACACACACACACACACACACAATGCCTACCCGCACAGCGTTGCGCGCGCTGAATGGTAAGTGGCGAGCAGCTCGTTGTCAATCACACACACACACACACACACACACACACTAGCGCGCGCACAGACGGCAAAGGCGCGTGGATTTTGACACCCACCTGTCAGTCCGCACTGGCCAGGACACCGAGGACTGAAGTTACACTCAATCCACTCAGAGAGCCGTTACATTCAGCCCTTACATTCACATCAGCAGCAGGACTCGCGCGCGTTCCGACGCAAACCTGGCGGTGAAAAAGTAACAAGAGCTTAAATAATAATAATATCACACAAGCTCCCGCGATCAGAGCGGCGCCTCGACAACCGGAGCCGCCTGACTACATCACTCACACACACACACACACACACACACACACACACACACACACACACACACACACACACACATACACACTATTCACTTTACATTTTCTGCTCGTGGAAGAAAAAACTACAAAGAAAAGCAGACGACTGCTGGGTCCTAAAGACAGCAGCATTCCATAACCTGCAGCTCAGGATGCGCGCGTGCACACACACACACACACACACACACACACACACACACACATTCATCTATCTATCTATCTATCTATCTATCTATCTATCTATCTATCTATCTATCTATCTATCTATCTATATTACACACACACGCACACACACACACAAACACACAGATGGACAGACAGACAGATAGATAGATAGATATAGATAGATAGATAAAGAGATAGATAGATAGAAGATGATTTGCTGTGAACGACTGATTCTCACTCATTTTCTTAGCTGCTAGTCCTGATTAGGGTGGTGGAGTCTATCCCAGCTCTCACAGGGCAAAAGGAGGGGAAACACCCTGGACAGGTCGCCAGTTCATTGCAGAAACAGGAAAATTTAATTTAAAAAATGGGGAATAATGGGTTGGGGGTTTAAAAATTGACATCAATAGCTCACAAACTGTAGCACCACAGTGTAAACTTCCAACCACTAATGTACAAAATAAAGATTATACCGGACTGTATATCACAAAGAATCAACTTTTTTATAACATGCTAAATTAACCAGTATGTTCTGCTTTTAAGCACTGACTTCTGATTTTTAGTTCTTGTCTTCACATCTATAAAACAGCATTGCAGTGGCACCTAAAACATGCACACTACCTCATTGCATCCATTGTAATGAATTATTAGCTCAAAAACTATCATCTGTGATCTAACATGAATTAATTCTTATTAGATAATTCTTTTACCTAACTAATGAGTTGCAGTCTAACTTGCTAAATCCAAAAACCATTGGCTAGCATAAATACATTTATATTAACTAGCTGGCTGGTTCACATTACATACTTAATCTCATCCACAGTTGTGCATTCTTGGACATATGGATATTTAATCTCAATTTTAACAATACTGGGAGATTCTAGTAATATAACTAAACAATTAAAACTGAAGAAAAGACTTTTCAAAATCTGTTAAAGGTTTCTGGTGAGGAATAAATTAGGACACCCTCACCTTTAATATTTATGGCTCAAATCACACACAGGTGTAGCACATCAGGTGCACATTATTAGAACATCTTTCCTCAGCATTTTGAAGGTTTGCTTTATTTAAACCTCAGAAATTTAGTTTGGTGTGCTCCTGACTGTGGCAGGTAAGAGCACCATGGTGAGATCAGCAAAGAGCTGTCTGAGGCCTTCAGAAAGAAGACTGTAGCATCTTATAGGTCTGGTAATGGATTTAAAAAGATCTCAAAAGAATTTGCAATCAGCCATTCCACTGTACGAAAAAAGTCTACAAGTTGAAGACTTCCAAAACAAGTGCCAACATGCACAGGTCTGGCCGTCCAAGCAAGTTCACCCCGAGAGCAAAAACACTAAAATGTCATTTGACCTACAGTAGGCTCTTGCTACTGTTGGTATGAAAGTGCCTCTACAATCAGAAAGAGACTGCGCAACTTTAACTTGCATGGGAGGTGTGCAAGGAGGAAACCTTTTCTCTCTCTAAGAGAAACATCAAGACCAGAATTTTGCTTGAGAGAATGTAGACAAAGACCAGGACTTTTGAAATAACGTTCTTTGGACAGATTAGTCTAAAATTGAATTATTTGGACACCAGAAAAGAGGACATGTGTGGTGTAAACCAAATAGACCATTCCAGAAAAAGAACCTCATACCAACTGTGAAGCATGGAGGTGGCAGTGTCATAGTTTGGAGATGCTTTGCTGCAGCATGACCTGGCCAGCATACTTGAGGAACATGTGAGACCATCTGTAAGAACATTAAAGCTGAAGTGGAACTAGACCCTGCAACACAATTTCCCCAAAACATACCAGTAAATCCACCAAGAACTGGCTGAAAACTAAGAAATAGAGAGTCATGGAGTGGCCGAGTTAAAGCCCAGATCTTAATCCCATTGAGATGCTGTGGGGTGAATTGAAAGAGGCTGTACATGCAAGAAACCCCTCAAACATCTCACAGTTTAAAGAATTCTGTATTGAGGAGTGGGGCAAACTTTCCGATGTCAGAGACTGGTAGATGCTACAAGAAGCTTCTCACTGCAGTTATGCTTAAGCACAGTTGGTACAGCTCACCTGATCATTGTCAAGTTTAGTGAGTGTGTTTGAGAAGGCAACTACCAAACTACAACCCCAAATACCACCCCTGCTCTAGTCCTGCTCCTGTCCTGGAGGGCTGGTGTCCTCCACAGTTTGGTAATTCACTCAAATCTGCAGGACACCGGCCCTCCAGGACCGGAGTTGCCCATCCCTGAAGGGGGTAGGGTGTCCGAACTTTTTCCTCAGTTAGAATACACATTTTTGTTGATATCTTTTAAATGAATAAATCAAGGTGGATTTTTGTTGCTTACCTGCAGTTAAATTACTTTCTTTTCCAGAGATAACTAAGAGCAAGATTATACTGATTTGTGAAGATTTCTTAATAAAGAACTGAATATTATATATTTTTACTTTATATTATATATTCACACGACCAAATATATTTCTATATAGCCTCATCCATCCCATTTCACCTCAGATTTGTTGCTTCAGAATCCCATGATTGTAACCATAGTAACTTTTTCAACAAAAGAAGTGGTGATGGATGTGTATATATATATATATATTTTCATTACTGCAGACTAGAGGAGGGTTTTGCTAGAATTTCTGGGATGAAATTTACCCCAAATGTAGAATAATCTACAGGGCATTTCACACAATTCACAATTCACACATAGACTGTGTGAATCCACAGCTTGGGCTAGAGGTGAATCAGCCCCATCTAAACCAGTTTGCTTTTTTGACAATTTGTGTAGTTGTCATGTTGTTTGAAAGAACCTAGTGATCAAAAATAATACAATTCTCATTAATAATCAAAACCATGTTTTGCTGTTTTTTAGTTTTTAGGAAGCCAGGAAGAGCTTAGCCCTAACACTACAGATATGTAAATATTTCAGCTGTGGTTAGTTTCAGAGCATTCACTCTAAATTTCATGTCCTTGCATTTTTTATACATTATATTTAATGTAGTGAATAGAGGTCGACTGAATACACTTTCTTGTTTGCATAATCTTTTCATTTGGACTTTTCAGAGAGTAAATGAAAAGAAAGAGGACTGAGCTGAAGATAGCTGGGAAAATTAAATGTGTGTGAGAAAACAAATACTGTTTGGAGACATATGAATCACAGAGACGAAGATCCATGTCCTAATTGCAGAATTCAATGAGAAACATTGCTCTGTCTTTATGTGAGCTACGATATTTCATATGTTTGCCTACCCGTCCCTCTTCGGAGACACTTAGTCACTGTCGGGTGTCAGGCACATAAATAACACAGCTCATGATGCAAACCTGCATGTTTAATCAACGACGAGTGACAGGCGATGAGCTAAATTTCTCTTGCCGATATCGTCTCTAATGTTATGTGTTGTAAAAGCAGATTAACAACCTGAACAATACTATTCTAGATGCCCCTAGCTCTTAAATAACAAACCATGAGTGGAATAGCAAAATGCTTTCTTCACAAGCATCTGCAGTCCAGCCTTCCCTTTTGTCTGGCACAGGAAGGAGCTTTAACTGGAGACATATTCCAAATCACATTTAATTCCTCAGTGATCAGGCCCTGATGATTGTGAACTAAGAGTGTCCCTCTCTCTGGAGCCCCTGCTATAAATATTTAAGGCAGGGAATGCAGCCATAATGGCCAGTGGCCCTGAGGAGAAAGTCAGCACTGAAAAATAAATGCCAGTGCCTGGTCAACAATGCAAATATCAGCACGTTTTTTACTAGTCCACTAGTGCAAAAGTACGTAGGGAATTTGGCTGCCTTTTTTTAAATCCCCTTTAGTGTTTTTCATGTATTTGCTTTTTGGCTTGCATGTCTTTGAAAATTGTATACCTCCTTCTTACACATATGATTTTATTGTTTTTAATTTTTAGACATATATTTATATGGGATTTTAGAATGTGGAGTATATGTGAATTATTTCACATTTTTAATAGCACCTACTTAATATTGTGTTTTAGCTAGGCTCCCTCACACATTACAAAGCCCTAGGCAACCATGATCACCTTCCTTGGAGTAATTTTGGTAGGTACTAACCATTGCTTACTGGGAACACCCCGAAACCTGTTATTTTAGAGATGCTTGCACAAATTGAAATTAGTCCAAAACACTCAGATCCTTATGTTTGCCAATTTTTCTTGCCTGAAATACATTAACTACTACTTTACACATGCCATCACAATGAGATAATCAAAGTTATATATATATATATATATATATATATATATATATATATGTATATATGTATATGTATATATTAGCATCAACATTAAAGCCATATATATATATGATCTATCAATGGCTTTAATGTGGCTAATAGGTTTATACTTAAAATTATAGTTATTTCAGAAATTATAGAATTATTTCCTGAGTAAATAAACACATATGCACAATTTACTGGTTAGTAGAGAGCAGCTTTTTACTTCGGCACCACCAATTACATCTCCATTGTGTTCAGCAGTGCATGCTGCCATATAATACACAAAGCTGCAAACAAGCTCCTTGTTTTGGGGTGATTATTTGCAACCAAAGTGGTAGCAGGACCTCAGGTGTTTATTTTTCACACTGATGCACAAGTGATGGTACAGCAAGCCTGCAGATTCACACACTCCTAGGATTTCTATTGATGTAACAGCTCAGTAATCATCTCTTTAAAATATAGACTGGGTGCAAATTCCAGTCCTAATAAATAATGGTGGCTGAGTTGTTCTATGTTTGGATGTAAAATTCTTTGACCTTTAGCTGATAACTATTTCAGGATCTCCCGGCCATACAAACACACCCATTATTTAAAAAAAAACTCTCTAAAGCACTCCTGTTTAGGCCCCTTTATTTTTAAGAGTGTGGCACAAATCACTATACAGAGCAAAGGAGGTCCAAAGAGGTAATGGAACTGTGTTTTTCAGATACATTGACTGCTGAGTAGTATACGAGTGTATTTGTCACCATAATGAGCATCTACAGCTCAGGAGCAAGCCTCATTTCAACAGTGCCAGTGTTCACAGGGAGAATGGATAGAGCTGACTGAATGCATGTCATCCATCACATATGTCAGCCTAACCACCAAAACTTACTCAGCATTAGCCAGTCTACCACAAGAGTGTTGCAATGTTATTGACGCTTCATTGAGGCTACTTCACAGAAGTGTAATGGTTAGTATTCCAGCGGCATGCGCTTCTGTCTGAGTGGGCCAGCAAGAAACTATCTGGGATAAAGAGTGATGGAATTCAGTGCACAGGGGGCGGGAGGAGAGGAGTGCAGTCAAAACGCTCAAGTGAACCTTTTTGCACCTTCTGATTCGCAGCTGCAGCTGAAAAAAACAAAAAAAAACAATTGCCAGAAATGTGTTCTTTAAGCTGGGTTAGCCAATCCAAACTTTAAATGGCACATCTTGATGAGTATTTGTGGCATGCTCTGAAATCATTGCTTATTTTCAGTGAATTGTTGTTAAGGTTTTCAAGTTACTTTAATAAAACCATACCACAAGCACAGCACTGCAACAACATGGAGCAAAAAACAGTTATTTACTTACTTTTTGACTAGTAACATAAAACAAAGGAATTGCGAGGAGTTATGGCCTCGTCAAGGAATAACTGGAGTAAAAACTGTAATTATTATTCCGACAGCAAATTAATACATCAGCTAAGAATTCCTAATTATGCATCTTTAGTTCTGAACTAGAGCTATTAGGCAAATACAGAAGCTTATGTGTATAACAAACACTAGAATACTCACCTAAATATTTACCATAAATATATTTCCCTCAATCAACCACATTTTTTTTTATTAATGTGGTGCAGACTTCTCTACTGTGAGTTGCTGTGAACTATAAAATGAACAAACATTCACTGCTATAGAAAGCCACATTTGACAAAACTGATACTGGATCTGATTATTTGTGCATTTATGATGGTCTTTGATTCAAAAAACTGATACTAGATCTGCATCCCAGTAGGTTTTGAAAACAGAACTTGTATAAAAAGGCTGCCTGGCTGCAAAACAGAGCTCAGTTATGCTCTGTTCTATGCCATATTGGCAAGTCTGTAACACCTCACTGAAGAGTTGGATGCAGTTTAAGCAGTGAATTTTGGGCGTGTATTTATGGAAAGGATTTGGGTGAATATTGGCTTCTTGTGTTTGTTAACAATGTTAGCCTCACAGCTCCAGCTCTAAACTAAAGAAGCAATATCTGGACTCCAAAGATGTTTTGAATGATTTGAATGATTGATGACTATATCTGGGCTAAGTGGAAAATTGTGTAAATGTGATGTTTTGCTAAACTAGTTAGGTCCAGAACAATTTCTTAAAGACCCTTTCAGACCCAATTTAACCTAAAGGAAATATGCAAGAACCGCAGACAGTTTTGTATCAATTATAGAGGGCTGTGTGGGCACCTAGAATTTTAAGCACGTTTGGCACACGCTGTTTAAAAGGTTAAACTGAATTTCGAGATTTTTTTTCCTTCTTTTTTTCTGCCTCAAAGTTCACGAATCACTGTTGGAATTACAGTGCCTGCGAGAAAAGTGTGATACAAACATAGGTTCTCCTCATCAGCTGAAGGAAGCAAGTGTTTCTTCTCAGAGAGAAAAGAATGTGTGTGGGTGTAGTGACATCTTCGCAGAAATCTGAGACCGTTTTCCCTGCAGACGTGATTTTGATCTCTTTTTAATTGTGTTTTTCTGCTCATACCCCTCTCTCCACTGCTTTGGCTAAGGAATGCAGCATATGTGAAACAGATCAGATAAACAGGGAGCTTCCTAATGGATCTCTGTACAGCTTTTATCACATTTCGCCCCGCTGCTTTCTGTTAAGCAGGATGTAAAACGAACTGAAGGGTTATATGTGGTGTGCTGATGAGTTCACTGTATGGATGAACGCTACCATAAAATACAGTAGAAAACCCAGTAATACAGTAGAATAGATATCATCGTATTATTGTTACCATAGTTAACATCTGATTTCTCACGAGGTTTATGTATAGGTACAAAACTTTACACAAGAAAGTGTCATATTTCTTCATGAACATTTTACATAGACACAAAAGTGTATGTATAGAAAAAAATCTTAAATGAAGTCAGTTTAACATGACAAATAAGTAATTTTGCACCATTTCTATTTTTCAATTTTTTATGAAATGTTCACACAAAAAAGAGCAGCTGTTTTTTTTAGTGGTTCTTAAAAAAACAATTGTTCTGATGAGGGTTTATGACAGCTAGATAAAAAGATTTTCTTCCGAATAATTGAAATCCACTGATATTCATCTGTCTGGAGGGGATTCACTTTTTTTTTTTTTTTGACATGCAGGACACAGTGAGATCGACTGCAATGTGTCTTCTGATCAGCTACTGGGATTAACACATACTCGTCATGGTCCATAAAGGCAGGTCTGATCAGATGGGCTAGATGTCCAGCCATGCAGAAAGTAACTGTCTACCATTGCTGTACAACAGTCTTACATATTATGGAAGCCTTTATGGATAAAATCTTTTTCCTCAAAATGTGTTGACTTCAGACTTCTGAAGATTCAGCGCAGTGTTCTGAAGGCTGCTTTCTTACTTTTAAAAGAGAGGAACGATCCCTTTTAATGGCCAATGTGTAAATCAGATAAATGCAAATATAAATGGAATACATTTGAAGTCAAAGTGGCTAATATGTCAGCATCTTAGTTTAACAATCATCCTCCAGTGAGGAAACAACATTGACCCACCTTAATCATGAACACTGGCATCCTCAATGAATATTTTCCAGATCTAGAATCAAAATATATTGTGTGCCATACAGCTTTACTCTTTTACTTTCATTGTTTTGAGCATGTGTTTCTAGCATTACTGTTACTAATCAGCCCAATATCCCAGGTTTATTGCACTTACAGATATCATTCCATTATCTCTATCCTTTCCACTGCCAGCCTTATTCTATCTTTGTATCCATACAGCTCAGCAGTGCTGAAGCAGATGTGTCGTGCTTCGCATAACGGCTTTCAGCAGAGCACATGGACCATTATCGCTCCACATGCTTGTGACTGTAAATGTTACAATTTAGAGTTTTAACACATTCTCTTATCATTATGAATTCAAATTAGGCAAATGCTCTAATATTGGTAGTGTAAGTCATATTTAAGTGTGTTAAAGGTCTGAAAGGGTCACTTGTTGGTCTGCCAAGTGAGTGTTTCATTTAACTTATAATTCCTTACACCAGTAACCAGTAAGAAATGAATATGATATAAAAGTAATGATTTTACTCCAACAAATGTTTGCTGTTTATCAGAGGTTACTATCATTTCACTCTCCACCACATTTCTCCTATGAAGCAGCTGAAAGAAGATGATCATTAGCCACAGATGCAGCAAGACAAAGGGTCATGTGATTGAAACGGGCGATTGGTCATAACACCAAGCCTGCTAGCAGGTATAGATGTTTCGTCACTGCACAGGCTTTGGAGCTTTTGGAGCTTTTGGAGCTTGTTTTGTCTTTACAAAACAATTGAATCTGCTGTGAAGGGTACGGATGACACCCTTTGCATGTAATATTACACACAGACACACACACATGCTTCAGGCATTGTGTCAAGTAGGACCCCAGATGTTTCAGCTCTATCCCTGCATGAGGACTCGAGCAGTGAATGCTCTCTTCTATCTTCCCCTGCAGGAATTGTAGTCCATTTTATCTGGTGTGTCATTGGTCATCAGTGCTGTCATTTTTCAGTTTAAGAAACACAAGCATAAGTTTTGACATCCAAGCAGTTCTTACAGCATAAATGTCTTTGTTATAACAACGGCTTCAGTGATTCTGTTATATAATTGTCCTAATAAGCACAATGTGCCAATCACCATTATTCATGAGTAAACACAGGCATCTTAATCATTCACTAAGAATAGACACGCCACATGTTTAGAGGCATGATATTGTTTTTCATCACAGTTTTGAACTTTGAGTACTGTTAGAAATGACAGGTCAGCTGTAATGATCCCATCTCTGTCCTCTGACATCCACTCATTTACACCTTGAATGTCACTGCACTCAGCCTGTCCAAACAGTTCAGCTACACAAGCAAGTACCAGTCTATATAAAATGCATGTATTTTAGTCTGCACCATGCAGACTACAAACTCTAAAAGGTGAGCGCATTCTTTAGACATAAAACCTCATAGCTTTTTGAAAGCTATGCACACTACTGAGATGGGTACTCCATACGGATGATTTATTTGAGATTGCTGCAGAGCTCATTTTGCCAGCTATCTGCTGGGTGCAAGGTGTGATTGCGTTTAATGATTGCAACGATGTCAATACAGTGAAATCCAAAATATAAACATGCCATGTCACATTTCCAACTGGGCTACATTATCACTTTCAGTCGAACCTTGCCTTATTATGTAACTGTATATCAGATAGAAGAGTCTCACAATATAAACATGTTTACCTATTTTTAAGAATTACACTTTGGAATGAAGGGCCATTGCTGTATTTATGTGAACATTCCCATCAAAGCTGCTAGTGAACTCAAGACAACACCTGTATCAGCGCTCAAGAGCAATATCACGCTGTGAGATTAATCCCAATATACTGCTCTTGGCCTTGCACTGGATTTCATCACAACCAGGGGTCCTGACACACCTGCTTATCATACAAATGAAAATAGGTATATGGTTTCAGACAGTCATAGACCCGCCTGTGCTGATCACTCTGACAGGTACAAACAGGTATTTTTCCAAATGTAATCTTTTTTCTTCATTTATTAAGAAAAAAACCATCCCAAAGGCACAATGCATGAACCTGTGTAAATTAACACAAAAGCCTTAAGCCTCCAAACCTCCCAGAGTAAGAGCAGATTAGAGTTTAGGATATAGTGACCTCTGCTGATCGTAAGGATAAATGCACATTTCTTTGACTTAGTTTGGACAATTGCTTTTGTACACACACACACACACACACACACACACACACACACACACACACACACACACACACACACACACACACACACACACACACACACACACACACACACACACAAACCTTTCCTCTCTCTCTCTCTCTCTCTCTCTCTCTCTCTCTCTCTCTCTCTCTCTCTCTCTCTCTCTCTCTCTCTCTCTCTCACTTAAATAAATAAATAAATCAGTGCATTACTTTTGATGAAACAGACATCTTAAAAATAATTATTTTTCATCTTCATTCCTTGATTTCACATTCATAACAAAACGTCCAATCAAAACTGTCACCATGACCCATAGAGAAAAACTAACATCTCTCATATAAACGTACACAGTTGCTGAAAACAACCTCAAGCTAGGCTTAACTCTGAAAAACAGCCTCAGGTGATTATCATCCCTAAACTTTTGGCACAAACCATTTCAGTAAGTAGCACTTTTTTGGCATCCGCCAAAATCCAGATTTATCCATGAGAAAACCAGAGACACATTGTTTCCAGTGCTCCAGAGTCCAGTGATGTTGTGGTTTACATCCACAGCTGGCACTTTGCTTGTAGTGATCTTAAGAGTGTGCACAGCATCCTGACCATGGAAACCAAACTGAAGCTCTTGACACACAGATTTTGTGCTGGTGTCACTTCCAGGGACAGTTTGAAACCCTGTAATAGATGATGCAACATAGTATATGGAATTTTTTTGTGCCATGCACATACAGTAGGTATCCCTTCTGTGAAGGTTTACTTCATTACTGCATTGTTGTTGTCCCAGGCACTTGCATTTCTTAACAGCAGCACTTACAGTTGACTTGGGCAATTCTATCAGGGCAGAAATATAACAGCCTGACTTGTGGCAAGGGTGGTATACTTTGAAAATAGGCAAGTTTGCACTACAGGACCATGTCTATTGCCAGTGTTTGTATGTGGAGATTGCGGTTCACTTTTTTAATTTTGTTAGCATTAATATGAATTCAAATGCCTGAACTCAATAAGTAGAATTGTTATAGTGCTCTGAAACACCTCTACTATCTTAAAAACTCATAATTGTTCATACTCAGACTTTGAAGATTATGTAACGGACTGAGTTTCCATTCAGTCAGCATCCTTCATGTCCTCTTATTCCTATCAAAAGATCAGAATTCATTATGATGTGAGGAACGGACAGCATCCCAATCAGCTGATCAGTGCTACAGATGCTGCAACAGACAGGCTGCTGTCTCCTGCTCTGTTGCCTGGGTAACTAGTGTGAGGGATGAGAAGAGCAAAGAAAGACAGAAAAGCAGACATCTGAAGTCTTCTGGCATAGGCAATTAGGTGGTAGCCACAAAATCAGTGAGATTTACTTGCTTCTCTTCAAGGAGTCTTCTAAATGAAATGCAGCCTATTAGCGCTAAGAATCCATCAGAAGCTATTCATTTAGCTATAAAATATGGAGTTCATAAAAGTTTCAGTCATGTATTTTACCATTAAGTGTAGTTCTGTCTCCATTTTTTGTGAGGCTATAAAGGCTTAAGTGCATTTTAAATTGCTTTAAAAAAAAAAAACTAGAAAGTGATTAAAATGGGAAACAAACTAGGGAGAAAAAAAAAACCTCTAAAGACCTTAGAAGAGGTCATTGAAGTTGGGGTACATGTATGTTGCTTCAGCACCTGCTCAATGACATCTTTTATCATTTTCATTCAATGGGTTAATTTCCCTGCGATGGGCTGGCGACCTGTCCAGGGTGCGTCCCCCATCCTCGCCCTGTGTGCGCTGGGTTGGACACCGGCGCTCCCCCGCGACCCCATTTGGGACAAGCGGCAGATAATGGATGGATGGATGGGGTTAATTTCCATTTCATAATCCATGAAATTGTTGGACTGTATGTTACACATTCAGCAGACTGGTTTAAAAAATTGGGGGAATTCCTACAGTTTAGAGGTGACAGACTCTGATGACAGTCCAGTTTGGTTATTTCCCTACTCTGGCACACTCACTAAACCTGACAATTAACAGATGAGTTCAAGTTTGCTTTAGCTGGAAAAATACAGTGGCCTTTCAGAACCACAGTTGGACATCCCATGTCTTATTGATACCCATTAGCAGGAAAGAGGCCTCCAGGTTTTAAAACTAAGGATTGTGAGGTTTCTGCAACTTGCTGAAGAACAGGTCAATGCTGCAAGCCTGGATTGCAGCCAGATGCTTTCCAAGCCTGGACAGAAAATTCCACATTATCCATGGTTTGACATTTACATGGATTAGCCAGAGCGCCATCTACAGGCTGCAGAATGGCATGTAAGTGGAGGATGAGAGCTGCATGAAGTTATTGCGAATATGTTTGTGAGAGTGCGTGTGTGAACGGACAGTTTAGGGATATGCATACAGAATGCCAATGAGAAGAAAAAAAACCATGTTAGGCAAAAGATATAGAATATAGTTTGAGAGAGCAAGAGAGAGAGAGAGAGAGAGAGAGAGAGAGAGAAAGAGAGATGTCTGGTGTGTTACTTAAAATGTTTCAATCTATTTATAATAGCTTTCCTTTTTTTTTGTTTTAAATCAGTTTTTAATCTGAGAACTCAGAATGGTTTTAGCAAATGAGGAAATGACTCATTGCTGGTAATTGCTGGTAAATGGTTCCTATTAAAATGCTAATAAATTCTGACATTTAACAACAAATTGAATTTATTTATTAAATGTATATTTCACTCACTCACTGACTCATTTCATTACCTTAACAGCTTATCCTGATTAGGGTTGTGGGTGGTGCTGGAGACTTTTCCAGCACACACAGGGTGGAAGGCGGAGAGACACTCTGGACAGGTCACCAGTCCATAGCAAGACACAGAAATGACCCTGATAATTAAAAAATGTTTCTGGAATCACTCATGACAGTGAGGTTGCATATGATTCATTAAATGACACACACACACACACACACACACACACACACACACACACACACACACACACACACACACACACACAGTGGTCCTTGTTAGTATAGTTAAGAGTACCTCTGTCTGTCTCTGTCTGAATGTGCATGCTTTTGTGGGGCAGGAATGGCCTAGTGGTTCGGGATCGGACAGTCATGGATCATGTGAATCACTGCATGTGTGTGTACAGGTGCAAAGCAGAGTTTTTTGCATTTGATTGTGTTTCACTCTGTCACGTGCCATGTTTCACAATGACAAATAGTCACTTTCACACTCGCACACACACACACACACACACACACATGGAGGGCAAGGATTTTCTCTACAATTTCAATTGCTAATTCACCTCTGAGTGGTTTCCAGGGAGATGGTTATTATGGTCCTCCTGTCACTGTCAGATTGCTTCTTGTTATTAATAGACACAGTTTGCATGTACATACACACACACAGGAACAAATGTAATTTAAATGTGTACGTGGGTGATAGATGTATGTATTCTATATGTATTTGTCCTAAAGGGTCTGTGTGCTAAAGTACTACACATAAAGGGATGTTTATGTGTCTTTGTCTGTTTACGTTGAGTTGTTTCAACTTTCCTGACTGCAGATGGAATGTCATACAATGACATCAGGGATCTGACTTCAGTTATGGAAATAAGAGATTTAGTAAACTTCAAAAACGTGAAAATATCCTGAATCGGTTGTGTTTTGTGAGGATTATTATAGCACATTAGAACTGCACACCTAATGAAGGACTTGCTTAGTTGAATTTAATAGGCAATTAATTTTGTCTAAATGCTGAGTCACTTCCCATTGCTCTGACTTCATCTAGCCACTTAGGCAGGTGGAGATATGAACAAGTGTGAGAGAACAACAGAGAGAGACAGAAAGAGCGACATGCAGTGCAGCACTGTTCTGCTGTCATACACCAGCTCCCCTCTGGCCTGACATAAAGCCACGGCTCTTAATCAGGACATAATTACTTGAAATTGCTTTTCTTGACTTACCCATTCAAAATCACCAGTGGCAGCTCTTTTGTTCTATTGATTTCAAGTCATAGTTGTCAGAGAAGGACTTATTTAATATGAGAGAATTTTTTGATGAACCTGGCCATCATCAGCTCTTTGCTGACAATTAGACTGGGCAAAATGTTTACAGTGGAACAGAGGATGACTCTGCTGATTCAAAGAAGAAAAAAGAAAGACAAGAAACCTTAAAGCTCTTTGAAAGTGTCTATATTGATCACTGCTGTCAAATTGAAACCTTGGATCTTTTCTTTTCTTTCTTTCTTTCTTTCTTTCTTTCTTTCTTTCTTTCTTTCTTTCTTTCTTTCATTACCTTTTGTTTACAATGGATAATATTTCACATGGTTGCCAAAAATTAAACAAATGAATCAATTTATTTCATAGTATATAACATAGCAAGATAAATTTGAACTAAAACCTTTATTTTCATACTGAAAATACAACGACTAGCCCTTTTGCCCCCTCTTCTAGTAGTTTTTACTCATTTTTTCATATTAGAATTGTACAGTACAGAACTTAAATTGGTAATTGAAGACTGAGACCATCCATGGCTGGCCTGCCTGTTTATTTTAACCTTAGCCATCCTTATTTGGCTGTGATGAATTTGACTTTAGAAACCAGGTGAAGCCCCTACTCTTTGTGACAGTACTAAAGTGATTACCTTGCACAAGGCAATAGTAAACCATGTTTGTTTGACTGCAAAACACAAAGAATATGATTTTGTTTTCTTAACAAAGACATTCAGTAATTGATTCTATATACAGGAAGCTGTTTGATTATTCGTCTTAGTCATAGTAAGACCTTACACTGAGGGTCAACAAGTCCATTTGATAAGGGTTATTCCCAGCACATTTTTCATTCCTCTGCTTATTCTTCTTCCTCCTCTTCTGGTGCAGTCCAATGGGAGATTATGCATATTTGTTCTTCTTGTTGAGAACAAAATACACTCTGCAGGGTGCACTGAACATGCTTTCCTTCTCGCCAGTGCCTGCAAGGAGTACAGTAGGTCCTTTTTGCTCTCCAGTGTGCTACTCCAGTGGCAGTGGTGGAACTATTATAGACGCTTTCAACCATCCATGTGTGAGTTTGCAGAAACTTTTACAATCCAATCAGCTGTAAGAGCAAAATTCACAAGGCAGAACCACTTGTGGTGGGAAAAGAAGGGATGAAAAAAGAAAAAAAAATGAACACTGCTAAATATAAAGAAAAGATACAGGGATAAGTAGTTCACATTTGATGAGATAACACTATAGCAAAATCTTAACCTCATCCTGACCATTTAGGCCTACGTTAATTGAGGCCATTCTTCACTTTGCCTGAAGTACAAGGTGAGAAAGGTCAGGGCTCATGTTAAGAGTAAGTAAATTTATCCTGAGGCAGTGAATAATAAAAATGCAACCAAGCAAGCATCTCTACATGTTCTTCCAATCAACATCCCGATAAGGCCAAAACAAATGATACAACAAATAACATGGTACATAATGACATATTTCCTTGTCATACAAGAGGCGTACCACTGTGTAAATAATGGTGGTGCAAATTTTAGGAGGTTAAAAAAAACAAATGAGCAAAAATACTTTTCTGTGTAATATTTTAGCTTTTAAAAATTGTAGCTTTTAGCTTTTACTCTTTCACCATTAAAAGAGACAGGGGCTAACAACTTAATATTAACTTAACAATATAAAGTAAAAAAAAAAGGCAAAAACTATGGCAACAGTATTTTTTTTTCAGTTCCAGTTTCACTTGCCATCTGTGATCTAATCTGTGATCATCTGACAACAAGCAAAATCCTAAATAACTATGATGATATATATTTTTAGATTTTTCACCCCTTCCTTGAACAGCAGCTAAGTTTTTGCCCCTATATAACCTTCAGCTGAGACACTGTCCCTCTGATGCATATTAGCATCAGCTGCTCAGGGACAGGAGGAAAAGAGAGGGAACAAGCTGTCCAGCCTGATGCTGGCAGGTTAATGAGGGTTTAATTTGTGTGTGTGTGTGTGTGTGTGTGTGTGTGTATGTGTGTGTGTGTGTGTGTGTGTGTGTGTGTGTGTGTGCGTGTGTTTGAGAGGTTTTAGGTGGGGTGACGGTGGGGCATGAAGTCAATTTCACAGTCAAGTGCGTTTCCGGGGAAGCTAGAAACGGCATGACATTTTTGATTGCTCCATCAGTCTACCAATAGCCTTGTCCATAAACTACTCAAAATATCTGTCACATACACAGAAGTGTGTGTGTGTGTGTGTGTGTGTGTGTGTGAGAGAGAGACACAGACAGAGAAAGAAAGAAAAAAAGAAAGAAAGAAAAAGAACACAAATTGAAAGAGTAAAAAAAAAGCTGTAGTAGAGGAAATGTAATAAGCCTTGTAGTTTCTTGTATAAGTGGCATTTTCCCAGCAGCTGTAAACATCTGGAACACTGGATCATGCCCCTGGAGACCCTTCCCTACTAAATACCCACTTTTAAGAAAGTGACTCAAATAAAGCAGGACAATAAAACAGAACAAAAACATAACAAAACCTACAGAAAACCTAAAGCCACACCAGTGAGGGAAATATTGCTTTCTTTTTTATATTCTTCACTCAGAAAATAAAGGTATTTAAGATGTTCCTTAGTGATACATGCCTTGATACTAAGGAGATGGTTTGGTATCAAAGAGATTCTCTTATCAATTTGTCTCTGGCTGCAGGAAGCTTTTCTGACTTGTTAAAGTCCTGAGAGATCAATAAGGGGATAATTACAAGGGTAAAAGCAAATAGAGGGATGAGTGTTTTTACTGATGCAGTGAAGAGAACTGCCCTGCCCCAAGCCATGGGTCTGAGAATGGAATCATGCATTATAATATATATAATACCATTATATTATACGTGTGTTGTACTTTTGTGAAGAACAGGCTGCTTTGTTCCTCCTTCAGACAGGATTGGCTGTTCATCTTGCTCATACAGAATTCTCTTGAGTTTCAGTCAGAAACTCATTCAGGAACCCCAAGTTGACTTCCCAGGGAGTCCACTCACCTTCTATTGTTTGGGATTTTCATGTTCAGGCTGCAGGCCTGGGGCTAAACATTAACAGCTTTCAGGGAAATCTCACAAGATGCCACTACAACTCTCACCAGCAGAAAGCTATATCTGACATTCCTTTAGTTTTAGTTTTTGACTCAACATGTGCACCAGGGAGAAGTTCTGATTTCCTAATTAAATGTTTAAAATGACTCAGAATTCATGTACTCAGTATATTCAGTTTAACCCATAGATTGTTGGATCTAGTCATTGAAAACGTAGCAAATGTGCATAAGTTGATTTGCGCAAACACAGACCTTTAAGCAGATGTTTACCTTGACGGACATGTAATCTGAACCAAGAGAAAAAGAGAGTGAGTGGTTCCTGTGAAGGGGTAAAAAAAAAAAATGTACTATCAGAAGCAGTCCACTATTGCTGGTCAATGGTAACCCTTAAAACATTTCAGTTTAGTTTTACATTTGTGGCATTTAGCAGACGCTCTTATCCAGAGCAACTTCCATGTCCTAATTGCAGGGACAGTCCCCCTGGAGCAACTCAGGGTTAAGGGTCTTGCTCAGGGACCCAGTGGTGGTAGTGCCAGAGGTGGGATTTGAACCTGGGACCTATTAAGCCATAGGTCCATAGGCAAGTATCCAACCACTAGACCACCAACACCCTAGTTTTAGTTTCAGTTTAGTCCTTTAATCCATCCATCCATCCATTCATTATCTGCCGCTTGTCCCAAACGGGGTCGCGCCGGTGTCCAACCCAGCTCACACAGGGCGAGGACGGGGGACGCACCCTGGACAGGTCGCCAGCCCATCGCAGGGAGGAGCGAGATGGGGACGGCACCTTGCTCAAGGGTACCTCAGGGCAACCCATGGGGAAGGGGTTCGAACCCCCGATCCTCCGGCCCTAACCACTAGGCCACCACTGCCCCTAAAGTCCTTTAACATTCTATATTATTAAGCACTCATACATCCCTCTCACCCAAAAGCTGAGCTAGGAAGACACACCAGAAATATAAAGGTGTCAATAAGTTCCATAGATGATAAAGCATGTGATCTTATGCCAATTTATGTGCTGTGGATGCTCATACAGTGATATGATATTTAAATATTCATTCATGATGCCATATTATGTTTATCCAAATAACAAACTTTGAATAGACTAATACTGAATTGAAAAACAAAAAGACATTCCCTAAGAATTCAAGTAATTTTTAAGAGCTGAAAAGACACAGATTACTACAGGATGACTGCAAATTATTGGACATTATTGTCCTTATGCAAAAAAGCAAACAAACAGAAATAGTTTTCATAATGACAAAAAGTCACTGTACTTAAAAGACAAAGAAAGATAAAATAGCTTGTTTTGTATGTTTCCCAGTTGTCAGAGAGGAATAAATAATAACAAAAAAAACATGCATATAGATGACAGCAATCTACAGGGTGGTCCAGCAGGCCTGTTCTCAAGCCCCGCCACACAGAACATATTTTCAACCTAGAGAATCTCAGCAAAGCTGTTGGGCTGGGCTCGTAGCTGGGCTGTTGTTTACATGTACATAATACTATTTTTAAAAAATGGTTTAAAAGGAAGTCTGGCGCAAAACACATTTTAGTAATACACTGAGCGAATCCTCAGTAAGTGTCTCTATAGAAAAATAGACTAAATGGCAATGATTTTCATTTTTGTATTTTACTTTCACTGGCAATATCCCTGCAGCTGTGAGTTCTACAATTAATGCGCCTTGCAATTTACGGACACCTGAAATAAGACGTCAGATGAATTGAAGATCCGGTCCAGTGAGAATGCGAGGGCTGTTTTTTTTTGTTTTTTGTATGTATATCCACATGCTCATTCTCAAAATGGTGTAACCTTCAGAGGTGCTTGTCTGCTTGCCTTTTCATTTGTTCAAATTCGACTCAGTGTCTAGGAATTGCTTTGAATATGTTTGTAATGATCCTTTGGGAGACTGACTGTTTGTGTGTTACAAAAACTAATCTGACTGGATTAGCCTCCTCCTCTTGCTTCCATGGTGTCTTTGGATAAATACACAACCCAGTACACCATGTTAAAAGCCCCAAAAGACACTGGGAAAAGGATGCGTGCATACTTGTCAATCTTGCTGGTCCCTCCTGCTGCAGGGGCTGCTGGGCCACTGGAAGGGGCCTTGGGGTCCATTTTCTGAATATTTTCCAGCTTTGGGCCTAATAGATGATGAAGAGAGGCAGAGCTGGTCGATGTGTTGCCTGACGACCGGCCAGGGACAGTAGGTGTGGAGGGTGGGGCAGGGGGCGTGGTCTTGGAAGTCGAAGCTTGGGTTGCTGCATTGGATTGACTGGAGGATTTGGGGTTAAGCCGTGTTTGACTGCTTGTTGTGCCCGAGCTGGAGGATAACTGGCTCGTCTGGGGCTGTTTATTCACAGCAAGAGCTGTCTTACTGGAGGATTCGGTTCTTTGGCTGCCTTTGGAGTCAGGCTGAGTTGTGGAGTTCATGCGTTTGCGAAGGTTACCATTAGTATCTGAGTTTTGCTGTGGAGGAAATGAAGAGACATGATGTTTAGCTTTGCCTTCAAAGATGGACAAACATTATAATAAAATAATTATTTGAATAAATTTAGGTGCTCTTTGGAGGTATTCTATGATGTAAACTTGATTTTCTTTCTTTCTTTCTTTCTTTCTTTGATAAAATTTCCTTGATAAAGTTTTATAAAATAATGCCACATAATACAATTATAATCTACATTACATACAGCCTGGAAACCAAATGTCAGTGCATCACATTAACACTGAAGGATATTTCTATTTTTATAATGTTTCTAAATACTTACTAGTACAACACAAGGGAATAAAGGGCTGCGTCTTATTCAACTGCACATGTTTCTGCAGTGAACCACGCGTCTCTGGTGAGGCATTGGATTCAGGAGGAGATATCCATAGGCCTATCTTTCATGCTAATGCATCAGTAAGAAGCTTTTTTTGTGTGTTACAGTACTGTCAGTGGGAGTAAGGCAGAGGCGTATGAAACTGTACTATCTGAACAGCTTACATCACGCTGTGCGAAAGGAGATGGAGAGAAATGACTCCATGCTTGTGTATGTATGTACTAGCTGTGTGTGTGTGTGTGTGTGTGTGTGTGTGTGTGTGTGTGTGTGTGTGTGTGTGTGTGTGTTTGTGCAGCACTTTGTGGGGACTAACTGTCCTCATGATGACAGGAATACTAGAAAAATGTGGAAATAGTGAGGAACTTTTTTCTGGAGACACTATCAAAGCAAAAAGCTTTCCTATTGGTTGCTAAAGTTAGGTGAGGTTCAGGTGTAGAATTACTCAGCAGCACAGACACACACCCACACAAACACACTACAATGTCAGTTTCACTGCTGTCCTGAGAATGCTCCCCCACACAAATAATACCTGAAGGGTTCTTGATCACTACTGAACAGATTAAAGTAGCTATTTAAAGAAACAAACTCACTTCAGTTAACTGCAGAATGCCAGTGTAGTAAGTAGAGCTGACAAAATTGACAAAATAAATAAATCCCTAATAAAGTGGTCAGTGAGTATGTTTATCCCTTGACAAACACAAAAGACAAACATGTCTATGCTGTGTGTGTGAAAGCAGCATGAAAGGAAACTTGTAGCCTTGACTGATATGGTTTCACAGTTGGAGGACACCCCTGGGTATCTGCAAGTTTGTGTGAGACAAAGAGAGTGTATATTGATTCCTGAGCCACAAAACGGAGCTCTAATCTCAACCCTACTAAAAGTACAACATAAATGCCCACCACTGGAATTTACAGTCTTTATTATATACCCCTGTCTCTCCCTGGTCCCATTGGCTGTTGAGGAAAGTCATTTGTATACACATGTATGTGAGCATGTGGATATACAACAAGTCTGCCAGCTAAGAAACACTAATTACTGAATCTGAACAGCAACTGAGAAACAACACACTGTACTATGTCTTTTCCCGTATGTGCAGGTCCGATTTCTTCCCAGTTTCAGCCATATCCTCTGAGAAAAGAGCAGCACACTGCCTTTAATTGGTGCTCTGTGTTTTCTGTGGTAGGAAATGAGTTGAGGAGAGAGAGAGAGAGAGAGAGAGTGAGAGAGAGAGAGAGAGAGAGAGAAAGAGAGAGAGAGAGAAAGAGAGAGAGAGAGAGAGACAGAGAGAGAAGGACAAGGAGAATAAAGTGGTGGCAAGCTGCTCTCTTGCTCTCTCTCTCTCTCTCTCTCTCTCTCTCTCTCTCTCTCTCTCTCTCGCTCTCTCTCTCTCTCCCTCTCTCCCTCTCCCTTTCTCTCTCTAGGAAAAGAGAGTATTAATTTCCCCTCTGTTTTCTGTAGCTCTGCAAAAACCTATACAGATGTGCCCTGAACATGTTGCCATGGCAACCCACTAATCCACCATCCGGGTGGTAGTCCATTAAACTTCCGTCAGTTTCACATCATTTCTTATTGGGATTTTCTCCTCGGAAACAGATAGCACTGATAATGAAAGAGGTTCTTTCCAAAAGCCAAAAAAGTGTCCTTTTCTGCCTTTGATTCTATTTTGGGTTACATCTACTTTGATGAACAGCTGGATTAATTAAATTGTTATTTCTGTAACAAATGTTTCATTTTTAATTTAACAGCTATTTCTCCCTTATGCAGCCAGCAATAATGGCAGTGTGAGCTTCTTTTACAGTGAAGCTCCAGTCCCACATGCTGACCAGTTGTGCACATTGTGGCAGACTCAAGTGAGTTCAAAGGAACATAATATCGCTAGCAACTTGTTAAGTGAAGCTTAACTGAAAACCTGCAAAAGACATCAGTACATGTTGCTCTTATGAACCAATTGATCAAAAGTCACGTTACAAGCAAGCTACAGGCTCTTTTAAAGAGTGAGAAAACACAGGATGCTGTTTATCTAATGATGTTTTCATTACTTTCTTTACTGCTATTAAGGTACCGCTGGGACTGATGTCACCCAATGGATGAAATTATGAGAAAGCGATGCTGTGCGTTCAGGACAGGCACATTTAAGGGATAATGTCTCTAAGCCCTGGCACTGGATTACGTTTGGCATGCATGGAGTAAAACACATGACTGCTGGTGCATCGCCTGCTGCTAAACTACCTTTTAGGATGGCAGGTGTGTTGTAGCTGCTGCTGCTGCTACACACTTTTTAAGCCTCTAATTTCAGAGCATATGTTCTATTTTTAAATATATTCATTTGTGAAAAAGAAAAAAAAATCTTATCCAAAGACATTAATGCAGGATGGTATGACGTGGTGACCCTTCATTTTACTGCAATATAGAATCCAGAGAGCATGTGCGCAGCTAGAAGTGGAGCATTTCTCCCTCTTAATCCTGAATCTAAGCTTTAACACATTCTCTCTTGATAATACTGTACGGCACAAATTTGCCTGCTACAAATATGCTCCTTTCACTCTGTCACATGTCACCATATTAGTCACAAGGCCACATATTATCAGAATGCTTAAAGTCAGAGTGACCTGCTTTCTCGCCGGATTTAAATAATAATTTATCTATAATCCAGAGGAAGAAAGCAAATGTACATAGTTTTACCCTCCCACCCCAAATGTAGTCAAACCGGCAAGACAAGCTTGGTGTGTGAAGTTTATTTAGTTTTGCTAAAAAAAGGATAACACTAGAATCTATCAAGCCTGTTACATACAGCAGTACATACTTGCTTCAAACTTTAATAAGATGTAGTGTTTAGTAATGTCATGTGCTTGTCAAATCTACACACAGTGTACAAATTCCTTCCTCATACTGTGTAAGAAACCAGGTATGCAAGTCTGTTTGAGGTGATATAACAATTTGAAATGTTTTGAGTGTGAGATGATTAAGGCATTTAGTTAGTACACTGTGCACTAGTGGAGTGGAAGCTCTCGCTACATGCTAAATGTTTCCAGTGCAAAACCATGAAGGCAAATGACAGGCACTTAACAGGCCTTGTGCTGTTGATGTACTAGTAATAATTGAATCCATCCATCCATCCATCCATCCCTCCATCCATCCATCCATCCATCCATTATGCTTATTCCACACAGAAAGGACCTACCTATTACCCTCATCACTGTGAAGCAACAGGGCTCATCCCTCCATCACAATGCTGCTCACTGAAACATTTGTTCAAAAAATCTAAAATAAAAAGAACCCCTGGAAAAACAACTAAACCAGGCAAAGAATAATCCATTTATCTACTTCTTTAAGTGTTCTATATTTAACCAATGGCTCTAGTAAAGAACCTTGAAAAAACCTTTTTTATAAGGTGATAAACAAGGTGAAAAGTGATGCTGAAGTGACAATGAAGATCATAGTGATGGTCATTATGTTACTCTACTCACCTGTAGAACCTCCTCGGTGTCTTTGCTCTTGCTGGAAGTTGTGGAGCTCTTGGCAGCAGCTGCGATCTTGGCTTGCTTCTTCTTTGCTCTTTCTGCTTGGGCATTGGTGAAATAGTTTACAGCTGCAAACTCAATCAAGGCGGAGAAGACAAAGGCGAAACACACAGCGATGAACCAGTCCATGGCCGTGGCGTAGGAGACCTTTGGAAGAGAGTGCCTGGCACTGATGCTCAGAGTAGTCATGGTGAGGACTGTAGTGATACCTGTGTAATAGAAGAAAGAAAGAAAAATAAAGAAAAAAATCCTGTGTGATGATTTAGGCTGAGGATTGATGGTAATTTAATCTTTAAAAAACTGTAAAAATGGTTTTTATGTTTTTTCAGAGGTAACAAAGTGCAAATTAAAATCCTATAACAATTTTTTAAAATGTAGATAGCAATCATATAGTAACAACCAATGGATTATGGCATTACAATAAACTGAAATTCACTTAGATTGCCTGTTCTAAGGATTATTAAGATAAATAAACTGTCTCATTTGGATTAAACCCTTTTTACATTACATATATGGGAGTGTATACAAGCTTTTTCAGGGCCAGGGCCTTTGATAAATACATTGCTCACCACTGTAATATTGTATTTTTTAAAAGCCCTAGTCCTGAAAAAGCTGTACATGCATGGGACTAAATTAGGATTATTGAATATGAATGCTTATTGCTTCTCGAAATATAGCACGCAGCATTAACGTTTGCTTTCCATCCAACAGCAGCTTGTGGCAACTGTCATTATAATTATGGTTTGGTCACTGCAGTATTCAGAATCCTTTGTAGGTATTTTAGCCATCAACCAATACAAAGAAGGGCAGTTCACTTCTTCCCAATGCTCCTGTTAACCACAAGTCTACTTGTGCCAGGTAAATGTCTCTAAATTGGCTTGAAGGTGTGACCCCTGGTGTGTGGGTCAACAGCATTAACATTAACAGCTCTACATTTGGGCTTGTGTTATGAATCTGTTTCAGAAACCTGACCACAGACAAGGACATGTCAGGAGTAAACAGCATGGGGAATGGATGCGCTCCACACTCAGCAAAAAGTGACATTTGAGATTTATCCAAACATACGATAAAGATGCAGAACATGGCATCAAAAAAGCCACTCTTTCTTATAACTATATCTCTGTTAAAAAAAAAAAAAAAAGACCAAACTCTGTCTAAAAGCAAAATCATGTCAGGTAATTGCATCTCTAATGTAGCTTTTAGAGGTATTTCACACTGCCTGGCTCAGATCATTACCATTATGAATAATATTATATTTGTATATTTCTCTAGAATGGGACATTTCACATCATGGAAATGGATGATTCGCTGTGGCGACCCCTAAACAGGAGCAGCCGAAAGTAGAAGAAGAAGAAGAAGAAGAAGGGACATTTCTTAAAGTGAAAGTGACAACCCTTGTCATTGCGAGGTCACAGCACAGCACACGTGAACCACAACGAAATTGGACCTCTGCTTTTAACCCATGCACTCAAACACCGTGCAGCAGTGGGCAGCTATTAAAAGCACTGACGGGGAGCAGTGACGGGGACGGTACCTTGCTCAAGGGTACCTTCAGGGCAACCTACTTGTGAGGGAATCGAACCCACAATCTTAATCACTAGGCCACCGCTGCCCCCAATAGGAGCATTCTGAATGAGTTTTTTTTTTTCTCAATTATTTAATCAGACTGAGGGTCTGAAAAAGCTTTGAGAATTACCCTTTACCTGCAAGACTCTTTGTTTTATGGGTAAAACTATGAATTGCAGTATTGTAATAATTAAAGAAACATGCAAATGCATGTTCTACCACAAGGGGGAGCCCTTAATTCGTTGTTAATTAACATCTCTCAAGTTGGTCTCCCTGAGCATAACCCTGCCATCTAGCATCTAGCATGCCAGACTTTCAGTTTCACACACACACACACACACACACACACACACACACACACACACACACACACACACAAAGAGAGCCAACATACCCCTTCTAGTCCTCCCACACACATACACACACACACATACACACACACATACAACTGCATCACACAGGAAGAGGACTGCACATGCATTTAGGTTTAATAACACATACACAACCTTGCACACAAACCACAAAACCTATCCTATTTAAATAAATACAAGCACATCCACTATCATGACAAGCAGAAAGCAAGCTCCCTTACCAAATATATTTTCATCAGCCAATTGGCTCATTTAATTGGGCGTTTCAAATGAAAACAGCTACAGTGTGCACTGGACTGCATCAAACTGCTCTGGGTTAATATGAGCTTTCTCTCTTCCCTCTCTTTCTCTCCGAGAAGCTTCCAAAGCTCATACACCCACACACACACAAGTGTGGGGACTAAAGTGTATCACATGCCACACTTTACTTGGAGGTTGCATATGTTCTTTTGCCAAAATAAACTCCCAACAAAATGCAAGACGGGGTTCTTAATAGATGTTTAACCTGTTATCTATAGCCTGTTGACTGCTTGAGATTAAAAAGGTCATAAAGAGTCCGCCAGAAAGGCTGCATAAGGATCATGACCCTAAATTGACTGCAAGTGGGTTCGGAATGAGGGCACCATTGTGTGAAATCCAAAATCTTTTTTTGGGTAATAAAAATAAAAAAATAATCTTTTTTATTTTTTTGTTTCACATTATCATAAAAAAAAAAAAAAAAAAAGAAATCTGAGAAATTGTCCAGAATTAACTGAAAATTGGGAGATTTAATTATTTTCTATTATTATTATTATTATTATTATTATTATTATTATTATTTTTTTTTTTTACATGCATTTAAATTTTAAGTACAGGTGATTTTTCCTGAAGTTACTCTTTTGGAGATTTATTTTCAACCTTATATCCTTATATATTTATATAATTATAAATATATTTCCTTGCACAACTACTAAGAGCAGAATCTTGAAGCCTGGTTTTTAGTGGTAACAGTGTTTCAGCGACAGTGTCATAAATCACACAAGCAGCTCTGCTACTTACAGCTTTGCAGTTTCTGAACTGCACAAATATGACTTGACTGGTATTCCCAGCTATTTTTAAAGTTTCAGCAGTGATTCAGAGTATTGAACAGACCTGTATACAACACCCATGATCAAAACAAACAATAAGTGTGTACAGAATTAAAAGGAGAGGTATGACTAAACACTATACACTGTGTAACACAGCGGGTCATTATTTTACCCCCTTCTCATCATTTCTGTGTTGTAAAGGTTCATCATAGTCATTTGCATTTAGCATTTAGCAGACACTCTTATCCAGAGCGACTTCCATGTCCTAACTACAAGGACAGTCTCCCTGGAGCAATTCAGGGTTAAGGGTCTTGCTCAGGAACCCAATGTTGGTAGTGCTAGAGGTAGGATTCGAACCCGCGACTAGACCACCGCCACCCACATGATCACAAAAACGGAAAAAGGCGCAAGAAGCATGACAAACCAAGCCTCAGCAAAAAACTTCTTCCCTTAATCGTCTCTTCTTCTTTGTTCAAGCTTTAAAATCTCTATTCATTCATGATGCAATTCATCATGCTTATGCAAGAAACATTAATAGGAATACATGTACAGCAAAACAGGAGCCTATATACAGGCTTGTGTTTTTATAGACATAAAAAGAACAACTTCATCATCATTTAAAATGCATATCTGTCATGCAACAAAGTTCCATGCGAGCATGAAATACTAGTGCAAAGACTACATCAGTTACACTGAGACCTATAGTTAAAATAAAATGTGGCAAACTCAAGCAGCTCACAAAATGTAGAGGTCATAGTCATGATTTAGTTACAGTGTTTGAAAATTGCACTCAGTGCAGTGTAAGACTGTTAACAATATTTTACACACTGGTCACATTAACTCAGACTGGTATCAAATCTTATTCTTTAGATGAAGAGACATCAGGGTGACATATTCATTTTATCTTGCATTTTCTCTTTTTTAAGAGACACTCACACTTTGCAGCTTTGGAAAACTCTCTCTTTTCTCCCTATCTTTTTAAACTTCTATTTATTCACAGTGTTCTTCTTCTGATTTTGACTTCTGGCCATTACAAAACACTAGACTAGTTTATCCAGCACATCCCACAAACACTCATTCAGATTGGAACCCAAGTAAACAATTTTTTTTTAAACGTGAAAGTGACTGCACACAGTGAAACTTCTGCTTTTCATCCATACGCATCGTGAAGCAGGGGGCAGCTATTTAAAGGGTGCAGGGAGCAGTGATGGGGACAGTACCATTCTCAAGGGTACTTTAGGGAAACCTTCTGATCTGGGATTCAAACCCATGACCTTCCAATCCTGGGCCAACTCCCTTAACCATTAGGCCACCACTGCGCCTATCCCATACATGCATGTGCAACAGGGGGCAGCTAAGCTCCCAAAATTAGTGAACTATTTAAAGTGGCAGTGGAGCAGTGAGGGGGATGGCACCTTGCTCAAGGGTACTTAAGGGCAATCTAAAGATTCAAACCCATGACCTTCTGATCATGGGGGCAACTCCCTAAAAACTAGGCCACTGCTGCCCTTATTTATGATGTTGCTCAAACCCTTCCTACATATTTTTAGAGTGCAGTAGGGCAAATTATCCCGCTGAAAGGGCCCACTGCCATTACAGAATACTGTTGCTATGAAAGGATGTATTTGGTTACAGTAGGTGGTTCATGTCTAGTAATATCCACATGATAGGACCCAAGGTTTCCAACGATAACACTGCCCAGAGCATCACAGGATCTCTGCTTTCCTACTTTCTTCCCATAGTGCATCCTGGTGCCCTATATTTCCCACCACACACACCTGGCTGTACATGTGATGTTAAAAGAAAAAATGATTCATCACCTTCTCCATGATCTGGTTTGCAACCTCACACAGTTCAGTGTAAGGGCTTTTGGTGATGGAGAGGGGTCACAATGAATCTTTTCTGTGCTAAAGCCTTGAACCCCTTCCTAGTGGTTGGTTCTTACCTCGCAAGAACGCCTCACAAGGTGTTTTAGAAATGCTTTCACTCAAACATTCAACCATCACAATCTGACCCTTGTCAAAGTCATTAAGATCCTTATGCTTGCCCATTTTTCTTGCTAGCACACACAATTTCAAGAACTGACTGTTCACTCAATTGTATTGAGATATTCTATGTTATCTTTCAGTGGTTTTAATGTAGTGGCTAGTCAGTGTACGATGTCATGCTGTATTCATTTGAAAAAAGTATTTCCAATGTAAAGCAGATATCCATGCTTTTTCTGCTGCTCCATGCTCTCTAAATGCTGTCATTAGCCTCATGCTGGTGTCACTAACCACACGTCCATGCAAGATTTAAAAGCCCATTCCGCTGGCGGGGCTCCAAACGCACCGCACTGTGAGCAGCCACCTGAAGGTGGGTCAATGGTACACTTTTGCAGCAAAGAATGAGAGCGCGCTATTCTCAGCATCTCTTTTGCCCCAGGTAAAGAAACAGGAGGGTTGTGTGCATGTGTGAGAGAGAGTGAACGTGTGATTGAAAGTGAAAGAAAAAGACAGAAAAAGGCAGAAGGACAGAAAAGGGTTTGTTCAAGTCTATAGACAATTATCCCTGATTCAGCTGACGACTCAGAATCAAACAGCCAGAAACTGGGCGATAGTCATTAAAAAAGAAAGAAACATGAAAAAGGAAGAGAGAGGGGGAAAGAACAAGAGCGAGAGACAGAGAGAAAGATTGACATGCCACACTTTTTTCTCAATTCTATTCCTCATCTTTATTTGCATGAGAATGAAAACGTTTGAGTCTACGAGAGAGAAAAAGCCAGAACATTGTAGAGGATTTGTGAGTAATACTTACCGAAGACTGTTCTGGCGGGCACGGATTCCTTATTTATCCAGAAGGACACTTGGGAAAGGATTACTGTCATGATGCAGGGGATGTACGTCTGAATCATGAAGTAGCCCATTTTCCGTTTCAAGTGGAAGTAGACAGTCATCACCACATATTCACCTGAAAGTGAGTGGTAAACCGGAAACAGTTCATTAGGCTGATTTGAGTGAATGAGCACAGTGGAGTGAAATATGTAGAAGACACAGAAGAGCTTGGAGGTTGTAAATTTGGTCCCTTACATAAAACTTTTCATGAACATTGCCATGAAACAAATTTGTTTTCTCTTATTAATCCAATAGCACCTGACAGAAAATGATCTTAAAATGTCAAATAATTATAGTCTCATGCTTTAAAGTAAAGGAATTGAAAGAGAAACTTGAGATTAATAACACGCAAGTCTTCCATGCATGCAAACAGATACTGATAGTTACTGAATGATCAAATCGATACAATAAAGCACAACATTATATAATCTGCAGCTGCTTTAGTAAGCCTTTTGTAAAGCTGTAATGTCACAGTGTTACACAGAGGACAAACGCAGGCAAAGGCCAACTACAACTAAACAAAACCCATTACATCACCATAATCAAAATGAGCTTGAAAGAAATGGGCCATTGTTTTCACCATCTGTTTGATCTGAAACACGTGGTCGGAGGAAAATATCCACATAATAATAATAATAATAATAATAATAATAATAATAATAATGATGATGATGACGATGATGATGATTATCATGATGACAACAGTGATGATAATCATGATGACAACAGTGATGATGATAATAATAATAATAATAATAATAATAAGATCCCTGCGATGGGCTGGCGACCTGTCCAGGGTGCATCCCCCGTCCTCGCCCTGTGTGCGCTGGGTTGGACGCCAGCAGCCCCCCGCAACCCCGTTTGGGACAAGCGGCAGATAATGGATGGATGGATGGATAATAATAATAATAATAATAATAAGAAGAAGAAGAAGAAGAAGACGAAGAAGAAGAAGAAGAAGAAGAAGAAGAAGAAGAAAAAGAAGAAGAATTCTAAATTGACCTTGCATTTCTTGTAATTAGTAGCATTCCTTTGTGCTGTTAATTTATGTTTTGCCTTCAAACTGAGTTAAAAAAATTGTGACATCACTATTGAACAGACAATAATACTATGCCTCTTGTCAAACACTCACATTACTTTGCCTTTCCCTTTATTTGCCCTTAGAGTGTATGACTAACCTCAACACAGCAAAATCTCTCCACTTCAATTATAAAGTGATCAGAAATGAAGTGATGTGAAATGTATATCATACATGCTTTGCTATGGCAAATATACAGCTAAAGCAAAACATGTTCATCTGAGGAATCACCAATTTATATCACGTCAATCTAAGTATTTTCTTCAGCATAACCCCATAAATAAACAGGTGCTCAAAAGTCAGTCAGTCAGTCATTTTCTGGGCCGCTTGTCCTAATTAGGGTCGCGGGGGGGTGCTGGAGTCCATCCCAGCTCACACAGGGCGAAGGACGGGGACACACCCTGGACAGGTCGCCAGCCCATCGCAGAGAGTGCTCAAAAGTGTACTTTATGTAAACATAAACTAAATGTACACAGACACGTTAGTTTTTTGGTTTACTTCTTTTTGGTAATAACTGCGACAATCGTTTTCATCTTACAGAATATTTTGTACTGGCACAATTTGCCTTATAAACCTTCACTTTAGTTTCACTCTACTAATATGTGATATTTATTGATAACATTTGCCTGCCTGTAAAATTATGCCTGATTGCTGATTACATCATCTTGCACCAGCAGGCACCTCCCCCAACTACCATTTCCAACTATGAGCAAGTGAGGTGCTTAACCAGCACAGACCTTCCTCTCTGATACGCTCTAGGAACTATAAGAATATAAAAGGTTCAAACATCCCTAGTGAAATGTTTGGTTGATTTTGGAAGGAAAAAATATTAGTCCACTTAAACAAATAAAATAAAACCTTAAATATGTAATTTTTGCATTAAAAGAGTTAAATACTATATGACCTTTTTTGCAAATTCTACTTATTAAATTCTAACAAATTTTAGAACTGCTTTAAGACTACTTAAAATGTCTACTTATTTGTTTCACATAATAGTAAATATAAAATGTAATCTAAAATATGCACAGGCCACTTTTTCAAATAACTAAATTTGTCTAAATGACAGTAATTGTGCTGTAACATTTACAGATGTGTATTCTCTCTAGAGAAGATGTACTTGCATACAGCTGGACATTCAACAAGATGTCATTTGATCAGGGAGCAAAAACCTTTGTATACTACTTTCTTGTGATATGTCTCATGGCTTTTTATACAGAAACTGCACAGAGGAGATCCTGGAGATCCTAAACTTTAGTTTCGTTCCAGAGGTGGAAATGATCTCACAGTGGAAAGTGTGTGTGCATAGATGTACCTGTGATTGATTTGACAGTTTCGCTGGAAACAGTTTGTCCGATTAGGTCATACTGCACAAGACTGGAGGATTCAGGAGGAACTTCCACTGAGTGTTTAGGTCCTTTGGTCCATGTGTAGATCATCTCAGTTTTAGGGTAAGCATCTGAAAGGCAAAACACAGCTTTTCAGAAGCTTCTGGACTGTGGAGTAAGAGGCGATAGGAGAAGAATATAGAAAGAGTGCTGATCATTTGAAAATGTGGATGAGCAAAACAGAAGCATTATTTGAACAAATATAATTATTATGAGAGGGGTGTGATGCTTTATGTGTTTGTATCAGAGGCCAATATGTGTGCAGGAGAATGTAGGGCAATTTTACTCTCCCCATTTTACTCTCCTCTGCAATGTCATACTCATCAGCATTTCTTCACTGCACAGTGCCATCTCCACCCCTACACTGAGGCCACTGAATGGAAAGTTCATGATCCATAATCCACTGGTGTGCAGCCTTTTAGCATCAAGAAAAACTGAGCTAAGTTTGATTCGTTTGGGTTCAGTTCAGTTTAACAGTATAAGACTAAACTGGTTGCAGATGTAGGTTATGCAAGTTCTTAAGGGTATTAAATCATTTGTAGGAAGCTGCAAAAACTGTGGAAGATGTAGAACATCAAGAATCAAGACTAATTTAATTTATACTATTTCTAAGTGTGATAGTTGGGTAAACATTTCCATAAATAGGTAACTACTGTGTATTTACTTAATACAAAAACTTTTAATCCAGTCCTCAGGGGCCCAAACAGTCTATAGTGCTGCTGTCTATAATAGTTGCAATGGAGCAAAAATGCAGACCATCAGAGAGTCCCTGTGAACTGGTGATTGGTGTAGCAAACACTGATGTAACAAGCCTGAAATAATGAATACTGTCTTAATGTCTTAAAACACCTTGTGGTGAAAAGTATACAATTATGCTGTTTACATGGTATCACCATGTTATTGTATGAAATTATATCACATTGTAATATATTTTTGTTAAATTGATACTATTGCCTGAATAAAACAATCATTATCCATATTGTCTTATCAATGCAGCCGCGCTGGATAAGACAAGGAAAGTGGACTTTGAGAAATAAATAAACACAAAGAGAAAGAGATATCATGAGATATCCTTTCCACAAATTATGAATGAAAGAATAAAGATTGATGGAATACAATGACAGGCTTGAGTGCAGAAAGTAGCAAGTGCAGCAAAAACTAGATTGCATTTCACTTTCTTGATAGCATTTCTACATGAAGAAACTGACACGATTTTGTCTTTCTGTTTACATACTTTGATCATAATGGAAATGTCAGAACTGATGAAGTTCCAGAATGAAGCTGGAATAGGTCTACACTGTCCTACGGCAGAACGAAGAAACATAGTGACCTTCTCAGCTCCACAGGAGTCCATCTGCAGCTCACTGACAGCTTGTTTTTCCCTCAGGCCCACCAAGACAGAGGATCGGCCCGTACAGACAGGCCAACTATTATCCCAAACCCAGATTGATGAAGCGACAAAAACCACAGAATTTGTGTGTCCTCCTCCACAATGTCACAAGCTAGCAGCGCGGACGGCATAAGGAGGGGCTCTAAAAACCCGCTCACCACTCCGGCTTTCTTTTTTCCATCTCCTGGATTGATTTTATCTCCACATCTCTCGGTTTGGGACAATAAAAAGCGCCCTGCTGTGCACCAACTACAGATTCCTCTATCAGAGATTAATTTCTATTCCCTCTGCTTTTTAGTTTTTTCTTTTTTTGCTGACTGACCATCATCAAGGTTGGTGCTGATTTACTGATTCTTTCTTCAGGTTTTGAGCAGATGAACTAATTTTGTATTTATTTTCATGCAGAGGATAAAAGCAATTATTCCTTGCGCTCAGTAGAACTGTTATATATCTCTGCGAATGTAATGAATGGAGAAAAATTGAGAAAGTACAACTGTGAAATTAAACATCAGCTTTATGAGGAAAAACAATGCAGTTTGTGGCCACATCAAATTAGTGACTCTAAATACGAACCAATTGCAAAATAGCAAATTGCCTATTTACTTACAAACATCCATAGGAATATATTCTAGGACAGTTGCACTAGTGCATAAACTTGCTGCAAACAAAGTAATATCTACAGAAAAACTTCACATGCTTGAGCAAGTTCGAGTCAGATCTTCTTCATACATTTTATTTTTAGTTCTTTCCCTGTGCAATTAGAAGCTTTTCTTCTTCCCAAGGTTTGGAGCTGTGCATATGCAAACACGTTCCCTGCTTCACAACATTCTCCCATTGCAAGTACTTCACAAAAGTAACTTTACCATATTGGACCATGTTCATAATATCAAAAAAAAAAAAAATGACAGCTACGAAAAGAAATGCTATTAATAAAAAAAAAATGTAAGTGAAACAGCAAAACAAGCTTACTTTTGTGTCAGCCTTGACAAAAAAACAGCCTTGAAGGGATAAGGATTAAGTTGAATGCAAGGTTTAGAAGTAGGTTTGGGGAAAAGTTAAGTTGGATTTAGTATTTATTTAGATGAATGTAAGTCAAAGACATGCTGACAATTTATGAAGCATCTGCAGTGGACCATAAAATTGTGTTCCCATGTTAAACTCAGTTCTGCACAGTTTACTGACTCTGCAATATAATAAGCCTGATTCAAATTAGTGGTTAACTGTCAGGTTGATTTAGTCAGGATATGTGTTATCAATAACATCAACTGGGGCTCAGTACTCCAAGCCACTCACACACAAAGAGTTTAAAAAAACTTACAACTTCCAAACTTCAGTGGACAGGAATGGCCATCCATCGGAAAATCCACCAGCTTCATTGGACACTCTGCACTTATAGTCAACCTGTATATCAAAATACATGTGCATATAAACTCATGTGCAATGACATTCAAATGCAACAACGTATTATTTTAAAATTCCCTTTAAAGTGACTTTTTGTCATTGTGAACACAAAGCACAGCACACGGTGCACCACAATTAAACCATTTCTCAGCATTTAACCCACACACATATAGCAGCAGGGGGAAGCCATACATCCTTCACCCAGGGAGCAGTGTTGGCTACGATCCCTCAATATTACTGGTCTGGGATTCAAATCCATGCCCCTCTGATTATGGGGGGTAGCCCCAACCCACTATGCCAACACTGCCCCCTTATATTTAGAACTCTAAAAGGATTTACAGCTGTTCTTACATTTATTTCAGGCCATAAAAATAATGTACCTCATTGTGTAGAGGATAGTTCCATTTTTCATGATTCTGAAAAGTTTGTTTGGGGCGGTCATGTTGTGGGCAACTGATCTTTTGCCATTCCTGAAGAAAGTGTCTGGAGTCCACACTTTGGTCACCATCAGGTTGTTAAGTCGTAGAATCTCAATAGGCCCCTCATACTGCAACCGCTGGTCAACCCATGTCTGTCGGAAAAATACGTCCATTGTGTACTCCTACAAATATGGAGAGTACAGATAATGAATGAGCGAGCAGCTATAAACTTCAAAACTACATTAATTAAGGTACTAGCAGTATATCTGAACTAATTAAAACTAATTAGTTTTAGGAAACTGACATTTCAGTGTACTAATGATATAAGCTAGAAATGTTCCCTCTTGACCGCTGACCGTCATGGTGTGCAGTTTTCGTAGGCACATTTATTCACTTGATTATTAATGCTGTACTGTGAGTCCTCATCATTACACATAATTTATTTAGGAGAACTGTTATGTCATGATTGACACTTGCCAATAAATTGGTTATTACAGAAAAAAGTAGACATGAACTGATACAAGCATGCACAAACATAGATTCACACACACAGAAAACAAACACATGTTTCATAAAGGTCTCATAAAATAGAAAAAAAACACAACTAACCAATCTGACATTCTTACCGATGATAAAGATTTTAATACATACCATTTCCACATCAGACACAGGACCAAAACTGGTGACGTAGATATCAGTCTTCACCTCAGTCTCTCGACCTATTGAAGGACAGGCACTGTTACGATGTAAGTTGTTGTTCATGCATGTTAGTGTGTATGTCAAACAGGCTACAATTTTGTGTACGAACTAAGCTCAGGGATTCTCACATTTACATTTCTCAAAGGTTCTTGTTCTGCCAAGACATATCCAGTATCTGGTTTTTACTTTTGCCCTTGATCATGGCCAGGGTTAGGACAAAATATATGAGGTTGCTACACAATTGCTTTGAATAAAATTGTCACTAAGGTGTGCACCAATAGCATGCAATAAAAGAGACCAATCCCAACCCCCTTTGCAATGGTTGCTCTGTCTGTCAACTGCTGTGTCAACTCTTTTCAATGTGGAGGGCAATTAATTACATTAAATATTAAGAAACTTATTCAGAAACATACCTTGGATTTCTGATGAGTTTTAAAAGACAACAATTGCCAAGGCATTTAATCAAGATCAGACATAATCCTGCTAACTTTCAGTGTAGAAAATCTGGCAATCTGGCAATCTGAGTATACAACATATTATTTCATTCTCCATTTTTGTCTTTGTTATTTGTTATTAAGATATATAAAGATATATAAAGGTTCTAAGATATACAGGACATAATATACATATGAAATGTATTTACTGGGTAGTATCTAAGTATTTATAGCATACCTGTTTATATGCAACACATATATAGAATAAAAAAAATGTTAAAAACGGACAGAGCTTGTGAAGCTACTCAGTTTCTATTGACTACTATATTCACTGTTGGATGCTTAGACCCTAAATAATACTAAATAAATACAAAGTTTAGAGCTTTTAGCAATGCTTGATAAAATCACTGACTGCTGGTTCTTGAATTCAGGACTTGTTTAATGATCTATAACAGGGCCAAATTTCTTGTGCCCCATTCTCCACTGCACTAGGACATTCAGTACCACTGTTACTTTGTTGTTCTGCCATTTAGTTGTGCTAAAAATCCCTGATTGTTGCTTTGAATCTGACAACAAAATCTGGCATCCACATAAAAGGTTCTCATATTAATTCTCTCACTGCCTACATACAGAAAATGACACATGACAGATCTTTGATCCATCCAAACCTGTTCTTGAAGATGTACCCTCCTTCTGTTACAGACATTAGGGAGCAAACTCAATTCAAACCAGGTGAATGGATGATTTGTGGGTTTATGGCTGCATAAGGCTAACCCACATCTGATTAGCCCTCCAGCTAAATTTTCTGAGAGAAAACAGATAAAGCAAAAAATCCCCCATATGTTCTCCTGCCAAGTTTTAAGTACCATCAGGACCAACAATCAAATCTAAGTATGGCTTGAGTCCTTCAACTCTTTCCAAAATGTCTCCAACAGATATTCTCTGAACCTAAATCTGTCGTGAATAGGTGGCTGTTGATGAGGGGAACCGTTTCCCCAGGCATCCTTCAAACTTTCAGTCATTTTTACAAAACTGCACAACTCCAGTATATTCTTTCAGCCTATGATAGGCCTGAAAAACTGCAACTTGTTTACCATCACCACACAGCAAATCCAAGTGCAAGACTGAAGATACACTGGCTGCAAAGCCTCATCTCAGCCTTTACATACTCCTCTAGCTCACTCCATGCCAAGAGAAGGTGGGAGTTCTATTCAGGGTCAGAACGCTCAGCCTCTTCACCAAAGTTACATAAAAAGACGAAGGCACCCAAGCCTGAAGCTTCATTTTGGCTTCTCCACGAAGCAAAAAAACTTCCAGTCTCCAATAAAAAGGAGAAAACTAAAAAAAAAGGTCTTCCTGACAGCTCTCACAGTGCAGTGAGCATTAGGGCCCAAATGACTTTAATGAAACATTATAAAGGGGTAAAAGAGTTTAAAATTTAACCCTCCCTGGAGTTTAAGCCGGTCATAATCTATGCATACACACTCTAAGCACAGATAAAGGGAATAAGCTTAAAAAATTCAGGAGTAGGAAAAAGAAAAACTGCCACCAAAAGACACCAATCCAAAACATTCAAAAAGTGGTTGTAAGCAACCTGAAACTGCTTTCATACCGCTGATTCTTCTGCACATAATGAGGAAATAAACCAAGCGTCCAGTCCCAATCCAGCGGTTTAAGCATGCACTCACACACATACACTCACACACGCACACACACATAAAAGAACATCTGCACTCTTCCTACTTAAACAGTGCGCTAAGCGGCTTTCTCAGGGCCATTACATAACAAAACATGACTAAATATCAGAAGGCACTGATCTATTAGATGGAAAGGAGTGCAGTGTGAGGGTATCTGTACCTCAGCAATGTAATAAAATCCCTCAACAATCAACTCACTCATTATTAAAACTACACTGGAGAACTCGGTCAGACCAGCAACTTCAACTGACCATTGAAAAACACCATTAGACCAGTACCTTTAACTATTTCAGATTAGCAGCTTTTACTGATCATTGGAGAACTACACAAGATCTGTGGCTGTGACTGATCATTAGAGCTCTCCACAAAATCTGCAGCTTTGAATGATCATCAGAGAATTCCATCAGATCTGCAGCTTTGACTGATCATCAGAGAACTCCACCAGATCTGCAGCTTTGCCTGATCATCAGAGAATTCCACCAGATCTGCAGCTTTGACTGATCATTAGAAAACTCCACAAGGTCTGCAGTTTTGACAGAGCAGTGTCTTTTTTTATACATACCCCCGAATCCAGGTCGAAGTCTGTTGTCATAGCCGTCCAGCAGTCTGTCTAAGATGCGTGTGAAATTCTCCGGATACAATCTATCCTCCTTCTTGAGCTGTCCTGATATTCTCTTGATGCTGAAAACAACACACACACACACACACACACACACACACACACACACACACACACACACACACACACACACACACACACACACACACACACGCGCGCGTATCTACGTTAAAATGTGCCATCGAGTTGCGCACTCACTTTTACCATTTCACACATGTATAAAACCCATCTCTCTCCCTCTGAAGCTTTGCTTCTGGATGGGCTGCTTTGTTGAGCTGCTGGTGGTCTCACTGGTGCCGAAAGCAGAGGCGCGAGCGCAGCGGAGCAACTTGGAACTCACCAAGCCGTCACGCAGAGCAAGTAGAGGAGAGTAGAAATGGATGCGGGGCACATCGCAGTCACCGTCTCCTTCTTGGCCGAGACCATGTTTGCATGCCATACTTTAAAGCTCCTTCACATTTCCCACGCGCCAGATGCCTCGACCAAGCGGAGCAGGAGCAAAAGCGCCTCCGCGCGCGCCAAGTAGGAGAAGAGGTGGAGGAGAAGGAGGAGGAGGAGGAGAAGAAGAAGAAGAAGAAGAAGAAGAAGAAGAAGAAGAAGAAGAAGAAGAAGAAGAAGAAGAGGAGGAGGAGTGTGCTTGAAGGAGGAGAAGCCGGGGCGCCCTGTTAGAGGCGCAGGCACGCGCCCATCCAAAAGCCCCCCAAAAACTACTCCGGATGCTGCTGCTGATGCCAAAGCCAAAGCCGTGCGTAAAAGCCCAAACGCAAAACAGTTCCTTTCAAGGCTGGTGACTTCGACGGAGACGCCGCGAGCTCCGGTCGGCACCTGAAAAGTGCGTTGCGTGCAGTGATCACGAGCGAGAGGAGAGTCAGCATCCAGCACGAGCTCCAAATGCTCGCGCAGCTCCTGCGCAAGATCGCTTTGGCCTCGACTAGAGGGGCGACTTACACAACACCCCCCGCCCCCCCCCCCACACACACACACACCACCACCTCACACACAATCAAGGGATACACTCACACACCCACTCCTACACACACACAGAAGCACATGAGAATCGTGTCTGATTTTGCCTCGTGCCAACTTTAAAGAATGAGTGCTAATTGGCATTCTCCTTATCAGGAACAGTGTAAATTTCAGTGTGAACTCTTACGTGCTTGTCAGAAGGTGTCAGAATCCGTGTCAGAATTAGTGTTTCCCAATTGATCTGCCCACTTAGGACTACCAGTGTGGAATCAAACGTGCAAGTGTGGGCCCAGAATTACAACATGGTACATTCAAGTGGGTCAGACTTTGTCGCAACCTGCTCCAAACACTAACACACACGCGCGTACACACACTTTCACAGGTACAGTGGCACTGTACAGTAAGTGGGACATGCTGCATGCTGCTTCACAGATTTCAGTACACCTGGGAGAGGATGAGGCAAAGTCTTTGGAGGTGTGTGTATGTGTGTGTGAGTGTGTGTGTGTGTTTTGCCCTTTGGGTGGGGCATGGACTGCCATCCTGGGAAGAACAGTGTGTTTGCTTTCCAAGCTGTCAGCCATCCCAGTTGGCTTTGCTGTTTGCACGGCTCTCTTGGGTGCAGTGTTCAATAGTAACCATGATGGAGGGAAGCTAATTAACACTTGCAAGCTGAACACGAGAACATATTGGGTAGCTTTGAGAGGCACCACCCGGCATGCGTGGACTCATATCAGCTACCTCTGATTCACTCACACGAGGTGGGGTGGAGCTCAGCCAGAGCTAGTGTACAGCGGTCTAAATATGAGGAAGAAAAAAAGAACCTAGCTGAGCAGGAGGAGAGAGGCTGCATTGTGCTCTCAAGTAAGAGCAAGAGTAATGGGATCCCTCTCTTCCACCAAAAGAAAATGGAGTTTTAAATTGCCATCATTAACTAGAGAACAAAATGGATTAAGCCAGCACAGTACTCACTTAAAGAAGTCAACCAAAGGATTGCAGCTGTGTTGTGATTTGCATTTGTTCTTATAGGCCTTTGTCAAATTTCTATATTTGCACAAACACAATTATCAAGACTGTCATTTTTTTTCAAAGCCCTCACAACTTTAAAACACCACGAAACAATGCCTTAACCACATCATGGCAGATCATGCCATGTGCTGTCATGAGTTGTGATGGCACAGAATGTCCATCCATTAATAGCCTCACACTACAACTGTTGGTAATAGACTTGATATCTGCTATGGAATGTTTATGGCATGGGTATGTAGCAGGGTAAAGCTTTAAAAAACAAGCATTATGTTGTTGGAAATCACCAGCTGCCCCTTACACTGAACATGATAAATGGGCCAAATTTATATTACATTACTATTACATAAATGTACATAAAAATTATGAAACGTTTCTAGAAAGCAGTGGTGTTCGGTACCAAGTATTTAATATAAAATGTAGTTTATTTTATATCTGTGAATGTTTTGTATATCATCATTCTTATCTCCCACCTACTGGTTTTTTCACAATTGAGAGAGGATAAGAAAACCTTTGAGGCTTGTCCTAATTTAGAGTTAAAATAAGGCAGTATGACCTTTCCTATTCTATAACGCGTGTCTCTCACTGACTATGAAGACAACATAAAACTGTTTATCAAAGAAGAGGCTAATGTAGAAAAAAGATTTGCTTGGAGAATCCAGTGACCAGTATGAAATTTTGGAGGAAGAAAGCTGAAAAATGGACAAGTTTGGGTATGAGTATGCTATATGATTTATAGGAGATGTCTATTTTTTTCCACTGTGCACGCGTGTGTGTGTGTGTGTGTCCTGGACCTCCTTGGATCAGGTTCTTAAGCTATGGTCAAGCTTAATACCCTGCAGGAAGAAGGAGGATAACCTAGTTTCATTCTCTCTCTCTCTCTCTCTCTTTCTCTCTCTCTCTCTCTCTCTCTCTCTCTCTCTCTCTCTCTCTCTCTCTCAAAACCATATTCAGATTGGCTTTGAAAGTGCATCTGACACCATATTAATTATACTATTAATAATTTGTAGCAATTTTGATTTCTGAACCACTGGTTATTAGCTTGAAATCAAATAAAAGGTTTTATTTTGTTGGTTAATCATACCTGCTTAAATGCTGTATTTAATAAGATCAAACAAAAGTCAAACAAAGGCTTTGTGTTGCTTTAAAGAATTTTGATTGGCTCTGCTCTGTTGTCTGTGACATCACATCTTAAATTAAATGGAAGCCATTAGTTCCCATGGTGACGAGCCTTTAGAACTCCATGGTTGTAGACTGAAAACAAAAATGTCTTTTCAACAGCTCGTGCTACACACTGCAGGTCTTATATTACTTACAGTAACTCATTATCTGTGATCTGGTGATGAAATGGCAAAATTCCCCATACCTTTAATGATAAATACTAGATATTAGATGCTTTACAACACAGGAATTGATTATGAGAATAGAATGTATACAGTGTAAATTAGAATATCATTACTCTGGAGCATTTGGGCATTCTGAATGAGTACACTGCCGAGAAGAGCGAGAGGGTGTGAACGCAATGAGAGCGCTAAGGTATTGTATGTGTGTGTCTGTAAAACTGTGAGGGTGTGTGAGGGTTTACATGGGAGAGAGAGAGAGAGAGAGAGAGAGAGAGAGAGAGAGAGAGAGAGAGAGAGAGAGAGAGAATGAGAGAAAGAGAGAGAGAGAGAGAGAGAGAAAGGGGGCTTCTTTATTGCAGTGCTCATGTGGTTGGAGCTCTTATGGAGGCCTGGCAAATGAAACTAATGACTCAGAACTGTGACTCAAGCTGTCTGGTAATCAAATCTCATACACAAAAAAGCATTTGACATGAAAACACGCATATGCACATATACACAAACACACACTCACACACACTTAGACACACACACACACACACAAACACATTGGAGAGGTTGGTTCTTCTTTGTCATCAGCTGTGCCAGCGTGACAGATCACTGGCTCATCACGGTTTGATGGAGGACACGTTTCAACTAACCTTATCCTGCCCACTGCAAGATAGCTTCATGTATTATACCAACATGAATACATATGTTGTTGTACAGGGTGAGCCAATAACCAAAGAGCACCCAAATATTATCATGGCAATAAATACTAAATCTAAGATATAATTATTCAAAAATTCTTATCCCTATGTTTTAGAACAGTGAGTTAAAAAAAAAAATCATAGGTACATCTAGGGGTTTATGGTACTGATTGCATTACTTCTTTATTGGGAACTCTGCATAATTCAATTCCAAATAAGCCTTTCTGTGGAAACCCATTACTTTCCATCAATCTCTGAAAATGAACGTAATGGTATATGAATAAAACGACAAACAGATGGGTGGCTTGCTTGGTGAAATGCGTTTTGTGATAGATATGTAGTTGTAGGACTTCCATCAGCAGTGGCAGCAGACACAGTGATGAGACAGAGGCATTAATGTTCAGCACAAATGAAAAGAAAGTTGCAATTAGGAAAACAGAATAATGTGTGTTTGAAATGATACTCAGCCATAGGTTAATCTACTGAGCAGATAAATAATGTCAAAGATATATTTAATCAAAAAATCTTCAAAAAATCATAAAACTATTTTTTACTGCCCAACATGTTAGACCATTTTAAGAGTTTTTTTTTTCTTCTATTGACTAGAAGCCAATAGTCACCATAGTTTTCTATAAACATACCCTTAAAATCTCATGCTGCACAAATGACAACCAGGTCATGGCCATGTAGACTTGTCAATACCATTTAGGACATAATATGAATAAAGTTATCATATTTATGTGACAGCCATTTAAGTCAATTGGGTCTGTCTCAGGTGAGGAGTGATGATCCAGGTTTTGTGGGCAACATATTCAGAAAAATGGTGAAAAAAGATCCTCTCCAGTTCTAGTGCTATAAAATCGCTCACTGTAGCAATTAGATTTTGTTCATCTGGGTATGGTTTGAGAGGGTTAAGAGATATCTTGTTGATAGGTTTATAGTAGAATTCTAGTATTCTCTGTTTTCCAGTTCTTTGCTGATTATCTACATTTGTTGTGGAAAACTATGCAGAAAACTATACATTTGAACTATGAACTATTTATTTGGTTATGAGACATTAATAACATTAACATAACGCTTCTTACAGCCATTTAACTCACCTTATTTCCTCAAATCTCCCACCGTGTTCAGAATGATTTGTTGTGTATTCTCACATGCTCATGCTAAACACCATAGAAGCTTTGAGGACATACATGGTCAATCCGTAGCTGGATAGTCCCTGGTTGCTCTTATACTAAAATCAATAGTCTCTTGTGTGCTTATGTTTTCCTTTATTTATGGTTTCATTATCAACATCTTTGATGTGAGTCTGTGGGATACGAAATCGACAGTCTGTGTTGTGGCTTCAGGCAAACGTAAAGCAGAAAGACTGCATGTTCAGCACTGACAAGGACATGGGCAAAAATCATAAAATCTATTACAAAAAGGCTGACAGCACTTTCTACTGTAGCCTCTGAGGTTAGAGCATGAGGTTAGCTCTCCCAACCTTAGTACAATGTGATGAAAGCCAGGAGGCCAAATAGTGTAGTTTTACTGGAATGTTCTGGAAATGTTGCTGTATTCAGTTTCAGTGCAGTTTCCACAGCTCAGCAAAAGCCAGAGCTCAGAGCTGGGCCTACATCTGCTGCTGCTGGTAGGGGTGCTGTCACCGAGGCAATGAGACAGGAAGTGATACGGCAGCCAACTGAGTTTGTATTTCCATGAGGACAAGGAGAAAAGAAAGAGAGAATGACAAAATGAAAAAAAAAATCTGATAAAACGGATAGGAAAAAGATTGCTGCCACAACAAAAGATAAGCTATCAAAGCAAAGTAGCAAAGGAAAATGAAACATTACAGTTTATGTGACAAGTATAAAATCATATTTCTAGCATTTTTTCATGTCAAATCTGTTCTGAAAGTGGACTACAGAGCATTCCAATATTTCTAATAATACTTCAAATAATGTCTAATAGTAAGGTAACAGAACAACATTTGGGTTTTTTTTTAATAAATTTTAACTGGAATAAACAGGAAAGACAATGACTAACTGACTGACTGAATAAATTAATAAATGAATTAATGAATGAATGAAGGAACAAATTAATTGAAGAATTAATTCATCTGAAGTAGAAAGTTGACTGATCAGAATAACTGCTCTATTACTGGTCTATATATCTGACATTGGAACATTGGCGGATTCCTTAATAACAGCACAGTGGTTGCCAGACTATATGAACAGACACTAACAATGATAACATTTTCTTTTTGTTATAAATACCTTTTTAATTTTTTATTTAATCTTTTACAGTGACACTTGAAATGAGTGCAAAATCCATTACCAAATTTACATGACCAAATTCTTTGTGTATTTTTCAAAATTTTTGTTTAGCATAAAATACCCATGAACATTTTCCTTTGTGGTTAAAGAAAACATTTGGTTTTAATATTTAATTGCAAAAAAAAAAAAAAAAAAAGTATGTGATTTGTAATGATAGAATGTACAGATATTTTACTTGATTCACTTTTTGTTATCAGGCTGCTGTAGCAACAGCCACAGTGGCTCATTCTGATCAAGCCTTGGGAGCTGAGTTTTCATGGCTGTAAAAAGCAGCGGCATGTTATCAGTTATAGCAATGAGACTCATCAGGGTTTCTCTTCTCCATATGAGCCACAGCAGTAGAGCATGGGGTAATGAGAGGACTGCGTGCAGGGTGGGAGAACGAGGAAAGGGGTAATAAACATCACCTCATTAAAAACAGTTTCCCTATACAATGTGCTATAATAAAGCACCAAGAGTTCTTATTTTACAGCCCATGTATGTCCTCTGAAACAAACCTACACCAGATCCAGAACTGAAAAAAGCAACTATTAAATTAAAAAAGCCGAGCAGGAACAGTTAAGTGACAACTTACATTTGTGCTTTTAGTTTTTACATATACTATATCTATATATACTATATTTTACATATAATATATGTAATTGGTAACACAAATATGTGTGTGCCTATGAGGATTTAAGTCTATCAACTTGGAATGTATAGTAAGCTGCTAATTTTGTTCCCTTAAACACATGAAGTTTTACACATTTGATGAAAAAACAATGAAAAAAATTACCAGGAGGACTCTTGTGTGAACTGAAATACAGTAACTTGTGGATTACAGCCTGGAAAGTGGCATTTCTCTTCTTATTTGTGAGTTTCATGAGAGTGTATTTCGTACATGTTCCTAAAAAGAAACAGAAAATGTCCATAGCATCACAGGAAATGATACACATTTTTATGACTGTTTTGTTTTTACACTTAAGCTTTCAGCTGAAAGCTGAAAGCTGAAGCTTCAAGCTTCAACTGGTATCACAGCGTGATAAAGTGCTTCAGACTGGGAATGAAAAAAAAATTTTAATGTTCTTTTTTTGTATTAAGCATGTGCTGTTAAAGCCAGTAGCATTTGCTTACTCCTTCAGCCCTAAACCAACAGAGCAACGGGGAGCCTCTCGCCTGTAGATTTCCAATCCATCTACTGCAGTGATCACAAGATCGATAGGCATTGTGTTTTCTGAGATGAGTTTGAGAGAATGAACAGGGGCAAAAAAAAGAAAGAGAGAGAGAGAGAGAGAGAGAGAGAGAGAGAGAGAGAGAGAGAGAGAGAGAGAGAGAATGAAGCAAAGAGCAAAGCATGTACGGAACTGACTGATGGAGCAAATGACTGGAAAAGAGAATGCTATGTAGAGAAAGAGTGAGAGAACCACAATGCAATGATATATACAGATTAGCATTTTTACTTCCTCCCTCGCCACACCGCTCCACATCCTCCCTCTCTACCTCACTCCTTCTCTTCTTCTCCCCTGGTGCCCTGAGGATAGAGGGACGGCAGTGATATGATTATGTGTAAACAGTCCGTGTTGCTGAACGCCTTACTACCACCCCACGTTTAGGCAATAAATACCTGCCACCCACACAGCCCCTAACAGCCCAATACATATGTATGCTTGCACACTGCATTCTGGCCTGATAAAGCTTACTATAACTAGACCTTGCAATGTTCAGGGCATTAAGCAGAGTGAACAGACAAGGCTAAGTGATGTTCACATGTCAACTTGTTGTCACTTTATCTCTAGCTCATTTAACTTTACTAATAAGTCTTAATATTCAAAATGAACAATGAGTTATGCTTGTTCATGACAATCCACAAAGGCTCCAGTGGCAATGCCTTACCTAAACTGCTAGCGTTACACCACTGTAAACAAATGTAAACAAATGGTCTAGTGGTTGGATACTTGCCTATGGACCTATGGCTCAAGAGGTCCCAGGTTTGAATCCCACCTCTAGCACTACCACCACTGGGTCCCTGAGCAAGACCCTTAACCCTGAGTTACTCCAGGGGGACTGTCCCTGTAATTAGGGTATGGAAGTCGCTCTGGCTAAGAGCGTCTGCTAAATGCCGTAAATGTATTTCAGAGATTTTCCCATTATGGAGATGAATATTGGTCTGCTAATACTTGAGCTGTTGGTGTTTTTATCTTAAAAACTCTAACAAGCAAACTTTTCAGAATTTTGCAAATGTATTGCTTTGTTTATATCTCATTTGTGTGTATGGTCACCTGTGTGCAAAAGCTGTGCCAGGCCAGCTGTTTCAGTATTAGGGTCAATCCCACTTTAAGCCTTTCAACTGTAATCTCATTCTTGCAATAAGAAGGAGTCAAAATCCACACAACAGATATCAAGTGAGGAATAACATTATCATTCTAAGGGTGATAAACGGAGGTATTACATAACAGAAAGGATGGCAGAGATTGCAGAGATGTGATTTACTGCGCTGTAAAAAAGCAGATTTCAGACAGATTTATAGTACTGTCAAAAACCTGTTTCAGCACCACGGACAGCTACTTGTGATTCTTGTACGTTGTCATGGCTAATGCTATTCGAAATGGAAATAGGATATTAAGTTGCTCATGTACTAAATATAAACTTTAGATAATATGTATGTTGCAGACTACTGTGCTTTACTTTTTATTTTTATAATTTTTTTTTTATTTGTATTTTGCAGCAAAAACGTTCAAAGAGGTCAAAAAATGAGGAAGCAAAACTTATTTGTTGTTGCTATGAATGTTGCTATGGATACTAAGGGTCCAAATAAAGATCTTCACCAGGCAGCTGAGCTTGACCTTATACTTTATATTATCCTTGCTTTCTCTCAGTTAGAGAAACCTGAATTATGCAAACTCAGTCAAACAAAAACATACAAATGAAAAAAAAAAACAGCATGTACCTGATTGTGGCATGTCAAACAGTTGGACTGAAAGAAATAGCTGATGGGGGATCAATTCATTGATGGGTGGGGTGATTGTGACTGTATTGAAATAGTCCCCAGTTTATATTATCAATACTGCCTGGAGCAGATAAGCCAACTGTTAAATGTTAGGTGCCTGTTAGCTTTCATGCTGAATGGACATGTTAGGTGAAACTGTTTCTCTGTGCTAAGAATAAGAATAAGAATAAGAATAAGAATACATTTCATTTATAGAGCACCCTTCATAGAGTTTAATGCAGCTTCACATTACGTAACAATTAACGCCTGAAAATAAAGACTATATATATATATATATACATATATATATATACATATATATATATATATATATATACACACACATATATATATATATATACATATATATATATATATATATATATATATATATAAATAAAAGAAACATAATGTATAAGTTTCTGTGTCTCTGGACTTTTAAACATAAGTGTACATGCAGTCCACCGGTGGTGCAAATCTCATGCACCATACCAGATTCCCCTGGCATCGGGCCAGTCACGAGCCATCCCTGCACAAGTCAGCAAAGGTGAAACAGGCTTATCAAAAAATTATTTATATATACAATAAAAGTTAATATTAATTGGGATAAGACAATTATGCACATACATTGTATAGCTATGCAATTAGCCGAAAGCTTAAAAACATTTTTTTAACAAATAATAACTGCAGAGGCCTGGCTTATATCTGTTGCCAATGTGTTTCAAAGTTTTAGTGCATAAAAACTAAAGGCTGCTTCCCTGTTTTGTGCTTGATTTTAGGGTTAGGGTTAGCAGTGCTTGATGATCTTAAGGCATGATTAGAAGTGTATTTGATCAGATAGTCTGTGATGTAGCTGGGAGCCAATCCATTAACAGCTTTAAAAATCAGTAAACAAATAATAAAAAAAATCAGCTCTAAATGAAATTAGCAGCCAATGCAATAAAGAAATGAAAATAGGAGTTGTATGTTCTTTTTTTTTACCTGCGTGTTAATTTTTGTGTGTGTTAACTCTATTTTGAACGAGCTGTAATCTGCTGATGGTGTTTTTAACAGGGCATTACTGTAGTCTAGTCGAGAGAAAACAAATGAATGGATCGGTCATCCGTATCTTGCTGTTTGGGGAAAGCTCTAATTTTTGTAACGTTCCTTCGAGTGAAAGAAAGTGGCTTTTATAACTTTAGCAATGTGTGATTTAAAATGAAAGCTAAACTGGGCCAGGGGTGGACTAGTAGTTAGGGAGTTGCCCAAGATCAGAAGATTGTGGGTTCGATTCCCTCACCAGTAGGTTGCCCTGAGGTACACTTGAGCACGGTACTGTCCCCGTCACTTCACCCAGGCACTTTCAATAGCTGCCTCCTGCTGCACGTGTTTGTATGGGTGAAACGCAGAGGTTGAATTTTGTTGTGTCGTGCTGTGCTGTTTCACCATGACAAGGGTTGTCACTTTCATTTTTTTTCACTTTCAAAGTCCAAAGTAACACCAAGGTCTTTGATTTCTTCCTTTCATTGTAACGCTAGTTCACTAATTCTCTTAACACTTGTGCTTCCTTTGTTTCATTTCCAATTATGAGAATTTCATTTTTTTCTTCATTAAATTTCAGAAAGTTCGCAATCACTATTTGATAACTACTTATCACAAATAACAATATATGAAAGACAGCAAGGAGGAGCCAGTTAGCAATACATACATGAAATCATGATAAAAGGCACCCTATAATTTTTATTCGTAAGAAGCTATGACAGCATTTTAACTACACTTGAAAAGTAGCAGTGATGTTGCTAAAACTAACCTGTGAATTGTGTACATGACATTAATAGAATACATCTGCCCTTGACGTTGTGCTAATTTTCCTCAAAGCCTGAGTGAGGAGAGCCATGCTGGAGCTCCAAAGCTTGGATGTTGGTTTGCTCCACTAACTGCTCTTTATCCAGGAGATGGCTGTATAAATAGGAGCTCCAAAAATAAGCCTCAGCTCTCCCAGGGAGCTCTCGGGATATGGCCGGATGGCTGTCCATGTTCCCAACCAGCCAATGAAACTTCCACACATGGAAAAACTGGCTATGGAAAATGATAGTTGATACAGTAAGCTGAGGGACAGAGCTAGAGGAAATAACAAAGATAAGAAAAAACACACCTCTTGCAGGCCAAACACGTTAAAACTGTCCTCTTTGACTTTAAGATATTGGATTGCTACAAGCTACTGATATATGATATACTAAATCAAGCATTTATGGGGCAGTGGTGGCCAAGTGGTTAGGGGCTAGCCCCCTAGATTGGAAGATTGTTGGTTTGAATCCCTTACCACTAGGTTGCCTGAGGTACCCTTGAGCAAGGTACCATCCCCATCACTGCTCCCTGAGCGCTTTCAATAGCTGCTCAGGGAGCTGTGATGGGTAAAATGCAGAGGCTGGGCAGCAGTGGCCTAGTGGTTAGGGAGTTTGTTGAAGGATCAGAAGATTTTGGGTTCCAGTAGGTTACCCTGAGGTATCCTTGAGCAAGGCACTGTCCCTGTCACTGCTTCCTGGGTGCTTTCAATAGCTGCCCCCAGCTGCACATGTGTGAGTGTATGGGCAAAATGCAGAGGAGTAATTTCGTTGTATGAGAGAGAGAGAGAGTGTGCTGTGTGCTGTGTTTCACAATGACGAAAATAGTCACTTTCACTTTTTAACTTGTCTTTTGTAAGTAAGCGAATAAAATGTGACGGTAAAAAAAGTCATTTTTACCATTTCTATCAGTCCATTTTGACACAATGTAAAAGGCAGCTTTCAATTTACAATCATAAAAAAAAAAATCAAAAACAGAGATGCAATGTCAAGGTGCCGTCCCAGTCCCGCTCCTCCCTGCGATGGGCTGGCGACCTGTCCAGGGTGCGTCCCCCGTCCTCGCCCTGTGTGCGCTGGGTTGGGCACCAGCACTCCCCATTTGGGACAAGCGGCAGATAATGGATGGATGGAGATGCAATGTTTTATTCTGACACCTTTGATATGTTAAGACAAAACCAATTCATTGTTTAGAACAATACCTGCAGTCTACTAACCCAATGCTCATTCTCATTTCACATGATGTCAGTGGTATGTGTTGGCTTGAGTGAGTTGTATCGAATCAGTTGCTTTTGAAAGCACCTGGGAACATAAACATACATCATGGAGAGAACATTATTGGTTTCTGTTCTTGGTCAAATTAGCAGCATATTGGCTGCAAAGGGGAACACTAGCACAAGACAACCTGACAATCTCCTCACAGTAATGGCTCTGCTGCTGCCTCACATTCAAACAGGTCCAGATTATTTTAATGAGGTCCTAAGTGGACCTGATGTTGTAGTGTGTGGCTGTGCTACTGTTTCTGCAGAGTTCGATGATGGGCCATGGGGTTTGATTCTGTGTGCAAAAAGAGATGGAGGATGTTGTGTCTCTATGATTGTGGAACTCATTTCTTACTGACCTCTCTGAGTAAAAACACATATGGACTGGGCGTGCACCCACCCACTCTCTCTCTCTCTCTCTCTTTCACACACACACACACACATAAAACAAATGCACCTCTATGTTGCCAAGAAAAATAAAACACATATGGTGGATAAACACATGCAGAAATGCATGGACTACTTCCTTTTCAAAAAATCCAAATGGACAGTGTATACATACACACATTAACATGGACACAAACATTGATGACAGTGAATGTGTTGTGTCCAATCATTGTCTACAGTGAAAGCTTGCTGACAGATTCAAACTGTGTGTGTGTTTGTATGTGTGTGTGTGTGTATGTGTGTGTGTGTGTGCGTGGTGTGTGTGGTGCTCTTCTCAGTGTCTTTGAAACACTATAAAATAACTTATTGATGTGAAAGCAAATGCTTTTCTTTTTTTTTCTTCCTGATGGTTGAAGTGAAACGTGTTGTAAGTGGAGATATGAAGCAAATAATAATTAATGCGTTAGATAATACTAGTGTTCACTGCAGAAAAGTAATTTATGAAAAACTGTATATGTATATTTATAAAACAAAATAGTAAAGAAAGATAGAAAAGAAAAGAAAATATACTCAATATCTTAAAATTAGTCACAATCACAAATTCATGAGTCATTGTTTTTGAACTGTAAATTATTTCAAACAAGGAACATAGGAAACAAAAGAAAACAGAAAAGAAACATTAAGGAATTGTTTCTTAAATAAACAACATTCTTGCATGCAGGCTTTTTTTATGGAAAGTAATCGTATTGCATTGAAAAAAAATTATTTCACATGCCAAGAATTCTTTTTCTTTTTTGTGCAGAGTGTATATAGGACAAGTGTGTGCATTGCTTCTAGAAAAGCAAAAGAAACACCACAGCCATCCGAGAATAGAGCTGGTGTGAAAACATCTCTCACTATCTCTTTCTGTCTGTCTGTCTACCTGCCCCTACCTCTCTCTCTCTCTCTCTCTCTCTCTCTCTCTCTCTCTCTCTCACCGGCTGTCTAGCCAGCAGGACCAGATGAGCACTGATAATTACCAACTGGCTGTGTGGGGCAAAGGACACCTTCAGTGTGTGTGTGTATGTGTGTGTGTATGTGTGTGTGTGTGTGAGTTTGAGGGTGTGTATGAGCAATGGAGTTAAACTGAAAGACATTTGCCCTTTTTGCTTTCAAAAGCAGCTTAAAACAGATTATGCTTTTCATTGTTTCATTGTTTCATGTGTTTACTCTGTTTTGTTTGACTCCCTTTCTAACAAGGCTTTTTTCCCTAAATAATAGTTTATATTGTATTATACCATCCTAAGAGTTACTTGCCAGGGAAGGACTGATGTGAGAATGAGAGTAATTTAGGGAGAAGAAGGGTGAGATTAAGTAGTAGGAAAAAAATCTTCAGGCAAAAATAGTTTAAGCAGGCTTTAGAGACTTGCCGTACATTTAAAAAGAAAACTTTTTGCCTCCAACATTTTGTTCTAATAAACTACAGGTGAAGCGTTACATTGTGTGGATGGTCCTCATCTGTGGATGGTCTGTGATTCTCAAATTTGTCCCAAAAGGGCCCTAATAAAGGTCCGAACTTTTGCTCCTACCTAAACAGCCTGAAAACTGGTTAGAGAATGAATGCTTCTAGGCATAAATACGGCCCCGGAGATTTATTGAGCACATTTGAATAATGACCTGACTCTCAGCAAACTTAACCTAAATAATCAGGGCATATACAGGCCCTTATTAAGTTAAAGTGGGTGTGTTAGAATATTAAAACACTAAAAAGTGAAGGACAAGGGTTGGTGATTTAGGGAGGGATAGCTCTTCTATGGTAAATGTCTTGAAATTCAGATACCAGTCCTTTAATTGTAATAGATGGCTAATGTTCGAATACATGGGCAGCCAGTTACATCAAGAGTTCTGATAAATACCTGTGATTACAAGATTCAGTAGTCTGGGTTTAGCACCAAGCTCTAAAGAAGTGTAACATTCCCTCTTTGTTCAAACACTTCAGTAAACTGACACGGGTTGCTCTTTGTAGTAGGTTTTTAAATGAACACTTCATAGAATGCCATATAAGCACACAAACATGACCCGAAGCTGATCGGTGGATGGACATCACTGGCTGTAGGCACAACCAGAGAATCATGATTCATTCCTCCCGGAGAGAATGTACGGGAAGCAGTCGTATTCTGCTGCCATTCTGGAGTGACACTGTGCCTGATCCGGGTGTTAGGTGCATGAATAGCGAACCAGTCCGAGCCAATGGATCCAAAAGCCCATACCCACACAAACCACATAATCACTAGAGCAACAGAAAGCCTTTCTACAGAAATGTATTGGCAGTAGACCTAAATTTCATACGCTTGATGTTGAGTCATAGCTTACGCCAGCAAAAAAGGGAAAAAGGACAAAAAAGAAAGAGAAAAGAGGAGAAATGCGTGGCTCCCTGAGGACTGTTGAAGTGGGAGAGAAAACTCTTCTGAATCCCTCTCTCCTCAGTCCCCTGGGTCACAGCACACTACAACTGGGACAAATTTACACGAAACCTAACGAAACACTGCAATTTTAACTCTTAATATTATAACCTATAGAGCTGACTGTGATTCAAAGACATTATTAGCCTATCTGAGCACTACAAAGAAGGATCGCTGCACAGTCCCTAAATGGGACTTGGCTTAGATAAAAACTTTTAATAAGTTTCTCATCACAGTCCCTCATCATCTTCTTTACAAAAGGTTATTTACAAGGATATCGATACAAAGGCTTTTGGGTGAACCCAAAGTGGTTCTTCCAGATCAAAAAAATTAGTTCCATGAACTGTCCACACTCTGAACAAACTAAACTAAACTAATCTCAGTTCAGCTTTCAAAGTCAATGTTCACAGACTGCTTTGAGTTGTGTCGCTGAACAGAGTTTGTGTGGTATTGGTCAAAGTGCAAGAGAAGAATATGCCTGTGAGACACATTGACTTCAAAAGCATTTTTCTCACTCGCTTTAGCCCTGAGGACAAACCACTTTGATTAAATCCTTGTCTACGTCAAGTCATTTAATAGGCCAAGGTGAAAAAGAAAATTTCCCTTCCTCATTTCTGTCCGAGTGTGGGGGAGATTGAGCAGTTCTCACTGAATAAATCTCAATGATAAATTAAATGTTTCATATTTAAATCCATTTTTATGATTCATTCCACATTTCTCACACTACAATAACACTGCCATTAATTGTACAAATTGATTCCACCTGACAAATTCAATGACCAGTTTTGCGTCAAGGTCAAAGCATAAATATAACCATATAGTAAAATCTAAAATGATCAGTTTCCACAATGTGCTTTCTGAAATGTCAATGGCGGAGTTCTTTCTTTCATTTTTGGCTTTGGAAACAATAGGAAATGCATGCAGATTATTTTAGTAGTCAGACTTGCAAGCAGAACAAGCATCAGTAAGAAATGCTTGACAAACTAGTCTGATCCATGGAGACCCTGCCTTGGAACTTACAACCTAAAAGATCTGCATTTAACATCTTGGCAGATACCACAGTACACATGTGCACAAGTGAAGAATAATACAATCTGAAGAATATTAGATACATGTTTTAATCTTATGGCTCATCTGTGTATATACAGGTACAGATAAACATTTCAAAATCAATAATATGCCCATATTCATTGATGCTTAGAGCATATTGTTAACTGGTCAAATTTACATGTCAAAGAGTCGTATAAAGGAAGGTACAATCGAACAGAGGAAAGCTGGAATAGTAAAAGGCACTGGAAGGGTGAGCGGTTGTGTGAACTGATGGTGCATTAGTGATTTCAGCTGTGGCAACAGATTGGTCAGCTGGGCCAGGGCAGGTTTTGGCAAAGGCCTGTAACTATGGGCGTTCACAAAGAGCCTGGCTTGGTCCTATACCTCCTTGTAAACAGGAAATCTGTATTTTAAAGGATATATTTTATTAGCAGTAATACAAATTACAAAACAAGCTCAAAACCAGTCTTGTGCTTTGGCCTTTGCTCCCTGGGTAGTGTGTAGTATGGAAAGCTGGACTACAACATTCGCTGTAATGAAGAATAGTACTGACTCCAAGTCAGTGGAAACATAAAGAAAAGGCTTATTTATGATTATTCTGATTTTAACAATAGCAGACAAAGCATGTTATTCTTCATATTATTTCAATTGTTAAAATTCATATCAACTATATGACTAGACTATAGTCAGTGCATAAATGTTAAGGTAACATTATTAAAGGGAAATAGCAAATAGCCTTTTTTGTCATTCAAATATTAATTGCAATTACATGAAGATATAATGGGGGAAAACTCAGTGTTGAAATAACTAAACTTACTGACTGAACTTCCAACGCCTGTTTCCCTGTTTTTCACTTTGACTTGAATTAGGCTGTTCATCACCTGACCAATATTTTCCACTCACTCTTTAAATGACAGACAGTGACGGCTCACTGCACGGAGAGCTTAGAGTTCAGGCCGATTAAAGAAAAACCTGCCTTGTGCTAAAGCGAAAAAACATCCTCGAAGAACCAAAAATTTCACTCTCTCTTTTCACACCTCCCTCCTTCTCTGTCTCTCACATGCACCCATTCTCTCTTTCAAGTGCTCACGAGCATGCCTGGAACTCATCCACTTGAAGTCAGCTTCTGTAATTATTCCCTGTTAACAAGCATTAGCTATGGTTCTGAATGGGCTAAATTTGGGTCACATACACAAAAATATTTCTATAAATCACTCTCCATATTGATTTGTCTTAATCTTATATCACATGCTCTAGCAAAACAGTGGTGACAGCAAAACAGATTCAAAAACAAAATGTGTCTATGGCTGATCTGCTTAACCTTGCTGTTATTATATAACACTCTATATGTTTAAGAGCACGCGCTGTACTGTTATATGACCCGCCCATCAAAGTAAGAAAAGGAATGAATCTGGAAAGGGAAACACCTGTTACAAGTTCTTATTATGAGATGAGCCCAGATCGAATGAAGACTAACAGTCTTCCTGCTTAGGCAGTGGTGGCCTAGTGGTTAGGGAGTTCAGAAGTCATGGGTTCATATCCCAGGCCAGTAATTTGCTCTGAGGTACCCTTGGTACCAAGGTAATGTCCCCATCACTGCTCCTCAGGCAGCTTTAAATAGCTGCCCCCTGCTGCACGGTGTGTATGGGTTAAATGCAGAGGTTGTATTTCGGTGTGGTTTGATGATGTGAAATGATGTAGTTGGGATGCACAAATGATGTGAAACACATCACACAAAACACATCACACATCACACATCACACAAAATGACCACTTTCACCTCAGTACAATGCAAAAGAGCGCAAATCCTATCCTAACCTAAATGTGGAAACTTATTGGTAAAGGAAGAGAAACAAGAGTCTGATGCTCCTGAGGACATTAACATAGTGCAGCGCTACAGAACAGTATGGGCAATAAGTTGTTGAGTGAGGTGATAGCAGCAGCATTCAAAAGCAGTTTCATCACAAGACAAACACGATGAAGTAAGTGCAGGAATAGCGGGTGTGATTGTATCTTTACAGACAATAGAGTGGAACGCATAGAAAAGAATAATGATGGCAAAAATCAATGTGCAATTCAGCAGTACAGATATACAAAGCAGCAGGGTTAAGCTAACACTTCAGCTTGGAAACGATTAGTTAATAAGGGTTTTAGAGTGGAGAACGCATTGATTTTATTATCAAGAAAGACTGTGTCTCTTTTCTGTGTAGATTGAGGATAAGCTTTTTGAGGCAGTACACACATGCTCCAGACTTACGACAGATTTGAAGAAGCTGGAATTCAAATTTTTGTAAAAAGTTATCTTTTAAGTACACTGATAGAAGAAATTCTGTTTCAATAAGACAATTCTCACAGTTTAATCATAATATTCACATCTGACTGTGCAACACTGACTAGCAGGTTAGGCTAACATCAATAATATTCAAAAACAGACGTCAGGTTCAGATTTTTGCAAAAAGGAATTATGATAAACTGCACAAACAATAAAGACAATGTTATGTAATCATTTACTTTAGATGTCTTTGTTGTGTCAGAGTTTGCACCAAATGCGGCCATGCAGTACTATTAGCTTGGCATCAACACAACGACAAAATGTCAATAATGGTGTAAGTGGAAATTCGCAGTGTGATTGCAACCAATCAGAATATGAAAGGTTTTTCATAAGCTACCATTTTCAGTTTATCCAAAATTAAAAAGTATTATGAGCATAAATTATCCTTTTATTTTAAATCTTGTCACATCAGTGCTATCCCTGAGAAAGCTAGCACACTTTTTTTTTCTTTTGGACACCAACACATTTATGGCAAAAATTATATGCATAATGTCACATGATGTAATGTGTCTCTTAAATATTTAAAAGCCAGTGTATGTAATTATTTGCCTATTAAGCCTACAGCAGTCTAGCTCTGTTCCCTGGTATTTAAATTACGATGAGTGTTTCAGCCTCATCTGCCTTCCTGGCACAATAAAAGAAAGCCATTTAGAATGGAAGTTATTTGTACTTAACAGTAAACAGGAAACATAAAAAAAGATCGGAACACAGGGAAAATCCAGTTAGTGCTCTTTTAATCAATGTGCTGAGTCACCAGCATATGAGAACATGTATTTGTATGTACATGTATGGATTTTTGGCAACATTCATGTGTAAAATATTTCACATTACTTTCAAAAATATCGGTAATGAAAGCATTAATTTCACAAAGCTGTATTTAAGTGTACTTCTATGTGCATTAGCAAAAGCAAAGATTAGACTCAGATTTTAAAGACACTTAGTCAACCATTATAAGCCATTATAAGAAAGAACACCGATAAGGATTTCCATAAAGCTTTCGCCTGAAGTCATGCACAAAGTGGAAGGGGCTAATTGAATATTTGAGGTGAAAGCATATAAAGACGTTCTGTGAATCCCAAGTTGGCTTAGTGGTTAAGGAGTTGGCCTCGGATCGGAAGATTAATTGATTCCCTCACCAGTAGGTTGCCCTGAGGTATCCTTGAGCAAGGTACTGTCCCCGTCACTGCTCCACGGGCACTTTCAATAGCTGCCCCCTGCTGCACGTGTGTGTATGGGTGAAACGCAGTGGTTGAATTGTGTTGTGTTTGCTGTGCTGCGCTGTGTTTCACAATGACAAGAATAGTCACAGTGGCGTCTCTGTCCTCTGAGCATCCTTAAGGATCAGACTGGAAATTTTATAGGTTTCTTTCTCTTTT
>CM029376.1:17928538-17975529 GCA_017165825.1 Hepsetus odoe
TGAACAAAAGAGAAATCTACATCAAATCAATATTTGGTGTGACCACCCTTTGCCTTCAAAACAGCATCAATTCTTCTAGGTACACTTGCACACAGTTTTTGAAGGAACTCAGCTGGTAGGTTGTTCCAAACATGACTGTGTTTCAACCTCCGTGTGACATTGATGATCATCAGCACCTGTTTGGTAAAACTGGTTGATGATACACCGACTATAATCCTACACAATCCCTGACTGTGTGCAAGTGTACCTAGAAGAACTGATGCTGGTTTGAAGGCAAACGGTAGTAACACCAAATACTGATTTGATTTAGATTTTTCTTTTGTTCGCTCACTTTGCATTTTATAAATTGATAAAAATAAACAATCATTATTTATATTTCTGAAAGCATTCTTTGCTTACAGCATTTTTTCACACCTGCCTAAATCTTTTGCACAGTACTGTAATCCACGTTTGTGCATCTTCCTTCATTCTTGTATGTCACCCTGTGCTCCTCCCTCTTCTTAAAATAAGTAATAAGTTCATTTCCACTCTTTTAGCAAAATCACCCACCATCTAAACTTCTGCATCCCTCTCCTTGACACCATACCTACACATCGTATCCTCATCACCTCTGCTCATTAAAGTCTGCACCAATCACCACTCTCTCTCCCCTGTGTACACTCTCTATCACTTGAAATAACTCGCTCCAGAATTCTTCTTTATCTTCCATTTCACAACTAACTTTTGTGGCAAAAGCTCTAACAATGTTCATTAACACTTTCACTTTCACTTCCACTTCACTATCACACCTTCAATTTCAAGCTTCAAACTCATTACCCTATCTGACACGCTCTTCACCTCCAAAACACTCTTCACATACCCCGCCTTCAGGAAACCTCCCCATTCCTCCTTCCATCCACACCATGGCCTTACTACCCTTCCATCTAGTCTCTCTTACCCTTCCTGCTCTCCTCCTCCCTCTGCACATGCTTTCCTCCACTTTTTTTCTCATTTGACCAACAGTAGCCCAATTTTCACCTGCACCCTGTTGGCTAACAGTACTGGTGTTGATCATTATTAACCCAGGCCTCAACTGATCCGGTATGGAAATCTGTTTTGTTGTCCACATATCCGTTTTGAGAAGTTTTACACGGGATGCCCTTCCTGACATAACCCTCCCAATTTATCTGGGCTTGGGACCGGCATGCATAAGTAAACTGGCTCGTGCATCCCTAGTGGTATGTTTCTGTTGCAGGAAAAAGTGTTATCATCACTGCAGTTTACTTTTGTTTTTGTTTTTTTTTGCCTGCATCTGTCAGCCTGCATAACATTTATATTGGTCTATTTGTCATGAACACATTTACATTTAAATGAACCATAAAGTTTTGTTCTGATAAAAATGAATGTTTTAAAAATATTTCCCTGGTCAGCATAAACATACTTACATAGCTGTCCCTGTAAGGTGTAAACAATATAAACTGTCCCTAAAGGTACAACATAGTCCTTACGGTCCAGCCATGTACCTTTAATGGCTTTTAATAGGGTACTGTGGTCACTTTTCTATCAGTGGAGTTTTAAGCTTTTCAAGTTCTCTAGCCTGTGGTGGTAGAATACTTGCCTATGAAGCCGCCGTAGGCTCTAATAGTGTAGTAGTGTGGTTGTGCCTGTGTGCTGGAGCTGTGACTTAAAAACAGCTTGTACAGTTGAGAAATGTATTGAACCTGGCACTAAGTAATTTCACAACCATTAGTTTTGTTTGTTAAGCTTAGACAGTCTTAAGACTTGCCATAGCAATTGATTATTTAGTGTATCAAAGAGATAATTAGGCTCAACTTCTGAAGATCCACCACTTTTTGCATTAATTTAATATAGTTTTTTGTTAATCTGACAACTTTCTACATTGTATACCTTTAGTCAGCAATCAGAGAGTGCAGCGGAGTCTACATCACTGTTCAAATTTGAGGTTTCATGAGGGCACCAGAACATCACAGCTACAGGTATAAGGGTTGAACTGCCTAAAGTGAGTAAAAACTGGGCATTACAGCAAGATTTGTAACAGTTATTCATGTGAAAGGGTGAAATGTTGGAGTGCTGTAGCTGTTTTGCAACCTGAAGGAGTGTTTGAACCTGTGAATGGCAATTATACCCTTTCTGGCATCAGATCTGTGGGAATTCAGTGCCCCAGCTACCTCCACCAACCCCGTCAGTGGCAATTGCAGAGGTTACCTATGCCAAGAAACACCCCTGATTGTGATACTTCCCAATTTAAGGTAATGAAAACTTGGGATGATGGTGTCTCTTTAGTGACAGCTTATGCATATTGAAAGGTATGCTCTTTTATGAGTGTACGTAAAAGCATATGCGCATACTTCATATGTACATATGTAAGCGCTTGCAGTCTAGTTGCAGAACCAAAAAGGAGCCTGTGAGTTGATTCTTGGTTGACATTTGAAAGCACATAACCATGAATATTACAGTACGTTGGAACTTGAGCTTCCTCTGTAATAGCAGTTCATAGTGCACAGGTCCCTGGCTGTGCACTGTGGGAGTCCATGCCAAGAGCAAAGCAGCTGTCCTGAGGTTTAGGTGATGCTGTGCCACTGTGAATTTGTGTATTTGTGTAATGTCACTTTGACAGTCATGTGAACTGTCCTGCCAATGCAGAGGTGATGTCAGGGGTGAGCTCTCTTGGCAGATCATGAGTTGTTCATCTGCTTAAGTGAGGATTAATTCAGGATTTAATGCAGCTTAAAAACATGACACTGTGATACTTGCCACAAAATTTTCAGAAGGTCTGTACTTACTTAGGCCTACATATTTGAAAAATACACCATGATTGCATCAATGATATATGACCAATAGCATTCATATGGAATGGAGGGTAGACTTAACAAGTTCCTTTGGCTGCAGGTCTCCTAAAATGTGTGCGAGCTGAGCTGAAAATATAGGGAGTGATCACCGCTTATATTATATATTAATATTCATTAAAAAAAACTGAAGTTTCTTTAACTTTTAACTTATACTGTACCTTGAAACCTATAGATAAAAAGTCTTTGGCCAAGAAGAGAGGATTCGATTTCTCTAAAATAGGTCAGACAAAGTTTCTGTTTTCTATATATAAATAATATTTTTAATTCAGAAACAGCTCTGTGAGCTTTACATTTTATTCATAACGATGTTGCTCTGAGCTGTTTTTGAACTGTTAGTACTGCTTTTTTCTGAGTGATCATGAAACATAGGAGCCATTTGTTTCAGTCAAGCACAGCTGACTGTCTTGTGCAGAGCAGAGTAATGGAGAATGCCATGCCTTTCAAATGCCTTTTTAAAAGTATTAAAAAGCACTGTTGAGTTTTCCCTTGTGCTTTACACTTGGTGCAGATTTGTTTGGGTTTTATGAGGCAATGCAGGTGTACTGTAATAAGTAGTGAGATTGCTTTTTCTAGGAAGTGATGAGTAAAGTATTCTTATTACAGTTGGACAGAAGTAATGATTTGCTTGAAATAGATCCCTTTTTTTAGTAACATCTTCACTAATAATCAACAATTGTATGTTCATTTGCACAGTTATGTGATGTAAGTAAGGGCCACACGCAAAAAAGAAAGCGCTGTGTTAATGACATCTTGTTGAAAGAGACTTCTGTCTCTGCACATAACATCAAACTATCTCCCCTGACTTGCCTTTCCCCCCACTGTGCATCCTGGTGCTCTCTATTCCCCTGGTAAGGGATTTCCATGCACCTGGCAATTCACATGGCTCATAAGAAAAGATCATTTATCAGACCAAGCCACCTTCTTACAGTGTTCAATGGTCCAGTTCTGATACATACTCATGGTAGGCGTCCTTAAAGAGCAAGCTGTGTCAGCGTTAACTTTTTCAGCAATTAGTCCAACAGCTTTTTGTGAAATCAGAATAGGATTTCTAGCCTTTGCACCCCACACACATCAGTGAATCTCTAATCATGATCCTGTCACTGGTCTTCCTCGAAGCGTTTTTCGATTGTAGTAACCATTGCAGACTAGGAAAACATTTTCCTGATACTTTGCAAACATGGGTAATATACCCAAGAAAAAAGGATGTCAATTTTAATTAAAAGGATGTCACTTTAATTTACTGTGGCATTCATCGACAATGACATTAACAAGCATTGATAAATGCTTCTTTCAGCAAGTATCCATTTTCATTTAACTACTGAAATAGAAGTGAAGAAAGTAGACATTATGATAAGTAATGCTTTGGTAGAAAATCTTTATAAGCATTAATGTTGCAGTAGCAGTATCAGTAATATAAGCGGTAGTATTAGCAGCAGTAACAGTACCTGTAAAGTGAAAACTTGTCATTGTCAGAACACAGCACAACACAGTGAACCCCAACGATATGCAGCCTCTGCATTTAGCCTGTACACACGTGCAGCAGGGGGCAGCTATGTAAAGCAGTGGCAGTAGTAGTAGCAGTACTAATAGAAATAGCAGTAGTATTCGTTTTTAGTACTATTTAATTCTGTTCCAACTGAAAAATATTACGTAAAAAATTCTACATATAAAATCCATAGCCTGACCTATCTTTATGACAAAAGTCCTTGAAGTAAAGAAGGTGTCATACTATAGGTTATCCTTCGTGTGTGTGTGTGTGTGTGTGTGTGTGTGTGTGTGTGTGTGTGTGTGTGTGTGTGTGTGTGTGTGTGTGTGTGTGTGTGTGTGTTATGAAAGCCTTTTAAGAGTGCACACCGCCTTGTGAGTGTGGGAGCTGTACAGTATTGACCTGTATTAGATAAAGTAGGCTAGCTGCACCACTGGGGAAGCTGGGTAACTACTTCCAGACTGTGTCAGAGGGGCTTTACAATTCTCCCCCTCATCATCATCTATAAAAATAGGGCAAGGCAGAAAGAGCGAGTGAAGAGACAGCTAGAGAGGTAGAAAGAGAGAGAAGACCATCTAACTGAGCTCAGGAGTTGTGCAAGAATCTTTGCATCAGACCATTGATTGTAGCCATGGAAACATGAATAGAACATTCAAGAAGTGTTGTGGAATTTATTACAGTGGTCACTCAATTTCATCTTTTAAAATATACCTGGCAATTTTGATCTTCTTCGTGTCCGTGGTCATATTAAGAACAATTCATAATGTTATATAAATCAAAAGATCATTTTCATGATGACTATCATTTTTAATTTTATTGAAAATGACTTCATCTTCTGAGTTTTTCCCCAGTTTTCTCAGATCCACATGAAGCCCAACTAGATCTTTTCTTTCTAATGCAACATCAGTGTTAACTTGCACTTGCTATCATTGTGCTGAGTAATGGGGAGAAATCACACCTATTGGAAGAGAGTGAGGCCAATTTTGATCTCCTGGATTTTCCATCCACGAATGGCAGTCACACTGGACTTTATGTTGTAGTATGTATTAAGATAGGGATTAATGCTTGTGTGAACCATATTTATCCTGTATTTGCTGAGCTTACAAACATCCATATACACAGAAGTCACTAAAATTCAAATTCTGTTTTTTTCAAATTACAATAAAGTCCAGAAATTATATAGAACAGTCTACTGTGCATGACATTAAAAACTAATAGAATGTGCATGATGGAGTTTCCCACAGCTGTACCATTCTGATTAGCACCCATGTTAAATGACCTATATACAGAGGGAAAGGGTGTCTGTCTGATGCGTCTTTGTGGCTCAGCTTCTGTGCAGAGCTAAAATTGAACTTCACACAGTACCACAGGGGCTTTCAGCTCCTTTACACTGATGCACGGGCTGTAAAATTAAACCTAGGCTGCCACTGGAAAGTCTGCAAGAAGTGCGGGTCAGAAAATTACATAAGTAGGGACCTGATTCCGCTGACATGGACTTGGCTCTCTTGAGTGCAGTGATGTTCAGCTTTAAAAGAGTTTGAGAGAGCATCAGCATCACCAATCTAAGCCCTTTTGACATTAGCCGAATTAAGCTTTTGGGGCAACATACAATATATGATAAGTGCCCATTTTATATAAGACACAATCCAAGCATAACAGCAATATGCACAGGCTCCACATGCTTCCTTTTTAAAGTTTGTTTCCACCTGTGGTCCACTTATAATGCATATGTTGTTTTAAGTACCAAACACCATTCAATTTTAAATAATAATTTTTTTTTAATCTATTAGAATAAAACAGTCTATAATGTGTATTTGAGATATATGTACATAACTTTTGCTGTGATTGTTCCTGTGTTGTGCATCATACAAAAGGGCTGAAACACTCCTTATAATCTCAATCTGAAAGGGTGTTAAACTGACCAGGGGGGTATATGTAAATAGGTAAATGAGTGAAAATGTAGTTTTAACGAAAATTTTATTTAAATGTGAAAAACTGGGGGTTGAATTTAAAAAATGAAAAAAATGAGTAAGGGATTAGAACGTCTTCACAAAAGTTTTAACTCAAATTTAACAATACATTGGGCATAAGATTTAATAAGAAGTACAAATAGTAAACCATTTTAAGGCAACCAGTACTAAGTCTGTATAATTTATATATATATATATATATATACAGTCAATCAATCAATTTACAAAATGCAAAGTAAGCGAACAAAAGAAAAATCTAAATCAGATCAATATTTGGCGTTACTACATTTTGCCTTTAAACCAGCATCAGTTCTTCTGGCCCCCACAGAGCCCTGATCTCAACATCATCCAGTGTGTCTGGATTACATGAAGAGACAGAAGGATGTGAGGAAGCCTACATCCACAGAAGATCTGTGGTTACTTCTCCAAGATGTTTGGAACAACCCACCAGCCGAGTTCCTTCAAAAACTGTGTGCAAGTGTACCTAGAAGAATTGATGCTGTTTTGAAGGCAAAGGGTGGTCACACCAAATATTGATTTGATTTAGATTTCTCTTTTGTTCATTCACTGCATTTTGTTGATTGATGAAAATAAATGATAGATAGATATACAGTACTGTGCTAAAACAGCATCAATTCTTCTAGGTACACTCATCAGAAGAACTGATGCTGGTTTGAAGGCAAAAGGTAGTAACATCAAATATTGATTTGCTTTAGATTTTTCTTTTGTTCGTTCACTTTGCATTTTGTAAATTGATAAAAATAAACAATCATTATTTCTATTTCTGAAAGCATTCTTTGTTTGCAGCATTTTTCACACCTGCCTAAAACCTATATATAAAATGTGCATAGATATTATATATATATATATATATATATATATATATATATATATATATATATATATATATATATATATATATAATACAAATACAGTTTGTGCTACAAAAACGTAGACGCTAACATTCAATTCAGTGTTTATTTCTCCATGTACATTTATCTACATCTGAATTTAACAACAAACAGCATCCTTTATGGGAACCAGATTTGACAGGATGTGGTGTTTAATCATTTTTTCACCATTTTTCCCCCAGGAAGAGGAGAATTAATGTGTGATATCTTCAAAGAGGTTTGTACAGGCCTGAGGACAACACTGCACATGCATCCACATTTAATGCCTGCTTTAGGGAATGCAATGGAAGAGTTGTGATAGTGAATTATCTTTGTGAAAGGGACACATAGACAGATGGCACCATTGTGGTAGTGACAACATTTTCAGTAAATTCAGCAATGTGTTTATTTTTAATTGATGTAAATAGATCGATCTGCAAAAAAGGTGCTTTGTGTGATGAATGACTTTCATTTTCTGACAAGAAAGATCTACAACATTAGTCAGTATAATGTTTTACAAAATATCATTAAAACGTTTGAAATCAATACTTTCACTGATATGAAACAAGGTAATAGTAGGGTCATAAATATAATTGAACCTAATATGCTAGCACCAATAACTTGACAGAATTCTGGGCAACCCAAGATCACTACTCTTCTAAAATAAAGAATAAGAATGACCTCTTAAGGTATTATCATTTAATTTATTTGGTCTGCTTGGCTGGGGGCCACGGATATAATGGGTTCAACCTTTTTCCTAAAAATTTGCACCCAGGTTTTTTTGTGACTCATTCTTATGGATAGAGCAACTTTTTGACAGCTGCATTTAGCTGTATGTGAGAACCCTTGAGAACCCTTTTGGGGGCCATGCTAGAGAAGACTTCATAACACTCCCACAGTCACTAAAGAGTACAACAGAAAATAAAAGAGAGAATAGAGACCCGTGTGGAATCTATCTGTAACCACTGGACCCTTCAGTTCTATGATCTCAGCCCGGGTGGGCTTTCTTACTTTATATAATCAGTGGTTGGAGTACATGACAAAGAGTATTAGAAAAGTGATAGTTTAAATCAAATGAATCATAAAGACAAAACTGGTATGTGTCTTTAAAATTTGAATTTTTTAAAAAATTTTTTATACAACACTGCACATAGTGAAACACAACAAAAAGCAACCTCTGCTTGTTAGCCATACACACACATGCAGCAGGGGCAGCTATATCCAGTGCCTGGGGAGCAGTGACGGGAACGTACCTTGCTTAAGGTTACCTCAGGGCAACCTACTGGTCTGGGATTCAAACCCACGACCTACCAATCCTGGGGCCTAGTCCTTAACCACTAGACCACTGCTATAAAAACCAAAGCATCTAGAAACCCACATGGGGAGACCATTCATACTTTACGCAAAATGAACCTACAACTCTCTAGTTGAACAGACACAGTGATATCCACTAGGCTAATATTAGTATTATGCAAACTGCATGTTTAAGTGAAAGTGACAACCCTTGTCATTGCAAGGTCACAGCACTGCACACCATGAACCACAACGAAATTGGACCTCTGCTTTTAACCCATGCACACTAACACCGTGCAGCAGTGGGCAGCTATTGAAAGTGCCCAGGGAGCAGTGACAGGGACCTTGGTACCTTGCTCAGGGGTACCTCAGGGCAACCTACTTGTAAGGGAATCGAACCCACAATCTTCCAATGCGGGGCCAACTCCCTAACCACTAGGCCACCGCTGCCGCTGTTTCACACATTTGTGACCTCAAACATGCTCTTGTGGTTTCTCATACATGTAAACAGTTTTGCAGTCAATGCAAAAAAAAAAAAAACTATTAATCTTTTAGAAATCATTTAAATCAATGTAATGATTTTAAAGTTACATACACAGATGAATGAAGTCCAGTCACTGGCGTCTAGTCTAGTCCTGTTACATTGCTGCATTGTCAGTGAAAATATGCAGGCGGTTCAGGAACAGGAGCATATTTTATTATTTAGGGCTGACCCCTGTGTGACTTAAAAGGTGAGTCAACATTAATGGCCACCATTCCCTTTCCCAGGTGTGAATTAATGGCTTTATATTTGGCCCGTCTGGGCGCCATGCCAGTGGAGGGGTTTAAATTGCTCTCTGCCCGATATGGGGAAGTAGCTTCCCTCCAGGCCCCTGACATGTGCCACTGGTTGTGGTAATGAGTGTCATTTATATTGTCATTGACTTGTAAGGCTTGCAGAGGCCATGTCTGTTTTTGCCAAACCAGAGGCTAGAGAGAAACCTTTCTTCATGAGCTAGCACTGAGCTCACCTTAACTTCAGATGGATTTGTAGAATCACTTTGCTATTCTAAAACTGCTCTACGTATTTACAGGATCATAAAAGAAACTTTATATAACTAATAATAGAAATTCTTTGCTCTAAAAAAAGTCTGTCCTGTTGTTCAGGAATGAAATCAATATTTGGGCCACTTACTAAACATTTGACTACTACTCTTTCAATGTAAATGTGTTATAATTATTTGTCAGTGCATTTACATGGGTTTGAATTTTCACTGAGCTTGATACAGATTCCAAAGACACATCTTCAAGTTATATGAACAAGGACTTTGTTGCCATGGAAATTGTTAAATGGTCTATACTCAGCATACAAGAGCTTTAGCAACAGCAGAGTTTCTAGACATAGCGACAGTGGGAAACTTGCCAGTACAGTCTATTTATATTTATTCAGTCCAGCCATCTAATTAAGGTTATGAAACATCTTGTGGAATAAAAAAAAGGCATTTAAGTAAAATGACTATAGTCAGAGGCATATCCTCTCATATCATTAAACTGTGTTAAACAGGACTGAACTCATTTCTGAAGATTTTCAGACGCCTGAAACTTCATATATACGTTTAATAAATAACTAAAATGTTGTTCCTTCGGCTTTTCTCATGCAGCCATTACTTAAGATTGATATTAATGCTACCGCACGTTATTCAGAACTTGATGAACATAAATTAAAAAGTAAAAAATGTGTTAAATTTGTTTATAAAATGTTATTTTGACCTAAAATGATTTGGGGTTTAAAATCCCCCTCTAGCAGCCTTATTTCCTGACAGATTGGCCTCGTCATAATCATAGTAGGAGAGAATTAGCCCAGCTGTCCTGCCATATCACTGGAGAAAACTTCCTTGGCTGTGCGCTGATTTTTCCATGATGTAGGCTGGCATTGAGCGTGTACATAACACAAGGGTATCAGCTGATGGCGGTCAGCTTCAGGAGTGCAGAAGAAGTTTCCCCAACCAGATTATTTGAGTGGATTTTCTTCATGGCTGTGGGTTTTAGGGGGGTTAGGATGAAAATAGGATCGGCAATGCTAAAGTGTGTTACATATCTTTAAAGATCCCCCTCAGCGTAAACAGCAGCCGGCGGGGGAAACACATGAAAGACAGGTTTAACAGTATGTATGTCAGAGAATCTCTGTTGGGAAGAGAGATATCAACGGCCAATAGGCTTTTTTCTATACCGCGCTCCTGAGGATAGACATCAGACATGAAGTTTAGAAAAGAAGAGAGGAAGTCCATATTCCTGGCCATTTGTTTTACTTTACTTGTTCGCTGTTTGTTTGCTTGTTTTCTCGGTCCAAATACGGCTTTTGAAACTAATCACTTTCTAATCATCTACCACCCACAAAGCCTTATTAAAATGGCAAATATTCAAGCCCTGAACTGGCAAACCTGTCTCTAGATTTCTGTTATCTTTAAGCTCCTGGCCTCATGTTGGCCCCTCTAGCTTGTGACATCATCATGACTCCAGGATTACTGATGATATCAGAGACCAATCTGGCAATATCACACCATGGTGCTGCACTGTTGTCATATGGCAACACTTGACAAATTTAAACCTTATGTCACTATATTGCAATGGCCAAGTGCACTAAATTCATTAGAGTCAGAAGATATATCCTGATATATCCATTTCAACATTCAGATCAATGCATTTTATACAATCAACTCAATTATGCAAAATATCAGAAGTATAAGCTTAACTTCACTTTTGCTGCATTTATGATCAACTAGGAGTTGGAAATTTTGAGGCCTCGAAGTGGGAGACTTTTGGCCATCCTTCCAACTTGTTCCAACTTGTAACCCACCCACTTTAAGTAATGGAGCACTCTTTCATTTCATTATAAACACTTTTAAGATCACGCGCCTGTTTCCAGACAACAAAAAACTGACGTTACATGAAAGAATGCTTCAAGAAGATAAACAGATGACTGAGATTGGAAAAGAAATGCAAGCTCTCAGTTGTTACAACACAGGAGCAAACCACACAAGTCCATGTTTACGCTGCTGTGGCACTATAAAGTTTTCATCTGTATTGCTGGTCTTGAAGAAAAATTGTAACTACTATTTAAGCAGACTGCATGCCTAAACCTTTATATATTTATCTCAAAGTATATCTACTTGTTAAGTTATTCCAAGCAGAAATGCTTATGTGGTTTCTGACATTCTATCACACATTATTATCTATAAAGAATGGGGAAAATATATTGGATTTAACATCGCTGCCCGTGCTGTTTCTAGCCGATGTTCTTTTTAAAATGCATGTAAATGAAGAGGGAAGTGTGTGATAAAACATTTAACATCAGTTCAACAATTTACTTCGATGCAGTGGGGAGACTGTCTTCTCAGCTCGAGATTCCATTTCCGTTTGGTCAGGCTGACCTCTTCTATATGAACGGAGAGCCTAAAAGCAGGCCGACTCAGCTTACTGACCGATTGTCTTTACAGAGTGAAATGAATTCTTTCCATAAATCAAGTCATGCATTATGTACTTTGTGGGAATTTCATTGGGATACATGAAGGACGGCAGCACGGTATTCCAGACATTAGGCTACCAATTAATTTGTCATTAAACAGATCATCCTCATTTACATGCTTACATAACCAACACAATACTCTTTACTGCTTAAAAATTTTGCTTTTTCTCCATGCTAATTATGTTGCCAGTGTCTGCAAAGCAATCATTTAAAAATGCTCCTTAAACAGCAAAATGTACTGTATAGCTGCAATATTCATTTTTTTCTGAATTTAAAAAAATGAATAAGATCCAGGTTTTTGTGCTCACTATAAAGACTTGTTTTGTAAAATGAATGAATGTTGAGCATTTCAAGCAGTTAATGATCAGTAGAATCAAAAATCCAGCATATTATCCTCAGAATTCAATCTTATTTTGCTACAATCTTGCTACGGCAGCACATATACTAAAATTGGAACGATACAGAGAAGATTAGCATGGCCCCTGCGCAAGGATGACACGCAAAATCGTGAAGCATTCCTTATTTTTGGGGCAGCGGTGGCCTAGTGGTTAGGGAGTTGGCCCTGCATCGGAAGATTGTGGGTTCGATTCCCACCCTAGTGGGTTGCCCTGAGGTACCCTTGAGCAAGGTACCGTCCCCATCACTGCTCCCCGGGCGCTTTCAATAGCTGCCCACTGCTGCACGNNNNCCCCATCACTGCTCCCCGGGCGCTTTCAATAGCTGCCCACTGCTGCACGGGTTTGAGTGTGCATGGGTTAAATGCAGAGGTCCAATTTCGTTGTGGTTCATGTGTGCTGTGCCATGACAAGGGTTGTCACTTTCACTTTTTTTTCACTTTCACTTATTTATATGGTGCACTCCATCCAAATAACAAGAAACACTTGCCTTGTTCTTGCCCTTACTGCCCTCTTTTTCCTCCTTTTACGGTCTTGTGTATAGGTGTACATAATTGTGTACAATTGTTCATCGGAGCCCCTCTGTTACCATGTCATTTTTTTGCCACCCTTTACTCCCATCGTTGATCAGTTTCCGAACAGAGATGTGATATTTTTTTTTTAAGTGGTGGACCATTCTGACAATAGCAGGGACACACAGTGCTGACATGAGTTATCAGGTACCAGGATCACCAGGTATCAGGTTCACCAGGATCATGGTAAATAAAAACATGAAATGACACAAAGCGTGGACAAGACTTCACACAGAGTGCAAAAATGGACAAGACTTAAAAACACGATAAGCGATACAATATTACAGGACAGGACACAAAAAACGCAGTTGAAAAAAAAAACAAACCGAGTGAGAGTGAACAGTGTTACAGTACTAACTCAGATACGTTGTTCTATTGTTAGTAGTGAAATCTGAAAGGGAAAAAAAAAAAGAAAAATTTATGAGCAATTAAATAACAACAGATATTTGGGAAAAACAAAGTGCAATGTAAAAATTATGCAATATATAGTTTGCAACATAACTTGCCTAGTTGTAACTAGCAATAGGAAACAAAACAGCACTTAACGGTGTGTGTGTATTTGTGTTTATGGAAAAGAAACCATTCAGTTCAGGACTGTATTTCTGTGGGGAAGTACAGTTCTGACTTAGTTCTGATTCAGAGGTCTGATGGCCTGGGGCAAGAAATGATTTCCCATGCATGTATGAAGCTAGAGCAGAGGATGGCCAACAGAAACTGTGCATAGCAACTGTAACTGCACACCAGCAGGTGTTTATAATAAAGTGGTCCATGAGTGTAAAACAGTGCTGCACTCTGGTCATAGGGCAACACTTCAGCAAATATAAGCCTGACATAACACAGGAGATGTGGCCACCACACAGCTTTAGATAAATTCAGGCCCAGACCCCCAATAAGCAAGTCAGAACGGGAGGAAAAAACCTTGAGGGGTCTCAAAAGGAGGGCATCCTCCTCACTGGCAGTAGAATGTGATATACTTGTTAGGCCTATATAAACTGTTGTCCTACTGTGGAAAAAAAAAACCATATCTTTCAACAAACGGGTTCTGCTGAGTTTTTTTGCAGCCTGGAGCCGCCCGATAATGGCAAGGTTGACCGTTTCACGGTCCAGGCAACCAACCGTTATTTGGCTCTCCTTGGTTTCACAACAGAATTGTCTAGCTTCCAGAGATTATGGCCAGACTCAAGAGAGCAGGGACTTGTGGAGACTAATATTGCCCTCTTCTGAAATCTACAAACTTACGATAGGGAAACACACACAAGACACACACCCACAAAAAGTAAAGGAAACATCACTGAGCAAATGTTATGTCCCCTAGGCATGATAGAAAGATCAAAATGATCTTTGCAGGTTAAATATCAGCACACTGCAGAAGCTCTGAAATGTGCCACCCATACCTCGGCATAGAACCATTCAGCAGATTACTGGATGAACTTTGGGAGCATTTAAAAACCTGTATGTCTGAAGAATAACCTTTGTGGTCAATAGGCATGTTTAACAACTTGTTGTCTTTTTTCCACACCTTCTGCTTACCGGCTTAATCACAACAAACAATCCCACCTGCGTCTGTATGGGGATCCCAGTCTACAGGTATAATCTACTTTTCATTAAGTATCCCATGGCCCTGCTGACAGGAGCAGGTGCGTATGCATGTTTGTGTATCTGTGGATAATCACATGACACTGTTCGAAAGTGATGGTGTGTAAAGGTGGAGTTGCTGAACCCATCAAACAATCTGGGCCCACAGCGTTGCCTGCTGTGACGTGAGATTTGCACAGCTTGACGTCAAGCATCCAAATATGTTGGCTTATTCCCTTTTAATCCCTGTGAATTTACAAACACAGCAGGGTTCCGTTTGGGTGAGTTAATGGGTGACATCCCATTGCTTGAGAACATGAAATGATTTCCCACTAATCCAGGTACAGAATACATGAAAAAGGTCAGAACGGTTTAAGGCCTCTCAAGGATTTTTAGGGGCGGTTGTTGCCAAGTGGTTAGGAACTAGGCCCCGTGATCGAAAGGTCCTGGACCAGTGGGTAACTGAGGCACCCTTGAGCAACATCTGGTCAGGTTTCCCTGAAATACCCAAGATATTGTCTCCAGCACTGCTTCCCAGATGCTGGATGTACGGCTGCCTGCTGCTGCACTATGCAGCATGATCTGAAGGCTGTGGGTTTGAACCCCAGACCTTTCCAATCAGGTTCCCCAGCGGTTTTCACCCCAACACTGCTCCATGGATACTGGATATTTGGGTGCTCACTGCTGCACTGTATAGCATGACAAGAAGCTTGTGGGTTTGAATCCTGGACCAGCAGGATACCCTGAGGTACCCAGGGAAGCATCTCCAACACTGCCCCCAGGCGCTGGATGCATGGCCACCCACTGCTACACTGTGTGGCAAGACAGGAAGATTGTGGGTTCAACTCTTGGACAAGCAGGTCACCCTGAAGAACCCTTGAACACAGTACCTAGCACTGCTCCCCGGGAACTGCACGGGTGACTGCTCGATACTATATTGCATGGGTCAAATGCAGAGGAAACATTTTGCACTGTATTTTGTTACTGTAGTGTCTTCACAGTCACTGCTACTCGAGGGGATATTGTTTGGCTTTTGTCGCCCCTTAGTGGCCACGTGAGGTGGCGCAGCCGGTCAGCCGCCCCTCTGTCACGTGCTGCAGTGAGGAAGAGGAAACAATAGGTTAGCTGGCCGCCGCGCTAGCAGCCCGTGCACTTTACTGCCGAGAGATAAAACTTTAGCTGGATTTATGATCCTGCGCAGACATGCTTGTGTGTAGAGGGCGGCCTGTTGTGTCCACGGCGCTGGCGGAGTTGGTGAGATGTGAGGGGAAAGGGCAGCGGGCTGACCTCTGACTGTGAGCTGCTGTCCGGACAGAATGCTATGGGGAACTGCTGGACTCGCTGTTTAGGGCTGTTCAGAAAGCAGGCCAGCAGGATTCAGAGAGGAGGAGGGTGAGTAGGCCACACGTGTGTGTTTTCCGCCAGCGGTCCTCATCTTCGCTGGGCTGGGCTGATCTGAGCTGGGCTGAGCTGGGCTGATCTGGGCTGGGCTGGGCTGGGCTGGGCTGGGCTGGGCTGGTGGGTCAGGTTTGCTCTCCGGCCGCTCTCAGTGCTTTAAATCACCAACAGACTCGCTCTCACCGCTCCGACAGGAGGACTCCGTACAGGCCGCTGGCGGGGCGTGTTCCGCGTTTCGGGGTCAGCTAACGTTAGCACGCTGGCTAAGCCGGGCTTTAAGGTGTTTGGACCCCGCCCGCAGATCAGCTGGGCTCAGCTCAGCCTGCTTGGCACAAAAGAGCGAGTTTGCACAAATACTCATTTCGTACATGTGCCCCGTCTCTCTCTCTCTCTCACACACACACTCACTCACACACACACACACACACACACACCCCTCTTGTACCTAAACACACCAACACTACACACTGTTCTACATGCGTAACACAATAACTGTAAAGTGAAAGTGACTATGCTTGTCATTGTCAACCACGTGCAGCATGGGGCAGCTGTTGAAAGCGCCTGGGGAGCAGTGATGGGGACGGTACCTTGCTCAAGGGTACTTCGGGGCAACCTACTGGTCTGGGATTCGAAAACATGACCGTCTGATCCTGGGATCTAGTCCCTCACCGCTGCCCCGCTGCGTGCGGGGGCAGAATGTAATAATGAGGCACGGTTGTGCCAGCTGTGTCCTAATGGTTAAAATAATGGTTTGTTACTGAATGGTTGCCAGTTCGGTCCCCTGGACAGGCAAGAGAAATTTGGGCAGTGGGAGCTGGATGGGCACGAATTCTCACTCCTGCATCCACTCCCTTGGACAACCCCATAACCTGAGAGCAGATCGGCAACCCGCTGCGCCTGCGTTTCCGTGTAGCTGTGTATAGGTTTACACGACGTGCTTTTAAAGTGTGTGTGTGTGTGAGAGATCCTATACACTACGATGCTTCACATGATTCCCATTTATCTATAATGTGTGTCTGTGTATTTAAATAATAAATAAGTTTCCACCGTTTGCCCACAGCTCGAAGTACTTCAGGAACAGCACGGCTGGAGAACACTACACAATAGAGGTGAGTCGTTGTGGGTTTTTTGGATTTTTTTATTTATTTAATTATTTTTTAAATAAATACTCACTTTTCTTTTTTTGCCCTTCTGGCATCTACAATTCAGTCTGCAATTCAATTGTACACGTCTACATTCAAGTCTACAACTACAATTCAGTCTGTTGTGTTTTGCAGTTTGAGAACCTTGTGGACAGCGATGAGGTGAGAGTAGAATTCATTCTCAAGCCAAAAAAAAAAAAAAAAGTTAAAAATAGAGATTCATATATTCACTTGATTTCTTTAATGGGATCTTCTTCTTTCAGGGTGAGAGTTCACAGAGTTGTCCCAGGTACAGTGTTCCTTCTGCTTTTGCTGTCTGTAGATGTTGCTAATATCAAAGCTGCAGCAAGAACATCTTGCCCACTGCAGGCATTTCAGCATATGTCTGTTTAACTGCAGCGTGGGTGTGAACTGCAGAATTCACATCCTTCTAGGACACTTCCAGAATGACTGTTTTATATTAGGAAATGGACCCATTAAGCTCTTAATACCAGCTCAGTTCTATCAAGTATTTTAATACCAGCACAGCTGGACCGTAGGTTAATTTCTGCAAAGTGCTTTTTTTCCTCTGAGACTTGCTTTCATTATTGCACTGTCACTTTTTGAGAAAGTAGTCGAATTTATGCTCAAGCTTAATAAATGATGTCTGCTGGCATGTGCAGATTAGGCTTGTGTGCACTTTGGCTGTTTTCACATGAGTCCTCCGAACCTGACCTCTCTCCCCTCACTGGCGCAGGCCCATCAGTGAGGAAGAGATCGACCATCTGAAGCAACAGCGCTATGCTGAGATTGCCGACAAGCAGACGCTAATTGACGAGAAGCTGAAAGCAGAGGTATGGCCGATCACCTCCATGGCTCACTCCGCCCACGCTGCCATGAGTCTTATATAAATAGCTGCCATCTTTAAGAACCCATGCAAGAATCATATTGTCCCAAGAGTTATTACATCTCTTCATTTCACATGCTGTTTGTGGGATATTTGATTTTTAAAAAGTTAATCGTCTTATCAGAAGGGTTAGTTTAGTGAAATACTTTGATCAATAATTATTATTGATCTAGAATTTAAGCCTAATGGCCTGCTGAGCAACCTTCAGAGGGCTGTTAAAATTGGTCAGCGAGGATTGATCTTGTATTTAATTTTTTCTACATTTCTGTGGTTTTAATTTGCAATATCTGTTGCTTTTCATTCCTGCTCTTAATCCCCCCCCTTTTTTTTCTTTGATTTAGTTAACCTCCCCCCTTGTGTTGTTTTATTTCTGCCCAGTTAGTGGCACAAGAAGAGAAGTTAAGGCTAGAAGAGGAGGCTATATGTGCAGCCCAGCGTGAGGCTGCGAGGCTTGCAAAGGAGCAAAAACTAAAGGAGGTGAGGCGTCCGCACTGAGCACGCCCAGCCCTTCTCCTCCCGCTGCACTCATTTCCTTCACACATTTCCAAGTCATGTGGCCAGTTCTGCTGTTAAAGAGAATGAATGAGTCTTCTTAAAGAAGTATGCACTTTCCTTCCTTAAAGTTTGGAATTCCAGCTTTTAATAATGCTCTGACACTTAAGCTTTGGCACCTCACTTTGTTTTAGGTGAGTTATTGTGCTGCCTAAATGGAAATTAAAAAAAGAATTTAAACAAAGCACAAGTTAGGCAATAAAATCCTGAAAAATAGTATCTGAATAAACCCAAAAATCTTTCCATGCACCCTCCCCTGTTTATTATGTGTTGTTTAAGTTGTTTATGCATTTATTTGCATTAATTTCTTTGATGTTCATTTTTCATCCCTGCCTCGCCTGGCTGTTCAAACTTGTCTGTGTGCACCATCTGCCAGTAGCACATTTCAGACCACATATATTCAGCGTGTTAAAGGTTTTGCAATTAAAAATGCACATCAGAGCTTAGTTTAGCATGAACTTTGTTACTTGTATTATAAAAGAGAGAGACTTAAGGTATCTTGCCAACTGTTTGAGTTGTCATGTCTGAAGAGTCCTGTGTTTTTGGAAGCAGCAGCTTGCGCAGAGGAGCAGGGGGAGAGCCGAGCCAGAGGGGAGCAGTTACCACCGCAAAAAGTGAGTATGATTCTCAGTCTGTTATTCTTTAGACCACAAGTTATGAAAAACAATCTGAATGAATTCAATTTTCCATGCACTGCCCTCATACACATCTTGTACCACTACACAACCACAACTCCTACTGCCCACTATCACCTTGTAATCCTGTCTAGCTTCTTCATCTTTCTGACTAGCCCACTTCTTCTTCTTCACTAGTCCTTCCTCTGTAGACACTCCTGAACTTCCAGGTTCCTCCACCAGGTTTCCTTATCCTGCTTTTTCTGTCCAAATGTCACACCTTTCCTTGCCACTTCTGTAGTAGTTTCTCAGCAATCTGGCAGTTTTTCGCTAGTGCCCGCCTGCCTGAATCCCACCTTGCAGTATTCCTTCTTCAGCTTCCACCATTTGATCCTCACGTCTGCCTTCACTTTCCTCCTCTTCTTGACGTCAGGTCATCCTATAGACCACCATCCTGTGCTGTTAAGCTACACTCTCCCCTGTCACTACTTTGTAGTCTCCAGTCTGCTTCAGGCTGACCCTCCTGCAAAGGACAGAATCCACCTGTGTGCATCTTCCTCCACTCTTGTATGCCTGTGCTCCTCCCTCTTCTAAAAATAAGTATTAACTACAGCCATTTCCATCCTTTTTGCAAAATCGACCACCGTCTGACCTTCAGTATTCACTCTCTCTCCCCTGGGTACACTCTCCATCACAACCAACTTGTGCCGCATTAGCACTAACAGCATTCATTATCACACTTTTGACTTCCATTTTCATACTCATCACTTTCTGGCACTCTCCTCACCTCCAAAACACTCTTCACTTCCTCTTCCCTCAGGATAACACCTACCCAGTTCCTCCTTCTATCCATACCATGATAAAACAATTTAAACCCTCCTCCAGTACAACTGGCCTTCCTACCTTTCCATCTAGTCTCTTGCACACATAAAATATCAACCTTCCTTCTCTCCATCACTTCAGCTAAGTCCCTCCCTTTACCAGTCATGCTGCCAGTATTCAAAGTTCCTACCCTCACTTCCACTCTCCTCCGCTTCCTTCTCTCCTCCTGTCTTCGGACATGCCTTCATGCTTTTTTTCTTCTACTCCTTTGGCCAACAGTAGCCCAATTTCCACCTGCACCCTGTAGGCTAACAGCACTGATGATGGTCGCTTTTAACCCGTGTCTCAACCTACAGTACTGTGCAAAAGTTTTAGGCAGGTGTGGAAAAAATGCTGTAAACAAAGAATGCTTTCAAAAATGGAAGTGTTAATCATTTATTTTCATCAATCAACAAAATGCAGTGAATGAACAAAAGAGAAATCTAAATCAAATCAATATTTGGTGTGACCACCCTTTGCCTTCAAAACAGCATCAATTCTTCTAGGTACACTTGCACACAGTTTTTGAAGGAACTCGGCTGGTTCTGGTATGGAAATTAGTTGTCTGCATATTTAATTTTGCCAAGTTTTTACACCAGATGTCCTTCCTGATGTAACCCTTCCCATTTATCTGGGCTTGGGATCAGCACAAAGAAATACACTGACATGTGCATCCCTGGGTTGGAAGCCAACCATACCTACTTTTGCAACATTTTGAATTTTGAAATGTTGTAGGAGGTCTAACCTCTAACTCTTTCATTTGTATAGTCACACTAACAACATTTGCCGTGGTGTTGTAATGTAATACACATTTTACATGTTATTGCATAAGCTTTACTGCTGTAACCCATCTGCATACACTGTTGTATGTATCCACACAGTTCTCAGTCACAGGTCCATTAGCAAGCAGTATCTCTCTGTTGAACACTGAAGCTCTAGAAACCCTGCTGGAAAGTGATTACAGAGCACATTTCTTCAAAATGCTCAAAACTAGGCAACGTTTATTTAATATTGCATATCAAATGCTTTCATGGGTAGATAGTGCTGACATGTAAGACTGTGTTGAGCTAAGGGTTGAAGAAAAGAATGTTGGCTTCAATGTACAGTTTAGGCTGAAGCTTGTTTTTTGATCTGACATTTTCAACCCTGAAAAAAGCTTTTCTAGAAGCTAGATAAACCATATGTCTCTGCTCATGAGTTGTACCTACGTCCAAAGTGTTGTGTGACAGGTAGGTAGTGCAACTGTGAGCGGTGTTCTCAGTAGAACTGTGTTCCCTTACTTGTATTTCTGCAGCAAGCCGTCAAGTGGAGAGTTTGAAGTGTATTTGCAGAGTGTCAAGGCTCAGTCGGAGGCGTTCCGCAGCAGCCGTGAGTACTCTAATCACCTCTCCACTTTAAAGTGGTTCATTTTTCCTTTTTGGGTTCTGCATTACAGCACATTACAACTATGAAGTTCAAGCACAGAATGTGACCTTTAATATCAGTCTTTTATATCCATGCTCAGTGAATCCCAGATTGTAGTCCACAGCTTTCAGAGCACTTCATCCAATTTAACAGTTGGCTGCTGAGATGCTTTATTGCCTTCTGCGTGCTGTTTCCTCATCATTTCATGAATTTAATTCTTAATATGCAATAATGATCGTCAGGCATTGATCATCAGGCTGAGAGTTGGACAATGATTATATTTATCGTAGTTGTGGGTTTTTTTGTTTTCTTCTCTTTTCATCAGTTTTGGAACATTGACCGACTGCATGATTCCTTACAGAGAGAGCATTATTAGTCTTGTTTAGTTGGATTTAATGAATAAAACACACAGTTGTGACAGTATGTTCAGAATGTGCCTCTACTGACTTTTTATTTAATTTTGCTTTAATTAATTATATATTGCTATATTATGCTTTATCCCCACCACTAGAGTGAAACCAGTCAGAGACTAATCTGTGGCAAACAATGTAGTGCACAAAAAAAAATCTATGAAGTGTGCATAGATCTATGAAGGCAAGTAAGTTTTTTGAGGATGCATTTCAATATGGAACTAATCCAGTGCTATCAGCCAATCCAATATGCCCAAAATCCTGAACCCTGAATATTTTACAAAGGAATTGTGTGTCTGTGAACATTTTTTTTAACTGTTAAAGTGAGAATAATAACTACAAATAAATATTTCTGACATTTAAAAAAAATCAGTGACCAATTTATTCACCCTTCTGTTCAATAAGAGTCCTAATCCTTCCATTCATGGATTCAGTCAGTTTCTTCATCTGTTGATATACCTTTGGGGTGGCAGCAACCACAGCCTCCAGGACACTGTTCAGAGAGGTGGACTGGTTTCCTTTCTAGTAAATCTGCTGTTTAAGAAAGTCCATAGGTTCTCAATAGGGTTTAAGTCTGATGAAGAAGGGGGCCATGTCATGATTCTTATAAGGCCTTTACTTGCTACGCAGTGGAGAACTTCTAGGCATGGAATGGAGCATCATCCTGCATAAAAATCATGGTCTTCTTGAAAGATGCAGACTTTTTCCTGAACCACTGCTTGAAGAAAGTTTCTTCTAAAAACTGGCAGTAGGTTTGGGAGTTGATTTTGAGTCCATCAGACGTCCCAAAAAGGTCCAAAAAGATCTTTAATAATACCAGCCCATACCAGTACCCCACCTCCACCTTGCTGGCGTCTGATTTGGAGTGGAGCTCTGTGCCCATTACTGATCCAGCAACAGGTCCATCCATCTGGTCTGTCGAGTCACTCACATCTCATCAGTCCATAAAACCTTTGAAAGACCTGTCTTGAGATATTTTTTGGCCCAGTGTTGACATTTCAACTTCTGAGTATTGTTCAGTGGTGGTCAGGTTTCAGTCTTACTTACCTTGTAAGGAAGAACACCTTGTACTTCTAAGCACTCCAGGTAGGTTCAGTTCTGAAATATGACAGGACTGGAGGATCATGGGTTTATGGTAGTTTCACATTTGATTCTTTTCAAATCTTTGGCAGTTATCTTGAGTCTTTGTTTCTCATCATTTCTTGAGATCCTGTTGACTATTTGCAACAAACCGTTTTTATTTTTCAGAGTCAATTTTATCTCTTTTTTTTGCCTGAGGAAAAGAAGCTGCCTGATAATTATACACACTTTTGAGATATGGTGTAGATCTCCTTAATCCATGCTCTCCTTCATTACACAAGTGCACATCTCATGATATGTTTAAATCCCATTAGCATTCAAGTTTATGCCGTTTGGAGTTACTTTTTCATAAAAACAATTTAATCAAAATACATGCCTAATTGTGCAAACATTGCAGTGAGACACTGAGAAAACGCACTAAAGTGCTTATCAGTAGAAAATAACATGGTGTAATGGCTAAAGTTGAATTTGTACTACAGTGGTAGAAGAAAGCAAACTGGTCATGATCCAAAAACATACCACCTTGTTTGTAAAACATGGTTGCATGGGACTGCTGCCAGTGGAACTGGCTCATTTTCTTTATTAAAATGTGATTGCCAATGGCACCAGCAGGATTGAGTCTGAAGTGTATAACAGCAAATTAACTGCTCAGATCCCACCAAATGGCTCAAAAACAACAAGCCATTGTATGGCCAAGTCAGTCACCCAACCTAAACCTCACTCTGTATTCGCTTCTCTTGCTGAAGACATGACTGAAGGGAAAAGACCCCAATGTAAGCATAAATTGAAAATGGCTGCATTATAATAAAACGCCTTTTTTCATGTTGAAATAAGATAGAAGTGAGTCTGTTGATCGTAAATCTCATCTTACTGTATGAAATTATGTAATTACATTTGCGTTTAAAACTATTATAAGTAATAACAATTTTGAAATCTTAGGGCGGAAATGGAGACCCACTTTTTAAAGCCTCTTTATCGAAACCAAGATGGAAAGTAATCTTCTATTAGTTAATTTGTCTGCCTTCAGTGATTCAGTTGATCCTTAAATTGATCCATTTCTTGTTATTTATGGATTTCACTGTAACTAGCATCACCACATTTTGTTTACTTGATAGACCCTCAGTAATCTACTTGGGTTGTGTCTGCATTGGCAGGACTTTCATCTGAGACGAATGTAGTGACTCCTAACACAGAGTGCAGCTGGGACTTCACTAGTAAAACCCGCTCCACCAACGATGATGCCACCTCACTTGACCTGGAGTGGGAGGATGAAGAAGGTGAGGATGATACAATTCTGTAACAGGTATAGAATGTCTGTTGCGTTGTAGTAAGAAAGGCAAAGTCATTTTTGCCCAAGAGGAGTTTGGAGTAAAATTAAGTTCTAGATGACCAGCAGGTATGTTGAGCACTTGATAACTTAAAGAATTAGTGCTCTGAAGCTGAAGCTTTGTTGTAATTTTAGCTAATTCGATTTGACACATCACTCCAAAACCTCAAATAGGTTGGGTTAAAATCTAATGAAAGTAACATTTTACATTCACAAATGAATTATTAAATTAGTTGAGCAGGGTTTGTGTCTAAATCTGTTGCTATCTATGTGCTAAGTAATGAGCCCTACCTCAAAGAAAGAACTATCCCCCCCCAATGCAGGTATGAACCGCATGGGTCCTGCGTGGGAGCGGTCTAAGACTGAGGAGGACATATTGCGTGCTGCGCTCCGTCCTGGTGACAAACAGCTAGGTAGCGGCCCCACCTCTGCCTCTGAAGATTCCAACGCGCTGGAATGGGAAAACGACTTTGTCAGCGCACACCCCGAAGACAGCAGAGAAAATGGTGATGAGGAATTTGAGGGATTTGTTAATCCGGTACTGGACACTCCATCTGAGGAAGCAGAGGTCATGCCCAATGAAGACCAGCAGAACAGATAGTCTAAGCATGACCAAAGATGGGCATTTAATCCTCACCATGTTTGGAATTCTTTAAGCTGGAGCTATTATATAATTGAATTCACTCTTATTTAAGAGATCACTTATGGTAGGCTTAAATCAAGTGCAATTTTTCTTAGAGATCTGGACTGATGGAGAAATCCTGCTTTGAATTGGTGATTGAAACATTCTCATATCTGTGTGTTTGTCTTTCAGCAGTTTAGTAATTAAATAAGTCTATAGTTCTTGTTTTAGCCTGTTTGAGTCCATTAAATCAAAACCTTTTTTTTTTTTTTGCATACACGGGGCCTGAGTAGATATATCATCCGTCCATCTACCCATCACCTAAGCCACTGTGGGGTTGCTGTAGCCTATCCCAGCACTCACAGGGAGAAAGGCGGAGAAACACTTTGGGCAGGTTGCGAGTCCATTGCAGGGCAAGTAGGTTTACCTCATATATTCAGGGATGGGTGTAAGAATGCTAAACTTTGGACCTTTAGCTTGGATTGGTGGATTGGATCTTGACCAAAAGTGCTTATTTGTGTCCCAGTCATGCATAAGCATGAAGTAAAAATTTGCATTCTGGTCAAAGAAAGGGTTTGTGTAGATTTAAGGTGATTGGAAAAAGTGTTGTTTTAATGTAAAACCAAAAACACCTCCTTATGCCCCCACACTCTAAAATTGACCTCATTAAATTCAATTGTAAATATGGAAGAACTCCACAAGTGCTTTTTGATGTATGCATTGTAGACACCGTTTACCTGCCTGATTTGTTCCTATACCAAGCCATAACCCAGGATATTCTGAGCTTGATTAAAAGCAAGTGCCAGTATAAACCCTTGTAAAACATTTCCCTTTTAGTATGTCTAACAGGAACATACTGAAATGGACAATTCAGAGACGATCTCTGATCATGTTACTCGTTCCATGTGATAAAGTCCCAGCTGTCTAACCCAGTAATAATGTGTATTGATTTAGTCATTAGACTAAAGGGAACATGGGAAAATGTTTTATGTCTCCACTGAAATAAAGTTTAAACGCTATGGAGAATTCTCATGATGGTAATCACATGTCCCAGACATAGTCTCGTCAAACAAGGTTTTACATGTTTTTATGTTCTTTACAGGGACCTGTAGAAGAGTGCACTGAACATTATATTTGTATAGCACAATCATTTCGAATTATTATTATTTTTTTTTCTTCCCTCCTGCATTTCAGAAGTGCTCCTTTCAACCACGCGTGAACTTCCACCTGAATGTACCGAATGCATGGCTGTGATTCTTCGTGTATGTTTGTTGGTGTGTGTGTGGATGGTATTTCTTTTGCAATCAGGACTCTAAACTGAGGTTTTGGACCATGATGTAAACAGAATTTGTATCGTGTATTGATTCTGAAACCGTTTTGTAAATATGTATGGCTGCTGCACGGGCCTACTTCTTTTTTCTTTTTACTCTTTCATCCTTGAATTCGCTTTTTGTTTCATTTGTTTTTGAGGCTGTAATTTCCTTAACTGTATCCTCCTCAGAACAACAGTGGGGCGATAGCTTTAATGTTTTTAGGAGGAAAGGATTGGTCAGAGAAATCTGCACCTAAGCCTTACTGTGATGCTAAACTCACTGTCATTGGAGATGCTTTGTATAAATGGAACGAGGTGGTTCAATCAGAGCCGTGAGGTGTTAAGACACGATTCATTCAGACCATTCCAAGAGCTGGCATGACAACTTTAGGCTTAACTGTAAATGTAAAGGAGATTGCACAACTGTTTCATATATATCAGGAAATGTGGCTGGCAGATATGGTTCAAACAGAATGTAACTTCAGTCTTGGAATTGTAGTCTTTTTCCTTGGAGTTTGATTGCTAATAAAAAATGAAATGGGCCATAAATGGGTCTGTCTGTGCATGAACGAAAGAGAATAAGAAAGAACTCAAACTCACTGGCTGTCAAAAACCCAGCTACTGCTTTTCTGTACAAAGTGTACACAATATCACTGTCAGAACAAAATCGCAGACTTTGCACCAGAAAAACGAAAACTGGCTTTCAGTGAAGTTAACGGGTGTTCTACGGCATGCTTTCTGTGTCTGTTTGTTCAAAACATTACATGGTTTCTTAAACAATAGCTGGAATTTTAAGTATTATCAAAAGAAAAAGTCTTTTTTTTGACCAGAAGTGACACTATGAAGCATAGGTTTATGTCTACTGTTAGTAATTCTCCTTCCTCTATTAGGATGTTTCACTGACATGATCACCCTCCCCCCCCCCACCCCCCCGGGTGAGATGCATAATCAACACTTGGAATGAACAAGGATGCTCACCCAGCTTTTTAATTTGTAGCAAATAAATAATCCCAGATATGATTCAGTGCAGTTTTTTTTGTTTAATAACATTTTGGCTTTGGGAAACATATTTTTTTTTCGAGATGGAAAAATATATGGAATCAGTATAAGTGGTATTTTCTCAAATCGCTCGAATAGGATGGAGCCTTGTCATGGATCTTTTCATCAGATTTCCAACAAATTGAGGTCTGGGCTGTTGATGTAATTACATTTACATTTACATTTTCAGCATTTAGCAGACGCTCTTATCCAGAGCGAATTCCATGTCCTAATTATAGGGACAGTCCCCCCGGAGCAACTCAGGGTTAAGGGTCTTGCTCAGGGACCCAGTGGTGGTTTTGCCAGAGATGGGATTTGAACCTGGGACCTCTTGAGCCATAGGATCAATCCAATTATTTAATTTTTTTGTTGAGAAGTTTATATATATATATATATATCCATCCATTATCTGCCGCTTCTCCCAAACGGGGTCGCGGGGGGGGGGGGTGCTGGTGTCCAACCCAGCGCACACAGGGTATATATATATATAATTTTTTTAAATGTACCTAATCTGGTCATTGATTTAGGCACAAAGGCAGATTCTTGTTCTGTAAAACTAAAGTTCTACGTTGCCTGATTGCATATCTTATAGCAATAAGGTAAAAAAGCTGGGCAGACTTCTTTGAAATTACATTTCCAAGAAATGGAAATATGGTAATTTCATAATTTTTTGCCTGGAATTTTAGCTTTATCTGTAAGACTAGATTTTAATTCAAAACCTTGAATACAAGTTAAGGAAATGTGCATGTTAAATGTGTGAATAACATGATGTGTAAACTGGAGAACGTCTGCTGAGAACTCCAGATCAGGCAGCAGATGGCAATGTTGTTTCATGGGTAAAACTGCACGTCCATGGTTCCAGCAGCCTAATACAAAGAGCATACGGTTGCATTACACCTAGTATATCAATTTAAGATTAAAATGATATATTCTATTCTACATATAACATTGAACAGAGGAACAAGCTTTGGTCTAACAGTGGAAGGGCTGCTTATCTTCAGAGAATTTCCTATATGCCACCACTGAATGAGGAAAGTGATATTTCTGGCAGGAGGGGAATAAGAAGCGGAAACAGAAAGAGTGCTGATAAGCTGAACTAAAGCACAGTGTGTAAACACTGGCAGCTCTCACACCTCTTGTTTTAAACACTTGTGGTTATCAGGGCCGAGCACATACAGCTTAGCGCTTTATTTTGGATGTATGGGGTGCAGATTTGATTAATGACTGCTGGGTCTTTAACAAGTAACAATGTGTGTCTTTTGCAATACTGGACATTTTAATACGAGCTGTTTTTCAGTCCGACTTGTGCATATGCAGAGTGGAACTAGACTATAGCTGAAAAAATATATTAATAAAGTGACTATTCTTGGCATTGTGAGTACACACAGCACACCACACCACAACAAAATTGGATCTCTGCATTTAACCCATGCAAAAACACACCATGCAGCAGGGGCTGGCTATGAAAGTGCCCGGGGAGCAGTGACAGGGATGGTACCTTGCTCAAGGGTATCTCAGGGCAACCTACTGGTAAGGGGTTTGAACCCACAAGCTTCCAATTCTGCCATCCTATCAACTGTTTTGAGAAGACCCTTCAAAACCCTTCAAAACTCAGAAAACAATAGGCAGGTACTTCAGCAAGAGCTCATGGTCTTCTATTACTATTAAGTACAGAAAAACAGAACTGGTTGGCTTTTACAGCAGTTAATATGTTAAGGCAGCAGATTAAAGACAAGTTTAGAAATCACTGGATCATTCCTTCAAGCATTTTTCAGCAGACTTCTTGTAATGGTGGCACTGCCGTAAGAATGTTGTGAAAGGAACAGTCACAGAGCTGCAGGGGCGTGCCTGGAGGAAAGCCTTGGGTGAGACTAAATAGCTCGTTTTTCTCTCTTTTCTTCACCTATGCCGTTAAGAGCAGGAGCTGCAGCATCAAATGAAGATATATACTGCAGAGGCAGGCCACCTGCTGCAAAGTGCAAACCACAAAGCAATGTGGGAAATTTCCAGTGGTGAGTGATTGTGTATTGCATAAAGGGGAGAGGGATGGGTGGGAGGATGAGACTGAAGAGAAAAAGAAAGAGAGAGAGAGAGAGAGAGAGAGAGAGAGAGAAAGAAAGCGCTTTGGTCTGTAATTGGGGTATTGTACCATCCATTGATCAAGACTTATTGATCACCACATATAATTCCACAAAGAGCTAAATAGTCAATCCAGGTACTTTTAATAACAAATGTCTTCATTGATCTCATACATAATGTGTGTAAATTGATTGTAGATGAGGGCAAGGAGAGAAAAAGAAAATAAAAAATTAGCATGACAAGCTATGCGGCTTCACTCTACCAGAAGATTTGTCTAAACATTTAAGTGCATGGAGAATACATGGCTAGTGGACATGTTTTAATCTAGTTGATGTATGATGTGAGACAATGCGAGATAATGTTAATTCATGTTAATGTTAGAAAACCTAGCCAGGGTCACTCAAACCTATCCCAGCATTCACAGGGTGAAAAGTGGAAACACACCCTGATTAGATGCAGTCCACTGCAGGATTTTGCACCTTCTATCCAACTGACGTACATGTCTTTGGATGGTGGCTGCTAACAGAAGCACCTGGAGCTGGTCTATAACAGGGCATATATTCTATTCTATTATATTATATCATATATACTTACGTGCACTTGCCAAGTTATTATTTTTTTCAATCTGTTCAAGAAAGGGCTCAGATCCTACATTTTTCTTGTAATCTTTTTCTTAATTCTTGATTATGCTTATGATGTTTATGAACTAAACAGAGCAATAACACATTTTTAATGACTGGACTGGATGCTGAGCTGGTGAACATGGAGGATCTGAAATAACTGAGCGCAACAGAGTAATGGGGTGTGTGGAAGAGAGGTGAAGAAGCAAGTGCAGGCAGGTTGGAACAGTTGAAGAATATCAGGTGTGAAACAGAAGGCTTACAGAACAGTAGTGAGACCAGCTATGTTATCCAGGTTGAAGACAAAGTATGAATATATGTAAATATATTGTTTTTTATAACTTCATAAAGAAACTGAACTAAAATTCAAGACTTTTTTCTTGCTCAGTTCCCAGGTATGGTCCACTTGATCCTGGCAAATAAATGTTTTTAAAATGATCAGCATTTGCCTTGTTCTTCAAACTCCATTATTCCAAAAAAGAGCTTTCTATGACACTGATAAATCATTCAACCTTGTGGAGTCGTCAAACTGTCAAACATGCCCTGAGCTATTTTACAGGCACCAGGAGCCCACGGAACGATTAGCTGTAGCCTGCACCTACATGTCACAACCTGAAATTTACTGTTTCCTTCCCTAGTGCTACTTCAAGAGTGCAGACTACCTCTTCCTTTCTTACCCCCCAACCCCCTGCCCCCTGTCCCAAAACCGTTTCACTTTGCCTCAGCCCTATCAGGGTATTTACTATGCAATAAGTAAAAGCATAAAAGGTAGATTTTGATAGGCCAATAAAAAAAAGAAAAATACTTTGTATACATTATGTGTGAGTATGAGTTTTAAAGTAGGAAATGAGTAGGAAAAGATATTAAAAAGGTATTAAAGAGCAGATTCTGCAATAAACTCTCTGTGGAAGAAACTATGGAAATCATTTTAAAACATTTGACAACCAAATTCTTCTGCGCCTATGAATGTGATGGGAAGAATATCTCTCTCTCTCTCTTTCTCTCCCTCGCACACACACACAAACATGCACACACACACACACGCACACACGCACACACACTATTTCAAGTTATAGTCACCTGAGCAGACATAAACTCTGCCTTTTGCAATGAATCAACAGCATTCCACTTTTGCCTTAAGGCTTTTTCCACACAAAGGTCTTTTCCTCTCTAGCACCCATTAAAAGAATGGGATTAAGACCCATTTCACACGTATTTACGGCTCTAAATTAGAGGGCGAGGAGGGTTACCAGTGGGGCCAAGAGCGAGGGGGCTTTATGACACCATCTTTCATTCCAAGAAAGAGTAACCCCCACAATCTAGGGAGCTTTTACATAGCAACGGTAAATTTAACAATGAAAATCAATGTATATATGCTAAAGTTTCCAGAAACCCTTAGTAAAAGAGGTCAATAACCATTTTTTGACAGTACTTCAGACTGATTTCCAATTTTCATAGGCCTGGATTTGTGAAATAAATCTACAGCATAATTTTAGGTACCAAGTACAAGTCAAAGACAAAACATTGCCTTAAGTAATGAAGGCAAGAAAATGAAAATGATGTGCATTGTAAGAGGCTGATTTGTTTGGTTTGGTGAGAAATAATGATGGTCTGGAGAATATGATCATATTTTTAGTTATCAGGATAAATTAAATCCCATTTTTTTCTAAGCATATTGTGAAATTTAGTTTGTGCTGCAGTGCAGTGTAGTGTAGAGTTTTTGATCAACATTGCATTTATATTTTTATTTTATTCTTACTTACTTAAATTGATCAATTGTTAAAAACGTATAAAGGCATAATGTTTAACATGACAATTTCATTGAGCATCGAGACATTTTGTCCAAATATTTTGTCCCACTCCTAATTTGTTAAACTGTTTCTTTAATAAGTATTTTGAATGGACTCTGAGCCACCAAAACTGGTTGATAACACACAAGGCAGATTTTTAGTTCCCATTTGGGGCAGCAGAGGCCTAGTGTTTAGGGACTAGACCCCAGAACCGGTCTAAGTCATGGGTTAGAATCCTGGACCAGTAGGTTGCCCTGAGGTACCCTTGATCAAGATACCGTCCCTGTCACTGCTCCCCGGGTGCTGTACATAGGTGCCCCCTGCTGCATGTGTGTGTGTGTGGGTTAAATGTAGAGGATGCATTTCATTTTCACTTCAGAAGACCATTGGCACCTGTTTTAGTAAATAAATGAATTGATGAATTAATCAGTCGACCTACCTTAGGAAAAAATCAGGGACGTCAGCAGCAAAGCAGAAGAACTTGTCAGGTGTGATGAAAGAAACATGAGTCGGAAAAGAGAGGAGAAAACAAGGAGTATCAAACTGGGCTGAACCCACAGGGCAGTGTGTGACCGCTACAGCTTTTCACCTTTCCGCCTTTCCGTTATCACTGCTGAGATCCGACCGCTTACCTGCAATGATGCTGATGGGCTCATTTACAATGCACATCATTTGTAATGCACTATGATTAGAGACATTTGGTCTAATCATAGTGCATTACATTACAACACTGTGGTGATGATTTGTCCTAAAACACATTTCTACACAGTATGCCTCTTAAACAATGGCTTCAGTTTGGGCCATAAATGTCAGAACCCAAACACAAAGATATATATTGCTAATTCTCTCTGTCCCTTCTTATACTATCTTATACTATGAGCGAGAAAGAGGAGAGATAATCTTTTTAGTGAGGAAACTGTATATTTAAGTATATAATATAAAAATCAATATTTGGTGTGACCACCCTTTGCCTTCAAAACAGCATCAATTCTTCTAGGTACACTTGCACACAGTTTTTGAAGGAACTCGGCTGGTAGGTTGTTCCAAACATCTTGGAGCACTAAGCACAGATCTTCTGTGGATGTAGGCCTCCTCACATCCTTCTGTCTCTTCATGTAATCCAGACACACTGGATGATGTTGAGATCAGGGCTCTGTGGGGGCCAGAAGAACTGATGCTGGTTTGAAGGCAAAAGGTAGTAACACCAAATATTGATCTGATTTAGATTTTTCTTTTGTTCGCTCACTTTGCATTTTGTAAATTGATAAAAATAAACTATAATTATTTATATTTCTGAAAGAGCATTCTTAGTTTACAGCATTTTTTCCACACCTGCCTGAAACTTTTGCACAGTACTGTGTACATATATATATATATATATATATATGTATATATATATATATATATATATATATATATATATATATATATTTATATTGCATGGGGTCTCTTCGTTGACCTAGGACTGCATTTGATTATGAGAGCAAGAGAAAGGGAGGCAGAGAGAGAAAAAGAGAGAGAGAATCTGGCAATGAAAGGGTTTATATTAGCTTATATTAGCATCTATTAGGTGTGAGTGACAGGTTCAGGGAGGGAATTAGCCTGTGCGGCAAAGAAGAGGAGTCTCCACCGCTGGCCGCCAAATCCATCATCATCATCTCCTGAGCCTTTTGTTACGCTACTGGAGCCACCTGTTCAATATTTATACCTCTTCAGCAGCTCACAGCCAGACGCTCGCCCGCGCGGTCCCAGAGATTTCCAGAGCTTCAGTCTCTGAAGGCTTGCATGCCTCACTAACCACCTATCCCTCTCCTCACCATGTCACTTTCACTTAGGCTGCGCACTCTCCTATTTTTGGCTCTCACCACATACTGTAAGCTTCAGATGTGTTAAATTTATCAGTCCAGTGTAACATGTCCGTCTTTTCTGCATCATAGCTGAAAAATGAACGCTAATACACATCTCTCTTCTGCAACACTCTTCTTCTCATATATATTTATAATGGTGAAAAGATAAAGGAGGATAGAAAGAAGGTCAGAAAGTGATCTGATGGATAACAACGCATTATGTCCACCATGGTATCATATTGCTGAAACAAGACATTGTTTATGCTAAAGGCTGAGGGCCTAATGATGTGTTAAGTTCACTACAAATGATCAAGGCATAAGGGATGGGAATTGTCCCTCACGTTCCTCTTTTGGTTCTTTTGAAATACCAGTGTAAATATTTGATCTAGTGTCTTATGATTTGTTTGTTTTAAATATTCCAGAATCTAAAATGTGATCATATCCATAGAAAAACTGTCCCAATTTTAATATTTTACATCACAGTTCAATTTTTAGGCATTTTTTTTTTCTACACTCTCATTCAGAGCATCTAACGCTGATATGTGAGTGCAGCATTTAGACACTTACCCAAGGACAATTTTTACCCACTGCATCATCCTTTATGGCTGTTTCATTTCTTCTGCATTGTTACAAGAGATACAGGTGTTCAATGAACATTCTATCCAATTCTTAAGATGCCTTGATGCAATTTCGACTGTGATGAATGATTTTTATTTTTTGAATTTTTTTAAAAATGTAAATATTTTTCTACTTTAAAATGCTTAAAAAGTTGAAGAGACTATTCTTGTCATTATGAAACACGTTTAACCCATACACACAAACACATGCAGCAGGGGGCAGCTGTTGAAAGCACCTGGGGAGCAGTGATGGTACCTTGTTCAAGGTTACCTCTAGGCAACATAATGGTCTGGGATTCAATCCCATGGCCTTCTGATCCCTAACCACTAAGACACTACATCAGCATTCAGAATTTTAAAAGCATTTAAAATATAAACATCAAATCAATTGAATCAAGAAGCCTGAGATGTCCATTCCTTTGACTTTTTTAGGTGTATTAATTAAAAAAATTATAAATCCTATTTATACAGGAGCCAAGTAATAAATAAGAACATATCTTATTTTGACATTGCTATGAGATATAGTATAGAAATAGTAAAGGACAAAATAATTTTGAGCCCTTCTGCCTTGTCAGGCAGTTGGCAGTCATCCTGGCAGTGTTCATTGCACTTCAGTTCATCTCCATCAGCTGACATTTATCCCACTTTTCCAAAGTGGACATTTTTTTGCAGCAGTTAATCAATAGTCTGCAGTATCCTCTGCATACTATTAAAAAGAACGAGTTAAATAATATTGAATAATGCCCTCTGAAAGTTATAACAGGATCATTTTCCATTTCCTGTTTCCTGAATGTCATCACAGCTATATCAAATACCAAAACTGGACTTACTTCCATTGCCTATTGTCCTTTAAAACGTTTGTCACAGAGCCATGTTTGTTCTTCCTGTAAGTTCATATTCTTTCTTTACTTAAGGTCCTTAACATGTCATGACAGGATCATGGACATCCGCTGCTAAATGTCCTACAGAAGTTGTCACAGGACCATTATAGGTCCATTCTTATACATCTACCAAATACCTCTGAATATCATCTCTTGACCACGCATATCCATTGGTTATTGTATTGCGAATGTGGCAAAGGGAAAATGTAATATATATTCATGACTAAATGTTCTTTTATTTTGGCTACAGGATTAGGTTCATAGCTTATTTTTCATTTCAGCTTATCAATTTATTTAGAGTTTTGTCTCTGGGCCATCTTTTTGTTGCTTAATATCTTTGAAATACTCTTATCTGATCATGTACACTAACACTAATGCCATAACATTAAAACCACTAGTCTAACATTGCATGTCTAGTCTGCACTATAAAACACTTTGACATAAGATGTCTAAATTCATGCTGTGGTATCTGGTACCAAGACGTGACACATTTATCAGAAGTTTGCAGCACAGTAGCTCTTCTGAGATCAGATCAGATGGGCTAACCTTCCCATCCCACATGTATCAGTGTGCCTTGACCCTGTCACTGGTTCATCGGTTGTTATTATGTTAACTATTTTGGGTTTGTATTTACCAATGCATGCTGGGAACACCCACTAAAGCCTGTCATTTTGAGTCCAATTCTTTTGCCATCTCAGTTTAGCTCTTGTCAAAGTCGATCAGACTTTTGTTTTCCCGCTTTCCCTGCTTTAAGTACATCAACTTCACAAACCCACTGTTTAATTGCTGCCACCTAATGGCAGGTACTATCGTAAGATAGCAATTATTGATCATTCACAATGATCAGTCAAAAACCACCTGTCTATGATCCAGTGAAGGCTCCCCCATCCTGTCAAAACTGTTTTGATCAATCAAGGTGTGAACTGCACAAAACCTTTGAATGTGGGCTGTGGTGTCCAGCACTAAGCTACCACAGCACAGCGGTGGCCTAGTAGGGAGTTGCCCCGGATTGGAAGAAAGATTGTGGGTTCAATTCCCTCACTAGTAGGTTGCCCTGAGGTACCCTTGAGCAAGGTACCATCACTGCTCCCTGGGTGCTTTCAATAGCTGCCCCGTGCTGCGAATGGGTGAAACACAGAGATTTAATTTAATTATGTTATGCTGTGCTGCGTTTCACAATGACAAGGGTAGTCACTTTCACTTTTTAAGACATTAGCAGCAGATCCTTTAAGTTGCGAGATTGGCCCTCCATGGATCCGACTAGTTTGTTCAGTTCAGAGATGTTCAATGGGATTTAGAGCTGCGGTATTTGGGTCAAATCAACTTTTTGCCATTAGGGAACTATAGATATGAGAGGTTGTATTTGCAAAGTTGGATATTTCAGCGTATCATAAATGCTGGGACTCAAGGTTAACCATCAGAAAACTGCTCAGAGGCTTGCCTTCTTACCATAGTGCAACCTGTAGTCACCTCCTTCCCAGGTCCTGCATAGCATATCCAACTCAATTTTAAGTCCCATTTTAATGAGATATTCAATTCACCTCACATGTTGACGTTGAACAATGCATGTCAGTAACATAATGTTACTAGGACGATACACATGTAGATTACATGCTTTACATTTGTGACTTAAAGTCCCCTGAATGTTGTAACAAGCTAATTAAGTTCACCTAAAGCTTTATAGACACTGGATCCTGGATGTGATTGGATGATTTACAGCTTTTCCCATTAGTTGATCTACTGCCTCCTTTGAGAAGTGAATGTTCGGAATGTATCCTCTGTTTCTACATGAAGATAGGCTTCAGTGTTATACAAGAATGAATGCACAAAAGAGGAAAAGGAGGAGGAGAGGGAGGAGATAGCTGCATTGCACATGAACCAAATATAGCACCAGACACTTGAGGGAGAGATTCGAGAGTCCTCGAAAAAAAAAAAAGAAAAAGAAAAGAGAGACAGGCATAAGCAGAGAGAAATGAAAAGAGAAGTCATTACATGGTCTAGGCCAATTCACTCTTTTCATTTTCATGTAGAAGCCTCCTCTAATTGCAGTTATATGTCCATTCATAACAGCTCAGATTCTCACACTTGCAGAAGGTCATCCCAGCTGCACCAGCCTGTAGAGGAGTGGACATTCAGAGAGGAAGCTGATTGTTAACTTTCTTTTATCGCCCCAAAGAACAGAACACTTGCCTTGTTGGCAGGCTGTAAAAGCCTCCAGGGAAAGGATTCAAGCTAGACAGAACATGTGGACTGTGTAAAGTTGAAGATATTATCAGCCTCATATGCTTTCAGTAAAGCACCAGTAGAACTATCCTTAATGTAAAGAGAAACTGTAATGCATCATTTTTTCAATTTAAAATGTGTTTCCAGCTTCAGATGATGTTCTGAATGCTTGTGAAGTGTAACAGTGTTAGAACAGATCAGATATCCTTTCCTTGTTTTTGTGTTTTCTGCATAGTTCAAGTTCCATCATGCTCCAAACACCTTAAAGCAGAAAAACAACAATTTGAGCCAATTCTTTATTCCATCCTCAATATATAAATTATTTCCACAATTTCCTCTCTGTCATGTGATTTATAGTGTACTAATAAAGGTTCATATATTTTTTTATAAATTAAATTTTATATATATATATATACATATATCATAAACTGAACAAATCACTTGAATGCAAGTGAGCTCTTAAAGCTCCCCAAAACAGCTGCCTTTGAAATAGCCAGCCCCCAAAAATCACCCCAAAAACTTTCTTTTTTTTTTATATTTTTTTGTTTTCTCTCAACATATAAATGCCAACACCCATCACTTCAAACCCTAATACCAGTTGGTGTACATGTAAAAATAGTGCAAAGTCACTCTCCTTTCAAAGTGCACTAGGATGAGGTTATAGGATTGGAGAGTCCTTTCACCAGCTGGGAGCTCTGACAGCTTCATCACCATGTGCAGGTTAAATGTAGGCAGCTGGAACTGGATGGATGTAATCAGCTGGAGAGGGCTTAAGGTGTATTGAGGTGGGCTCAGGAAGACATGATTAACTAGATCTCTTCAAAGCACAAATGTTCAAGTAGCTTCTTTATGCAGACTGAACAGATATTACATTGTCCAGGCTTTTTTTAGTCATTGGAGAAGAACCTTTGGAGCAGAGAAGCATCACATCATCAGCAAAAATTAAATCATGTTTCTGCTAGTGCTTTTAGTTAAGGGCTGCGAATAGTTATTTATTATGTTGTTAATAACTAAAATACCCAGACTTATACAATGAAATCTATAGTTATGTATAAACATTATTGCATGGAATAGTCTTTGAGTACATTATTTGGCAACCCTAGCTTTCTGCAAACAAACTACATTGCTTGTAATTGGTTAAAACATTGGGGAAACCTATTTTTTCAGGTGCATTTTATTATTTTGTAACTGTGCTTCTCATCATCCTAACAACATCCTTCAACAGTGTTAAAATTACCCTTGTTGGATAAGGAATATATTTAGCAAATATCAATTAAGTATTAAATACTACTAACAGATAAGTCATTAAATAAATGAATTAAAAATATTGTTGGACTGTGATATCACTGAAGAGTTGATATTATTAATTAAGCTAATGATCTGAAAAACTGATTTACTGGATCTTTAATGACATTTTTCTCTACTATTGTATAGCCCACTACTTTTATCCTCACCTCCATACTTACCATTCTTACGGCTTAAATATCCTTTCTTTACTTTTCAAGTTCAAGTTCAAGTAGGATTTATTGTCATTTCAGCCATATACACAGTACACAGTGAAACTAAATAATGTTCCTCCAGGACCCTGGTGCTACACACAAGACACGACATAACACAAGACAAGACAAGACACAAGACAACATAAGACACAAGACGGGGCAACAAGTGCAAGACAAGACAGACAACAACAGACGGCACGACAGACAGTACAATCATCCGTAGAGGGCTGCAGTGTTGTGGAACAAAGTATCCCAGATAGATCACAGTGTGGCAGTGTGGTGGAGCGGTGTTACTGATAAAGTGCAGGAGTGCAACATGAGATAAATAAATAAATACAGGGTGACAAAGTGGACTGGGTTTAAGAGTTCAGATATTGGCGGTTTAGGAGTTCAACAGTCTGATGGCCAGGGGGAAGAAACTATTTCCCATCCTGGAAGTGGAGGCCCGTATGCTGCGGAACCTTTTTCCGGATGGCAGGAGGGAGAAGAGAGTGTGGGACGGGTGGGAGGGATCATCCACAATGCTGGTTGCTTTGCGGATGCAGCGAGTGGTGAAAATGTCATGTACAGAGGGCAGAGAGATCCCGATGATCTTCTCAGCTGTTCTCACTACCCGTTGTAGGGACTTGCGGTCTAAGACGTTGCAGTTCCCGTACCAGGCATCAATGCAGCCGCTCAGGATGCTCTCAATGGTTCCTCTGTAAAAGATGGTGAGGATGGAAGGTGGGAGATGGGCTTTCCTCAGTCTGCGCAGGAAGTAGAGGCGCTGCTGGGCTTTCTTTGTGATGGAGCTGGTGTTGAGGGACCACATGAGATTGTGAGTGATGTGAACACCAAGAAACTTGGTGCTCTGGACCATCTCCACAGGTGAGGTGTTGATGATAAGTGGAATGTGGTCCCGACGTGGTCTCCTGAAGTCAACAACCATCTCTTTAGTCTTGTCGACGTTCAGAGACAGGTTGTTGGTTCTGCACCAGTCCGTCAGCTCTTGTATCTCCTCTCTGTAAGCTGCCTCGTCTCCACCGCTGATCAGACCCACCACGGTTGTATCATCAGCGAATTTGATGATGTGGTTCGAGCTGTGCTTGGCTGCACAGTCGTGGGTCATCAGTGTGAACAGCAGTGGGCTGAGCACACAGCCCTGGGGGGCTCCTGTGCTCAGTGTGATGGTGTTGGAGGTGCTGCTACTGATCCTGACTGACTGGGGTCTCCCACTCAGGAAGTCCAGGATCCAGTTACAGAGGGAGGTGTTCAGGGAGGTGTTTTGTCTGCTGATCATTCCTTTCACTCTTCTCGTGACCCTTAAGATCACATTAAAAAAGACACTTAAGTCATTACAGGTATGAAGTTGTTTAAGTGAGAATGAACTGCATGATTGTAGCCATGCTTTCTCTTGATTAGCACCTTCTAAAAAGCAAAGCTGACCCATATCTACGCATCTTTCTGTTTAGTGGCTTCCTTTTCTTAACCTCTGCATGCCCACCAACAAACCGATGGAAAAGACTCATTTAATGGCATTCACACACCATCGTTAATTGAAGGCCATTACTTTTCCTGCAAGAGGCTTCACTCATTTTTTCACACTCTTTTTTCCACAAGACAAAATAAGTGATAATTTAATTTTAAGTTCTTTTGTTCTCATGTTTTTGTGAATGAATAGTAATGCTAGTTGTGTCTGGACTTTGAATACAAGCAGCTAGCTTGCTAAAACTGGATAAATTGTACATCTGGAGTGTGATCCATTAATGTAAGATGTCATTAACTGTTAGGTTCAGCACATTAGACATTAGCTTCAAGTTCAGTGCAGGGATATCAGCTTATTTTGTGCTTCTGCAAACGAATCAGTTGCCGAAATCCACTTAAAAAAACGGATCCACCAGCACTGCATGGCATTTTCTGAAACTTTAATGTGTACATGTTTTAACAACTATTTATCAGGTATGGAGGCTTGTCTTGTTTTCTTCTTTGTGTCTCAGTTGCATATAAACTTGCACCTGCATTTTGCAGAAGCACGCTTACTTTTGCTCAGTACTGCTTAAGGGGAGATATGATGAGGATGCACAAGATATATCTTTTTTTCAGTGCCATATTTTCAGTTTGTCCCAGTTTCGATGTTCCCTTCATTGCCCCTTTACAACAGAGCAGTTTCTTTGCCCTGCAATCTGCATCTCTGAAAAGAAAGTCAGTGATGCTCCACAATCTTACAAATAAAGAGGCTGTTTGGAGTGATGCCTATTTTTTTCCATTAAAAAAAAAGCTTTTTAAAAGACTTTGAAAATCAGAGGAGCTTGCAAATTTTTAACCTGAACTTTTCTAAGAACAAACATGCAATTGACTAGCAACCTGACCAGGGTGGTTCTTTGCATTTCGCTCTATAAATGCTGCCTTGGAAAGAATCAGAACAGTCTTTAACTACAATGAAGCATATCATGTTACGAGGACTGGAACAAATGTCATTCCCTTTAATCTCAAAAGTAAATTGTATGAAATTTAGAATCATCTGGTGGCCTGATGAAGGTTCATGCACCCAGCAGGTGTTTGTAGACACCATGGATGAGTTACAGTTATACTCAGCTTTCAATGCACCCTTATGGTTTAGCTCAAGCCAAGGTGCCAAGATGAGAACAATCCATCTATCTTTATGACAAGCAGAGGAGGGGGACATGTGGATTCTGGGATGGGCTTAATGGAGTGCCCCGTGCTGTTAGCTGCTGCTCCTTTGAATGCTTTGGTGCTTCTATAGCCTCAAATGCAGGAGGAAGCTGTCAGCACATTCATCTGCTGCTTCTCATTCTTCTGCAACACCTCCCATATACTGCCTTCATAAATATTACAGTGCTTCTGTCTGAGCTTCTGTAGAGACATTGAAGGTGCTGTGCATATTAGTGAGTGTATGTGTGTGTAAAGAAGATAAGAAGGAAAGTTTCATTCTTAAAACAATGCCAGAATACATAACATAACTGAGCTTTGATGGCTTATTTAAAGGACTGCACCATGGCAGTAACTACATTGCCTCACTTATTAGAAATAAAACTTTGTTAAAGTTGCAAAATGCACCATTCAAACACAGACAATAAAGTGAACTGATGGAGATTAAATTACAAAAACAGAAAGATGTTTGAAATTTGAATTCCTTTTTACTGTGATGTCACAGTGCAATGCAATGCACAGTGCACAATACACATCAACAACACACAGAGATCTGTCTGATTGGCTTGCAGTATCTTAGCTCAGGCAATTTCCATTAAAGTTACAAAGAGTGTTTCAGCCTGAACAGGCTCAGCCCGTTTTATTCAAAAGGATAAAGAGATACATAATATAAAACATATTATAAAAATAATTTAGGATCTTTACGGCCAAAAAATAGTAGACTTTGGGAGGGTGCAGGATGAAACAGAGAAGAAATGAGAATTCCCATTTATATTACCAGTTAAAATGACTTTTATGATTACTTATTTAATTTGATATGAAAACATTTAACTATATCTACATACAAAATAAAAGTATACAATACACATATCAGTTCAATGGTAAATGGTAAATTCGTACTGACTGCAGTATCCAAGAAAAACAATCTCTATGAGTGTTGTATGCCTGCTTTCCTGTAGGGGGCACTTAAATGTTAGATGTGCCCTCCATGCTGTTAGAGCTTTTAATAAAAATACCTTTCAGCCCTGGGGTAGAGCAGCAAGTCACTTTTCTAAAGGAAATGCACATGTAAATATTTATCATCCGCAATGATCCAAAACCTTTTGAATCAGACTTGCACTGTTTGAGATTTGTTCCACAGCTATCAAATTAAAGTTTAAGTGTTCTAATTCATGCTCTTGCCGTAACACTGTATTATATGGAGGGTTTATCCAGTTGGGGAGCTTCTAAGAATAGAATCCTTGGCCCAGTAATCATTATGTGTTATGTAATGAAGTTGGAGGAAAGACAACTTGTTCAAGGATCATGTGGCACTAGATGGGTGGTCTTGCTGCACAATCTAGAAACAGTGAAGAGTCTTTTTTTTTCTAGGTAGTTTAAACTTTCCAAAAAAAGCCACATATAATTTAAAGCAAATGTTCTTATGTTTCACATAGACTTTGTACTTTGATGCATTCCCTTTGAAGAATTATATACATAAAAGAAAATAATTCTTTATTATTAGCACTATTGTAGAGCCACAAGCTTCAGGCTATTAACAGCTTATGGGGTTCTTCCTTTCCCCTTCTAACTTGCCAGTTACATCCCATCCATGTGCCAGTCATGGGGTAACTGATAAAGAAATCTCAGCTAAACTGGAGCTCTCTGCAGCTGATGTTCCCAGTCAGGCCAGATCGAACTGCACTGTTTTATTAAAGAATCAATTGTCTCCCAGCATGACGGGTTATCACAACCAAATGGGCCTATTGATTTATGGATAAAAACATGAAAGCTTGCCGAGAAAGAACCTCAGCCTCTCCCAGCTCGCCGAGTGTGAGGCAGATGCAGGCATAGCTTACGGATATTATTTCAACAAAAGAATGATTTAAAGAGACATCTGTGCGTATAGCAGTGCACAAATAGTGTTCTATAAACAGAGAGGCAACAAAAGTAGAAAAAACATATCAAGTGAAGTTCAACCTGCAAATACATAATAATGAATTGTGCCTTATAGAGATACAATTGCAAGTAATAATTATAATCTTATAATCAGTCTTATAACAATTGAATAATACTCTTAGAAGGACACTGCAACTAAAAAGGATCCATCAAACTTTTGTGAACATCCTGCCTCTGAAAAGAGGCAGAGAGCTTTAAAGACTTCTGACGATTGCTAACATTAATGCTGGGAGGCTGAATATCTTATTTCTGCCATATAACTGTAGTAATTATCCTCGGATCACTACAATGGAGAGAATGACAGCTAAAGTTAGCAAGGTAGCTAACTGCCAATTGAAATAATTGTACCTACGTTTGGCTTCTCCAAAGGTTGTATAATGCATGCTATTTATTGTAATGGAAGGAAACTGGCCATTAAAAATCATGAAAAGTTCTGCAAACCAATGAGGTTCAAGGTTGCAGAATACCGGATACTGTGACAGCACATTGACTAGTAAATATTATGCATGAGGATGCTTATGAATAAGCTCATTTTAATTTTACTATCTGAAGTTCTGAAGTCTAAGTGAGTGTCTGTGTGTGTTGTATTGTTTTGATGGATATAAATCATGTAGGTATATATCCAAACAATGGAATAAAACAATACACACACATACACACGCTCACTTGCACATCAGAACATGTAAAGCAAGGAGAGTATAAAGCAAAAATGAGCTTGTCAGAAAGTACAGCCTTAAAAACCGCTCAGTTGTCAGCTTTCAGTGCCGTTTGTGGAGAAAGTGCTAATTCTAATGAGACACAGCCATTTCTGAGAGCAGCTGTCTTGGCTGTCACAGTAAAGGTTATAGAGCAGCACTCTCTATTTCCCCATAGTCCTGTAGCACAGAAACATCACACACACACACACACACACACACACACACACACACACACACACACACACACACTCTTACTTTAGCTCTCAGGGAACCAGTTTCTGTCTGAAATAAATGAAAACTACAGCTGTATTCATCTTCCGAAACGGCCTTCATTTCCCCCCATGACGAATGAACAACGCCACAGAGGCGATTTATGTGGTGCTCGGAGGAGATGGGGAGGCTGTTTTCTTTTTGAGGGCAGAATCATGCCAGTGTCACTGGGTCTGCAGAATGCGTGCAGTGTTTGATTGTTAGCAGGGGTCAGGGAGAGCTCGCTGAAGTGCACTGGACGGCTCATCTGTCTGCTGCCTTGGTGATGCATCATTATTGCTGATTTGTTACTGTTTCTTTTTCTTCAGACAAAATTGTTTGTGTCTATTCAGTCCCTGTATCTGCTTTCTTTCTGTCTCTTTTACACTTCCTCGTTTGTGTTTTTACTCTCACTTTCTACCTCATTTCTTTCTATCAGCCTTTCCCTTCATTTTACACATCCTGTCTCTCTCTTTCTTTCCCTCTCACACCTCCCACCCCCTGGACATGCTATCTTTGCTCTATCTAAAGCTGGCTTTATCCTTTAAAAGCAACAGGCAATGCGAAAAGCCATCCTTTCAACTGTGACAAATTAATATCAGGAGTTAGCCTGAGGCCTAAAGACACAGAGGAAAGCAGCAGAGAAGGTTAAACATGTTCTGATAACATACAGCCCTGATGGAATCTGGCATCAACATGAGGAAAAAGCACATCTTTGAGAGCTAACCTGTGAAGTCTCAAATGTGCATTTGTTTGACAACAGTAGCATGCATGTATGCAGCGGGAATGACCGCTTAGCTTTAATGTAATGAGCATTTTTATACTTGCTAAATCCCAAACAGTCCATAACGAAAAATCATGAAATTAAATGTTTTTTTGCTTCAAAAAAGGATGTTTACAAAAAGTTAAACTGTACACAAATTTTCTGCTAACTTGACAATGTGACACTGCATTGAAAAATTTGTTTTTTCTGGCCACCTCACCAACAATAGCACTGATAACCACTGGAAGGCACATACATTTCTTCATAGGTTTGCTTTGAACAAAAGCACATCCAGCATACAGATGGCACTGCGAGGCCTTCAGTCTTTCACAGTGATCTGGGCTATTTTTAATACTTACCTGAATGTAGTAGTACTCCACAAAACATGACTGACACTGTTTGGAAGATAATATTTAAAGACCATCTAGACCATTTATTTCTAGACAGATTGTCTAGTCACAACTAAAAAACCACTCTGGTTGAACTTACAAAAGAAATTCCCTCCATTTCCCTCTTTGGTGGCACATCGCCCAAAAAGCACTAGGTAACAAACTGCCCTTTGTCAGTTTTGTATGCATTACATAGAATGTTCAGCCCTCAGACAAAATTTGAGTAGACTCCAAGATATCCAGCCAAAAATCTCCCAATGTGGGGAAAGTAATTGCTGCTTTATTAATCAATCCATTCATTAACCAAATTTTGCTGACAATTGGGATTTATTTGAAAACAACCACCAAGGCTTGATTACAGCCAGTCTTAATGGCCAAAGGTTTGTCATGGGATTCAATGTGAGAAAAGCAACATCCTGATAAAGCAAACGCTTGTATGCTCCAGTGCAGAAATACTGCATTGACTTTCTCTCAGTTAGTAGTGGTAAAAATGATGCTATGACTTCTCAATTCAGAGTTGCCCATAGGCTTAATTAGCTCTGCACAAGGTGCATACACGTGCAACACTTACTACATGGTGGCATTGCAGAACCATAATAGAAACGTGAGTGTTTAAGTGTGAGTGTGTAATGTTTGAGGGGAATTTATGGATTACTCCACACTGCATGCAAACCCATTATTCGGATTTTATTCAGACAACACATAAAATAGAATTTGATAGCCACTTACAATTGCATTAGATGCGCGGTTTTGGCAAGAAGCCTTGTAATTATCTAAATTTGTGAAATATTAGTCTGGCCTAGTTTTGTGAAAATACATTTTGCAATAAAAAGGCAGATTATGCTTTGTTTTGGCTCGTAATAGTCTTTCCCTTCTCATTACCTAATGCTTGGAAGAGTCAGCCTTTAAGATGGATTTTATGTGTTTTTCTGTAACTGGTGAGGATCAAGAAGCAATAAACAAAAGGAGGACAGTCTTTAATCCACATTAAATTAGTAAAATATGATCCATTAAAACAAATGTGAAATGATCAACTGATGAAGCACCTGTGCTTTGACATATGTTTTACACACGGAGGTGAATACTGCATTTCCAGTAAACACATTAACGATTCCAGATTTTTCTTGCAACATCATATTAGCTTTTGAACACAGTGGTGATATTGTGATGATTTACGAATGCTTCACTGCTTCAGGGTCTGAGAAACGTGCTAGAACTGATGGAACTATGAGTGCAGGAGAATCAGCTCATCAGTCTGGGATCCAAAGCACAAGCACAGTTGAGTAATACAGCAGGACAACTATCTGAAGCAGAAGGGCAAGCCTAGCCCTAAATTATCCACAATTGAGGTTTTGAAGTAGCCTAGTTATAGCCCTAAACTGAAAGGGCAGTTCATGCACAAACTTCAATGTGGCTGAAATAAAGAAAACTCCTCCATAAAGATGTAAAATGTGGTCTCCAATTAAAGAAAAACTGCAGTTGTTACTACTAGACTTGACAAAATCATTTATGTTTAGGTCTTTCTCTCTCTCTCTCTCTCTCTCTCTCTCTCTCTCTCTCTCTCTCTC
>CM029376.1:17975832-18015832 GCA_017165825.1 Hepsetus odoe
CAATCTGGTCAGAAACTCAACTGCCATCTCCCCTAAACATCTCCATGCTTCCACTGGTATGTCATCCGGTCCAACAGCCTTTCCATTCTTCCATTCTGTGGTGTTCATCATTTTGCTTAATAATTTTGCTAACTTTAGCTCATACTCGAAGTAAGTGTGCATGGTTTGCAAAATGGAAAAAAATGTTATGTTTTGAATTTGTTGTGTTTTAGACAACATGCAACATTTAATCAAATGCTATAGTGAATCCTTTCTGTTGCAAGTAAGATAATGTGAAAGGGTTATTTAGGTAGGCAACAGAAGCCTTGAACTCACTTTCTACTTATTTATTTACTTTACTTTACTTTGCTTTACTTTATATCCAAAACTGGAAATCCAAGAAAACTAAATCTAGTTAAAACTGGACACTGGACATTTTTGTCAGGAGTATATTCATTTTTAAAACATAGGGTCATTTTCCCAGACCCAGATTAGGCCTAAGACTAACTAAAAAGGATTTTTAACAAATGCTGATTCACTGTTGACAGTGCTCATGTCGTCCAAACCTATCCTTAATCCATGTGGGAACCTTTCTCTGCAAATGTTACATAATCATTACAGTAACAATCTCTTTGTTGTAACATTGTAGTATTGAGTACAGACTTTAGTTATAACTCCTAGTTAGAAAAAAACACCAAAATGCTAATCCAGGGTGACTCTGGATGAGCTGAATACTTTGCCAACAGATACAGTGACTGGGTTTGACTGACAGTACCAACTTTCACTTTCCCATAGGTGAACAACTTCCCAAAGCTTTTTCAAAGGACCTCTCCTCATCAGCCCAAATTTACTGAAACACAAGTCCTGTCTAAACTTTTCCCCCATGACTATTATCTGGCAAAAAGACCTCATGGAAAGCCTCTATGGGATTGGAGAACCGTTATCATACCTGTTTTACTGTCTCAGGAAAGTGGTGCTGAAAATCCTCTCAATGCAGGAGCGTCCTTGGGTCTCAGAAAGAGCCAAAATCTCAACTTTGCAACCTCCGTAATACATAGCAAAATTATGTAACAGGAACACTACTCAGCCCAGGGGGTCCCACAGTGATGCTGGATATTAACCTCCCCTGAGATATTTGCACACATTTGATCAACCTCCTACATGTTTTTGCCACAGGCCGCTTTTAATTATTCCTTGAGTTTTATTGGTGGTGTTTCTTCTTGGACCTTGGAGACATGTTCTAGAAAATATAATACACTAAAAATATATTGTTTTGATGGAGTGTTTAGAATAAACGACCATGTTCAACTAATGGCACGGTTTTAGAAAATGAGATTATATTCTCAAATAAATTATTATAAATCATTAAAAGTTAATTTGTTGCCATTTGCCTAAGAAGGCATGAGGTAAAATTCTTTTGTTTGTCAGCACAGATTGCTCAATAGGCATCAAGCTTATTTTATTGTATCCATAAAAATATGTCAGTTTATTCATTAATTCTTACATTAGAGTCTCAAAGACTAACAATACAATCCTTTTCTTCTAGTAACCGAGTAGTTCGCCATTTACATTCAGCATTTCTACTTCCAGAACCGCTGTAATCTCTGTGTAACAGTGCTAAACCTCCTCAAAGCACTTAGTCCATAGTTTAAAGCATAATTGAAGGAGTAAATGACATTTCTGACTTCCTTTTTCTTGTGAACAGACGAACAGTAAAAGAAAGAAGAAAGACATAATGGCTTGCTGTGCTTCGTTAACCATTTTTTAATTAGCATACACACATCTTATTCATCATATGTTCAGACTAATTTGTGCACTGTCAGACTAATTGCCAAATGGTACGGTAGTGTGACAGGGAGAGAAAGCAAGAGGGATGAAGGGTGGCCAGAGGATTAGACTTGATCCCTATGGGAGGAAAGGGCTTCATTCGGGATGAGGACAGTGTGTGATGTACGTGTGTTCAAAGCCCTTTCCTTTCATTTCCCTCACTGTACTGAGCTGTTCGCTTCAGTGGGCCAGAAGCAGATTATTGGCACTGTATGTAATATAGAACTGGTTTCAGCCAGGTCTTGCTACTCACTTCACACTAAAATATTCTTAGTCAGATTCAGAAGCACATGGTCAGGAAGGGATGGGCAGTAGAAAGAAGACAAAAGCATGCAGGTGAAAGTGCTTCCTTAAATAAGAAAGTGACTATTCTTGTTACTGTGAATCACAGCACAGCATACAGTGAGCCACAATGAAATTAGACATCTGCATTTAACCCATACACGCAAGTGTGCAGCAGGTGGCAGCTATTGAAAGTGCCCTTGGAGCAGTGACGGGGACAGTACCTTGCTCAAGGGTACCTCAGGGTAACCTACTGGTAAGGGATTTGAACCAACAACCTTCTGATCCAGGGGCCAATCCCTAGCCACTAGGCCACTGCTGCCCTGAGATTTCATAGTGTTGCCGTTTCAACAACACCTTCTAATCCTTCTGTTAAAAAGGCAATAAGGGATCAAAGTGCAGGTGGTCTAAAATGATGAAAATGGAGCGGTTATTAAGTCTTAATGTAAAAAACTGATATGGTAACACATTTTGCCTGAAATCCATCATGAACAGTTTATCCAGACATTAATTCTTCCCTTCACAGAAGAACTAATAGTTTCTAGGAACTGAGAAATGCCTTTGATAAAATGATGAGAATTGTTGAGAGTGACTGTTGTACTTAAACTCTGTAAGTGCTATACTTTTACTTTTACTTCATTAATAACATAACACATTTCAGTTGGAAACCAAAGTGTTAAAACTTCAAAAGCTCAAAAAAAAAAAAAAAAAAGTAATAAAAATAGTGGCCTTCAATTAATTGACCCTTTTTTGTTTTCCTTTTTTCTCTATAATATCTAGGTAGCTGAAAAAAGTCTAAAAGCTATGACAGGGCTCTTTCCTGAAAGAGTGACATTTTAAAACAGCAACAAGCAAAGTAAACAATATGCTAATGTCCACAAAAAAAAAAAACAATGCCTGTGTTTAATACAACTCTGAGTTTATTACAATCATCCATCAAAATCCATTTGGGATGATAACAGAAATCAGTACATTTCTGAAAACGTACATAGTAAAAAGGTTTTAGGGCTTTTAGAATTATGGCCAACACTGAAGAGTCAACTCTAATATATAATATTCCATATTGTTATGAGCTTTTTGATTTTTTGGTAATGATAGTATGTTCGAAGTGACAAAACATAGATTAAATGAAAGGCTGGTCTACCTGGGTCTACTTGGCCCTTTTTATTTTTTCCTTGCAGAACAGAATGACAAAGTGAGAAGGAGCTGAATGCTCCTATTACCACAGCAATCTCCTGTACCAATGTGATTTTTATAGATCCATCCTCTGCTTGAAGCATCCGTAGTCATATATTGTATGAGTTAGACATGCTTAGCAATTATGGTACTTCTATAATGCCCCCCATGTGGGAACACACACACCCACACCCACACACACACACATGCACACACACACACTTTAAAAAACAGGTTATCTGCAGTTTACTCCAATCAGTCTAGAGAAAAGGAGATAACCAGAAAAGATGGTGCACTGTCTGTAAAAATGAATCAGGGGCAGTGTGAATATGTGTGTCTGTGTGTGTGTGTGTGTGTGTGTGTGTGTGTGTGTGTGTGTGTGTGCGTGTGCGTGTGTGCGTAGGTGAATGTCTGTGTGTATAGGTGTATGTGTGTGACCTGAATTTAAACATGCCACAATCCCCCATTTTTCCTGCAAACAGCAGTCACTGCCATGTATATTCAAACCCGAATCTAATTAGTATTCCCAGAGCATAAGCAATAGATTACAGTCAGATTTCATAAAAAGACCGGGGGTCAGTGACCCCTCTTTTCATATTCCCATCCCTCCCACACATTAGCATAAGATATAGATAGTACTGCTAATAGGAACATCTGCACACAAGATTTGTGGAGGCATAAGATAGGGTACATTCAGGCCAGGGACAGAGCAAAGAACACACGCTCTCCTTTAGACGCTTAGAGGGAAATTGATGTGGAAAATAAGATGATGCTGCTCTATATTCTAAGAGGAATTGTTTCTCTCATGTGTTAGTTTTCTTATGAAAAGCCCAAATTGGAATTGTCAGAGTGAGTGATGGTTTCGCATTAGTTTACCGCTTATAACCCCCATAATGAATAAAAATGCAACAGTGCCATTAGTAAATTGATCAAGGTTATAATTTAACTCATTAAAATGGGTAGGAAGGAGATAAATGTATGACGTGTATTTCTGTCACATGATTGTATGCTTTATCAATATAAACTACTTCTCCTGATTAACAGAAAAGGAAATGAATGATAAAATATAATTATTAATACAGGCTTTCTCAGTTTACATGATATATATATATAAATATATATATAGCACCTTTTGAATTGCTAATTAAATTCTATGTGCATCTTAAGCACATTAAAGCAACACATGAATTGACTTAACTGTTCTAATAATTTTGGAGGGGGCTGTACATGTTACAAGAAACATTCCATACTACACTGTGTGCACAATTATTAAGTGAGCATTTTGACCATATTATCATTTTTATGCATACATTCCAACTCAGCTGTATAAACTTAAATACTATTTGGATTTAAGCAGATCAGGTGATGTGTATTTGTGTAATGAAGGAAAGTGTGGCCTAAGGAGATCAACGCCCTTTATCAAGGTGTGTATAATTATTATGCAGGCTTTTCCTGGGGCAAAATCCAAAAAAATAAATATAAGGGACTCTGAAAAGTCACAACATAGTAAAAAGTCTTTCAGAGGAATGCAGCACTAAGATATTGGGGTGTGATCATAGTACGTTCAAACGGTTCGTTGCAAATAGTAAAGGGTCACAAGAAACATGCTGAGAAAAAAGATGCCAAAGATTTGAGAAGAATCAAAGCTCCCATGATCCTCCAGTGCTGTCATATTTCAGAACTGAACCTACCTGGAGTGTCCAGAAGTACAAGGTGTTCAGTGCTCAGAGTTGTTGCCAAGATAAGGAGGGCTGAATCCTGACCACAACTGAACAACTCTCATAGGCTGAAACATCAACACTGGACCAAGAAATATCTCAAGACAGATTTTTCAATGGTTTTCTGGACTGAGGAGATGAGAGTGACTCTTGACAGACCAGATGGATGAGCCCGTGGCTGGATCAGTAATGGGCACAGAGCTCCACTTCAACTCAGAAACCAGCAAGGTGGAGGTGGGGTACTGGTATGGGTTGCTATTATTAAAGATGAGCTAGTTGGACCTTTTTGGGCTGAAGATGGACTCAAAACCTACTCTCAAACCTACTGCCAGTTTTTAGAAGACACTTTCTTCAAACAGTGGTTCAGGAAATAGTCTGCATCTTTCAAGAAGAGCATGATTTTTATGTAGGACAATGCTTCATTACATGCATGGATGTTCTCCACTGTGTGGCCAGTAAAGGCCTTAAAGAATAATGACATAGCAAAACCTCTGTGGCAGACCACTTGTCTGAACTTCTCTGACTGCCTCTAGGCTATCTTTCTGGAGCTAGTCAACACCTTACAAACGATACTGTATCTCGGAGAAGATCAAGATTGAGAAATACTGAGAGTACGAGGCCCGATCAAGGCCTACTAACAGTGGAACAGTGGAACGAGCCTGTGAATTGTGTTTTCAACTGTCAGCATGTTCAGGGATCTTCTTGTTTTTCATTCCATTATTGTGCAGCTGCACAGCCTTTTCCCAAAAGTCTCATGAGAGTTCTTTTAGATTTGGTCTGTGCAGCAGACTTGTAACTTGCGCAATCCACACTGTGTGCAACCAAAGTAAGAAAAAGAAATGACTGGAATGTTCTACCATTAGGTCAGAATCAAACAGCAACTAAGAATTATTTTTTTGGTTTAGCTGTTTTCAGTATTTTTTCGCATCAATGTGCAAATGTAATTTAGCTTTTGTGAACTCTGAAAAAGCATGTTATATTTGCATTTAATTCTTCATTGTCTTTGTGTGAGGACTGGGATCACAGGAGAGGTGTCCCCTATGCACTCGGAACAGTATTAAGTGATAGTATTAACACGCAATGTGTTTGTTAAGTGTGTTAAGATGCATACTTATGTATTACTTGGTGCATCATTAAAACACACATGTGTATTTTAACTGCTGTTCAACACCCATATTACTGTTGTGTCTAAAGCCCCTTGCTCTACACTGAGCTCTCAGTGTGTGTAATTAGAGAAGCAGTGGAATCCGCCTTTAATGACGAAGATATACTCTTCTGGGCAAACTCCTGAGTGACAGGTCACCTTTTATTTAGCATACACACACACGTACATGCGCACACAACAGACTGCATTTCATTCTTATTAACAGGAGGCTATGAGGAGCTTTCAGTCCTTTGGAATGGTGAAAATCTCTTTGAAAGAAACATGCTATTGTCGCTTTCACTTTGTGCCAAATGATTTCTCAATTGCTCTGACCCTGTCTTTGATAAAAGATGATTTCAGGGGACCGGCATGGACTGAGAATACTAGAGAGAAAGAGAGAGAGAGAGAGAGAGAGAGAGAGAGAGAGAAAGAGAGAGAGAGAGTCTGTGAGAAGAATGCAAAAAGAGTTTTTTTTTCTCATTTCAGGGTTACTCTAGATTGGATCTTGTGCAGACACTGAAGAACTGAGCTGGTGAATTGAGCAGCTGAAGAGTTTTACAGATGGAAATCCCTCTGCCTGACATCCAGGCTCTCTGTAGAGTCTGTGCAATCCACTGTTCTGATTTACTGCCCAAATCTGCTCTTTTGTTGATACCCAGATAGAGCTTCATTTAAAAAAAGAATTTGATATTTGATGATATTACATGTTACAGCAACATTTGGCTACTGTTTCTATTGACATTTCAGGCTAGATTTGCACAATCCAAGCTGATCCAGGATGTTCTGCTGGTATATGTTCGCTTTTGATTCGAGGCATTGATTCTGTTATAGCTGTGCTATGAAATGCACCTTTGTGAAGCTGAGGTTTTCGATAACTAGGAAAAATATTTGAGAAGATGTTACGAGTGTCATTAATTAGGTTTAAAGGCTTGTTTTTCAATGTGTCAGTGTAGGTGACTTGTTTTTTAAAACCAAAATCCCCATTATTTACTCAGCTTTATTCTGCCCTCTTTCAGAGAGAATTCAGACAGTGCCATATCCAGAAGCAGAATAGTCCCTCATTCCTTTCTGGAGTCATACTAGCACACTCCATGCACATGAAAAAAAAGTTCACATTCGGTGCATGTGCCTCTCTAAAGCATTTATCCTTCAGCTGGGTGCCTGTCCGTCTCCCCGCCTCAGTGTTTGCCGTGCCCCCTGAACACAAAGGGAAAAAGCCTGCTCCAGGTATTCTTCCTGGATCCCGCATCCCAGGGGAGAAGAGGACAGAATGTGGGGAAGAAAGCCCCATCCATACTGAGTGGAGCGCTTTGTGTTCCTTGATAGAGGAGGGACAAAGAGGCCCTGGATAATGAATTGGATTAAATAGAGAGAAATAAAAGAAAGAAAAGACACACAAAGACACAGTGAACGGTATATGAGATACTTTGTCTCTACATAGGAATTGTGAAAATTGGTCACATTCATCAGTATGTTTTTTCTGTGGTGGTCTTTGAACAATTATAAGAACCTTGCGGTGGATTACTTATCGTGGAGACGTCTGAAAATTACTGAACAGTCTTGTTTTTTTCCATTTCGAGACCTATAACATCCCCTCCAAAAGTATTGAAACTGTAATTTGCACTGAAGACATTTGGCTTTGTGATCAAAAGATGAGATATCAGGCTTTCAGCTTTAATTTCCAGTTATTTGTTTATTTATTTATTTATTTTGTACCACCTAAAAACTCTTCTTACCTTGGCTAATTATTCCAAGTTTGTGCTGACAGCTCTCCGCCACACAAACACACACACACACACACAAACAGAGGCCCCCAGACACAATTCTCTTCTCCTCTGCCAATTCTAAAGGTCAGAGCATTCTTCCCGCCAGTCATTGTGAAGCATTAGCCTATAGCCCACTGAGAATACTGTTTTCCATCTCAGCAGACCCCCCTCAGGTGCGTTTCAGACACTCACTCACACACATCTCTAAAACCACTCACAGCATGGTAAAACACACAAGTAGCGCTGTTGTTGATGCCGCAGGTAAGATTCGCTGCTTGGACCACCTATAATGCTATTCATTCTCATTACCATAAAGAGGAGGGGCGGTGGGGCCCCATCAGTCAAGCCTGCTATCTTGGATCAGTTTGCCCACTGTCATACACGTGAATACAAGGATTGAAATGGATAAAAATAAGCTTTTTATTGTGAAAATGTCATTTTCAGTAGACTTCTACTGGAAATGTTAAATCAAACTGTCTGGGTTTATTTGCAATACAAAGCAGTAAATCTAATTTCAAATGATATTTCAAATGATTTATTGGTCTGAGAGATCAATTCTTAGTTGTTTCAGTCCTTTTTGCAAATTAAATACACCTTTGCTGGTGTTTCTAAGTGGCGTAAAGTCTTCTACCTCAGTATCTGGAGCAGAAAACAAGTAACTCCAGTTCTGATGAACTGTATGACATCTTACAGTGAAGCATTAAGTTATTGTTCACTCCTCTCACTTCATTTAGCTGTCAGTGAGCTGGATCTCAGTGCCTGGATCCAGTAGCACAGTGGGGACATTGTTTAGGGAGGAAATTAATGTTATCTTGATACACTGTGGCACGTCTGTTGCTGAGACGTGAGCCAATGCATAGACAGCCAATGACAGATGACCTCTGAGACACTGTATGGTGAGAAAGAACTTCTGTTGCCATGGTGCCCAACTGACATGAAAAGGGAATTTCTAAATTGTCATATGAGTGTTCACTTTGGTTGATATAATTAGGCAGTCACCATGGATATAACTTAGGAAAGGTCTTTGTTGAATGTTAACAAATAATCAACAAGTCTGCATTGTATGTGACTGCAAAGTCAAGCAATATATATATATATATATATATATATATATAATATAATGTTAACACAATGCATTGATGTTACAATGAATATTGCATTATATGTATGGTCATTTAACAAAGAGTATTTTTGCTCCCTTTTATACCATCATACTTTCCGTCAGTAAGGAAAGCATATGTTAGACTCCTGATCTCTAAGGCTGCTACTACTACAGACAAAAATAACCACTCGTTTACGCTGCAACATGTGGCTTCACCCGCTTGTTAAAAGCAACTGAAAGGCAACAAAAGCATTACTAATTTAACATGAATTGCTATAATATTTGGTGATGGCAAAGCTTTCTGAAATACTGTTTTTTACTTCATTATCCTGTGAGAGGGTTATTTGCTCAAAGCTTCTAATAACTTTGCAAATGAATGACATGAATTAAAATGTTAGGGGACAACTGTGGGAAATTATGGCCAGTTTGTTTGTTGGAGTGTAGCAGTATTATAGTCAACTGCTAGTGAAAATGGGACTCAAAAAGGATTTGATAGTTTATAACATAATATACTAAAAGTAATGTTAGCATGGCTGAAAAGTTAGACTTCATGCAAATAATAATAAAAGATCATTTATTATTATAGCTCCTGTTCTTTTCTCCTTTCTCCTGTACTTGTCCCTCTTCCTTATACCTCTATTTTTATATATATTTTTTCTATTCTTTCTGTACATCTGTCACTTTTATAAGAGCCCTGTATCGTCCAAATTTCCCATTCGTGGGATAATAAAAGATTACTCTACTCTACTCTACTCTAAATGTATGTCACAAGTGAGGGAGAGGCATCATACACAGAAAAGGATCTAATGGAAAATAGTTCCCCCAATTAAACAAGACTGTAATCCAGCTTAAGAACGTCTCAGATACTTTCTTCCCTTTCAAAAAGTTTAATTGGCCTGGAAAAAAAACAAAAAAAAAACAAGAGCAAGCAATAGCATTTTGCTGGCTATCTTATCTCGCTTGTGTTTTATCGATTTCACTGCAATTGAGAATCAAAGGTTAACAAGTCGTCCCAGGACGTGTATTCTCATTATGCACTGAGGCTGCAGTGGAATCAATAACAGGATACTTCAAATACTAAGACTGGTACTCCAGATGCATGCTAAAAATATAGATTCCAGCTTGTATTTTTAGAAGACCTCTGGACCAGCCAGTCACATTATTCACTTTGAACCTAAACACAAGCCCTTTTTCATTTGAGCCAAAGAGCTTGTCCTCTCCTTTTATAGTCAAAGTGTGGGATTAACAGATGACCTGTAAATCAAATAAAATACGATCGTGAAAGGATTTAAAGTGACTATGGTTTACTCCGTTTTTAATTCCTTTCCAACGCAGTTCCTTGGCTGTTTGCTGAATGAAGCATCTGACTCATGTTTTTTTTTTTTTTTTTTAGAGTCCATCAATTTGTTTTATCAAGAATAAGCTTACTTAACCTTTCCATTACAAAGTTGCATTATGGTACTATGTTTAAATAATAATTTAAATTTAAATAAATAATTATGATGAATATAACCCAAAAGTTTACACATTAAAATTACAATATTTCTCTTATTATGGCGGGTAATAGGGAATTCATTAACTCACTTACAGCAATTCAACAACAATGCAAAATAAAAGTAATAAAAATGACTTTTAATGCATACTGCAACCAAAACTCTTTAAAACTAGTTGGATTTTAAAGCTGTGAATTTATTTTCGCTTAGCATTAACATTATCAAAACACAAAAAATAAGCCTGTGTTTTATGCAATGCAGTTCATTTTTCTCTTGCTTTTTTCCTGGATAAACCAGAACATCAATCTTTTAGAGGCCATGTATCACATATGCTTCATCTGGCACAGACTCAGAAAAAGAAAGATCAGCTTCAGAACTTCAGTAATCATAATTCTTTTAATCTGCTGTCAGCTAGCTCCTTATGCAGAAAAAGTTTGAAGCTAACAGCTGTGCCTTTCCAAGTGAATTGGTTTCATGCTCTGATGACTCACTGAGGCATGCAATAGGTCATGATCTTTCATATGAAGGTATTTTTCCTTCTGAGAGATAATGTGTGCACTATTTGCAAATCTGGTTGCTTTGTTCAACATTTATGGCCTTTTTACTGCCTCATTCATTTTTATACCTCCTCGATTAAAGCACAGTTCTTCCTGTTTTTGCCATTTTCTTAGTGAAATCAAATGAAAGGTTTTTATGAGTTGATAAATTGCAAGGGAATACTGACAGATTTTAGTTGAACTACCCATCATACTGTTTTATTTAGTGTTTGGAAAGACAGTGGCTATAATGGAGTGTTGGGTGCAGTGCAGGGGCAGCATATCTTATGGCTGCATATAGCAGTGGGTGATACGACTATAGGATGTACCTATCATGAAAGATTATTTCAATATAAGCTTTTCTGAGCATTTGGTGGATGCTATGAATAAGTAAACAGCATGCAACAAGACTAGGCCCCATGACAGGAAGGTGATGGGGTTGAATCTCGGACCTGTAGGTTACCCTGAGGTAGCCTTGCGCAAGGTACCATCTCCAGCACTGTTCCCCGGGGAATAAACAAGGCTGAACACTGCTACACTGTAGTTGAATGTGTTCACTGTTCTCTGTACTTCACAATGACAAATGGTCACTTTTACTTACTAAAGTTTTGTTCCTGAGTCCTATTTAGTTGGATGTAATGATGCACAGGGCAGTGTTGACAATAAAACCGATTGTGCTTTTAGCATTACAGCTATTTGCTGGTGCATTTTCCAGGCCTTTACATTCCAGAAAATTTGATATATGATATAATGAAAGGAAGTGCATCATAATAATATATTTTATTGTGATATTATATGTTTTACCATATCGCCCATCTCTAGCTGCATAAGACAAGATATTTGTCATATACTCAACTATGACATTTATCTTACTTTTCCCTCCACCTGTATAAAGTGTGTAAAGGGGATGCTAAGAGTCCCCAACAGAAGAGAACATATGGCCTTCACCTCCTTGGAGAGACTGAAATCATCTCTGCCCTTGTTTAGCAGGGGCTTTACTGGCGCATGTGGAGCAGGACTGGGACTGTGATGTGAAATTGGATGTAGAAATCCCCTGACAGTGAAATTATGTTCGCTTTTTATGACATGCCTTGCCACGGCAACAGGGAAGAGAGGCTTGAATAGGTCTATTAGTTCTGTGCAGTAGTAACCATCCCCCTCAGGCATGCCACCAAGACAAACAAGGCACAGGGCACCTGGCTCTCAGCGTGCTGCAATGCAAGAAGTCTCTTGACAACTGATGAAAAAGCTTTAGAAGGAAAATGATGGTGTTTCATAGGTGTTCTGTCTTTCCACTACAGAGTGAGTGAGAGAGAGAGAGAGAGAGAGAGAGAGAGAGAGAGAGAGAGAGAGAGAGAGTATGCAAGTGTAGGAAAGGTACAAGCTAAGAGAGAAAGAGAAAAGCAAAGAGTGAAATAAATCTTCTTTCCTCTTATTGCTGACTGCTGTTATACCATATCACCTTTAAACATTCATCAGGTGCCATTCATCAGGCAACATTTCAAATTATAACAGCTCTGTCACGTAATTGCCAGAATGCCACCCAAGCCCCAGATTGAAAAGATGTTCCATTTTATCATTAATGAGACTCCAAGAGCACCCTGACATTTTATATTGTGCCGCCCAATGCAAATGACGCTGCTGCAAGACGTCCGGGACAAGTAATATAGGCGGTCAAGTGTTGCTGTGTGCACCTGGCCCTTATTTCATCCCATATAATCATTTCATATAGAAAAAATGAGAAAGGAGCTACTTCCTATGTCGCGTCCTTAATAAGCACCATCAGAAGAGAACATTTTTCAAAGTAAAGGTGACATTAAGCCCAGTGCAGTAGAGAGAAAGCCGTCAAGCTGTCAAGATCCAGCTGAAATAGCTGACCTCTGTATGCTCTGCTGTATTTTCCAGTGTAGCCCCAGGATTAAAAAAAAAATAGAACTGCTGGCAGTTCTTCCATCTACAAGAATGCTATTGAACAGCTATGCCCTACACAATGCACCAAATAAATTACAATTGTAAAATGCTTAATACTTCTCGTAGCCTTATTAGGGATTGTTTTTATGTATCAGCAGAACAGATATGAAAGGAATGTGCTGCAGAACATCCCATTATGTCAGAAGGAATGCGCACATCAGGAACAATCTTTGTTACCTCAAAGTAGAAAGTGGGAACGGTGGAAATAACCAAGTTTCTCCCTCTCTCTCGCTTGCTATCTCTCTATCATTCTCTCTCATTATGTGTCTCTTCTTGGTTTATTGAAATATTGTGTGTATGTGTGTGGTGTGTGTGTGTGTGTGTGTGTGTGTGTGTGTGTGTGTGTGTGTGTGTGTGTGTGTGTGTGTGTTGGTGTGTGTCTGGGGGTGTTTGGAGGGATTTGGGAATGTATACATTTTGGGAGAGGGTCTAAGAAAAACAGGACTAACCTGCATTACAGTGTTCTGCATATTTTTTTATGTAGTTAACACTAAAAGGGCAAACTCATTTATTTTTTATTGCAGTGGTTATTTTTAGAGGTAGGTATCTGGGTTTGGCCTTGAAAATCTGATTACATACAGGTACTTGCATATTTCAATTGGTGCATACGTAGACCCCAAGTCCTGCCAAAGTATTAAAACAAACTTGCATGGGTGCGTGACCCAGAATTATATTTTTGTCCTGAGGTGGTTCTGTAGTGCCAGCTCCAGCTGAAATTGGGTCAGGATCAAGGAAAAATATGTGGACTTTCACTCTGGCCAGCCACAGGCCTATTCCTGCACTCGCTGCCACCTGTGAGTTTTCTCCCTCTCTGGGGCTTTCCATTTTCCACAGCAAGGTCAGAGAGCAAAGAACACACCCTGCCTTACACTGGAGCCCTGTCTGAATAGTGTCTACATATTTGAACCTGGGAGCTTTGGGTAAAGACAACATCTCTTAACCTCTATCTATCTTGTCCGTGACGTTTTAAGGGTCAGTAAGTATTGGCCTTTGAATCTAAATTTGGAAGAGCGTGAGAGAGAGCTCAGCATTTGTCTGAAAGACATATGTGCTAAAAATACTTCTTATCTCAAGCAGCCAATCCTTATAACCCGTCTTTCTTCATTATAGTGCTCGTTTGATAATGTTGTAGGTGCTACATGGAGCACACACATCCAGAAATCCAAAGCTAACAAGGCTGAAAGTTACAAATACCACACATATTCTAACCAAACATTGTCGGTTATTCAAACTGAAAACAGAAGAGCTACAGGATTTCCAGGGCAGGCTGCTTTCACAGACTGTGGGGCTGCCAAATGGTTTACATCAGCATCCTAAATGGCATCTTAGCTTCTCCATAAACATCCATTCCTAATGTTGAGTGCCTCGCACTTACAAGCTGCTGACATGAAAAGTCATAAAAGCACCAGAGCAAAGGTTAAAGGTTAGGAAGGTAAAGACGGTGCTATTCTCCTCCCATCAACACAGGCAAAAAAAAAAAAAAAAACGCATTAAAAAGTGACGTGAGCTGACACCTTATATTCCTCTCTGATTGCTATTTCAATTGAATTCTTTATTCTTCTCATTTAATTAACTTAATTATAATAACAATGTTTTATAAATACATTACAGTATATAAAGAATGCTATGCGGTTCATTTTAATAAAGCAGTATCACTGTAACAAAGCCTTGTATCAACATTGTTTTTCATTTTTTCCACACAGTTTGAAAAGACCACCAGCTGTTAACACAGTGTGAAATGAAAAATCAATAGAAACGGTCAAAGGTGAAGAATAAGTTATTCCTTTTCTTTTTTTTACATTAACATAGTTTAAGGGCATTTTTCGAGTCTTGTAAAGCCTTTTTGCAGACGCAGATGCAGATGCGGCCTGGCTGCAGACTGGTCAGTGCTCATTATGACCCCTGCCTCAGCCAGGAGTGTAAACAACAAGCATAGAACATCAGAATTAGAAGGGTTCTGGTTTGAGGCATCATGTTTTCAAGTTCACATCAGGTGGATTGCTTGACAGAGTTCAAGGTGTTGACTTGGTCTTTTAAATTCCCAAGATCTCATTTTGATTGATCATTTATAGGATTTTGAACAAACCGTCTCACAGCTTACAGAATTTCAAGGACCTGCTGCCACTGTCCAGAGACCAGAACACAGCTTCAGAAATCTCGCTGAATCAATGCTTCATAATAAAATAAATAATAATAAAAAAATAATAAAATAATACTTATAAAAAATAAAAATGATAATAACAATAGTACTGTTATTACTATTATTGATTTGATGTTATTATTATTATTATTATTGATGATGTTGTTGTCGTTGTTGTTGTTAATATTATGTTTCTTGTAAACACAAAGATACACATTTGTATGCATGACTTTCTGAAATGTAAAATAAAACAAAAGAAAACATAAATAAAACAAAACATAACTTGACTATGAATACATACATATGAAGAGCTCAGCACAAAGCCCCACACACCCAAACACACACCACTTCCTTCCCCATTTATAGCTGTTTTGTTTAGTTTGCTGTGCAGCATAAGGTGTGTTTATATTTTTCATTCATGACCTTTTAAACCAGCGGAGCCTCGGGATTAGGGAAAGAAATGTCAGTGTCTGTAGGAATGAAGACTACACACACAGACACACACACACACACACACACACTACATCACCCCTGCTACAGCAATTTACAGAAGATTGATTGTCCAATTAGCATTTGGCCAGAAGGAGCGGACGGCACGTGATGCTCATACTGTACTAAAAGGCTGTGAATGTTTCTATCTGATCTGTCATCTGTACTTAATTATCTCCTTCTCCATCAGCAGCTTTCCAATGAGCAGAGAAACAAGAGGGGCAGCCAGCCTCCCTCTCTCTCTCTCTCTCTCTCTCTCTCTCTCTCTCTCTCTCTCTCTCTCTNTTTGTGCAGGAGCGGAGCTTAACAGCGTCAGGTCTGCTTTAATTACACCGCTCTGTGCATGAAAGCCCTTTTTTTCTCTCTTAGCCACAAACTGCCTTTTGTGTTTTGTAGTCTGTTCAAGGATTTCTAAAGGACGCGCTGGCATGCACAGGCCCTGGTGAGAGAAGTAGTGGTAGTGATGGTGGTGGAGGGGGGGTATTGAACTGTTATTGTTTGAAAGGCATGTAAGCGGCCTTCACAGCACCGGAGCCACTGCCGAGAACAAATGAGAGAAAGCAAGGGAGGAGAAAAGAAAGAAAGCAAGCTTTAAAGAGGCACAAACCCAATCTCTACTTCACATCCAGCTATCAGAAGCTGTGCCAGAGGAGAAATGAAGCAAACCTCTAAATTTCCCTCCCAGCACCCTTTGCTTGCTCATGCTCTCTCTCTCTCTCTCTCTCTCTCTCTCTCTGTCTCTCTCTCTCTCTCTCACGCACACAAACATACACAGCCTAGCACCATGTGGAAAACCTAGGAAAATATTGGTTCTAAATTTAGGACATTAGCCCAGACTCACAGCTGCTTATTAAAGATCTAAATATAAGTTCTAATAGAAGAGACTTGCAAAAATGCTGTGTGAAACTGTGTTTATAGGCCATTAAAAAGTACTCACAAAAACGTACGAGGGAATGAAATGGAAAATTACTGTTTGGGTGACACTAGAGTGAGAAATAACTATCTATGGTAAGAATCTAGCTGAGGTAAATGTTCAGCCTTGGATGATATTTGATTTATCTTAACTGAAAATGTCTTGCTATTATTAGACACTGGTGCTGTGGTGCATTTCGGACACCATAGGGATCCATTATTTACAGTCCAAATGGCTGCGCTGACACATGCGCCTTCGTAATTAAGACTGTCAGTGGGACAGGCTTTATTACAATAAGCATCCGTTTTTATTGATGACCTTATTTATCACGGAACGAGCATAACATCAAGTGATAATGAAACACATAACAAGAGGCCTCATCTAAAATCACTGTAAGTGGCAGGAAAAGGTTTTTGGTACATCAACAACCGATGCCTTCAGGTTTACTCCAGCATGTACTATGTTAACTGTTACACTCCGGGACAGTGGTGGCCTAATTGTTAAAGCGTTGGCCCCAGCATCAGAAATTCATGGGTTTGAATCCCAGACCAGTAGGCTGCCCTGAGAAGTAAGGTACCATACCTGTCACTGCTCCCCAGGCACTTTCAATAGCTGCACTTTCAATAGCTGCAGTGTATGGGTAAAATGCACAAGCGTATTTTCATTGTGGCTCACAAGTGCTATGAGTGCTGTGCTGTGCTGTTTCTCACAATGACATGAATAGTCACTTGTCAGTTCAAGCAGGTGTTATTGTCATTTTAACCATATACACAGTACACAGTGAAATGGAACAACTTTCCTCCATGACCCTGGTGCTACACATTAGATGACATCTAACATTAGAACACACCACCATGAACACCTAAAACCTTGGGGATTCTTTCCAATGTCCAGCAAAAATAAATGTTATTCCTTTATCAGGACAATTGGGCATAAATTATATGGAAAAGTAACCAAGTCAGTTTTATTTATATGGAGCTTTTTGCACAAAGCAGCTTTAGAGATTCCGGGTCCGAGCCGAGGGCGACAGAGGCAAAATTCCCTAAAACAGGTGAAAGAAACCTTGGGAGGAGCCAGGACTCAAAGTGAAACCCATCCTCCTCTTGTCAGCACCGAATAATAAAGGAAAAAAGAAAGAGAAAGTGCATTTTATAAATTAATAGATTTAGCAACAAGTTCTGTAAAGTATGTAGTACTATTAAAAGTATACTATAAAATACTATAAAAGTACTTTGTACTATAAAAGAGTCTTTTAGAGTCTGTAACTGGAAGGTCAATGAACTAACAGTAGTAGTTCTGTTTGAGTGGGTGGAGCTTTTATTAGTCTTAGTTATTGGCAGCAGCTCATGTAGATGATCCAGTATGATGTAGCTGATTTGGAATTGAGGTGGAGAAGAGAGTCTGATGATAGTCAATTCGATCGAGAAGACAGTCTTTTCAGACAGTGGACTAGTTGGGTATTAGCCGTAACACAATAGCTATTATATATACGGGCAGGTATTTGTTAATAATGGTTCTTAAATACTTTTTGGACCGAATGTAGAGTTCACCTTTCATTTGTATGGAAACTTTATGCTGATCTTCACTCTCGCTCATGTAATTTGCAAAAATATTGAACAGGAAACTTTTTTCTAAAGTAGTTTTTACCTTTGCCTGTGTAGGATAATAAAAATTAATCATCTCAGTGTCACCAATGCAATAACAACCCAATCCATTGGTTTCATAAATGAATATTTTCTTTCTTGTGCTCGTGATATTTTTTTTTTCTATACCAATTGCATTATACGGTTCCAATATATGTTACTGTTCAGAATGAATAAAAGTTAATGAACATCTACTTTGATTGAGGAATTAATTTGAACTGCTTTAATTAAATGTGAAGCAATGGGCTTTTTAATCACATACATCTTGCAGGACTTTAGTTACGCAACATTTGGAAGTTTTAATCTCATTTAGAGGTTTCATTAAGATGGAAACCTTGCAGTGGTGCATAAGTACACAGGTAAATGGCAGCTCAGCAGGTCAAGTCTTTAGTATATGGTGTAAGCTGTAGGCTACTTTTACTATTCACCTCCTTCTTTCTATGAGGGCAATTAAAAGCAGCCATTGAAAGGGCAGCTCTGGAGGTACTGGGTGACTTCAAAGAGTGACCTCCTCAAAGGCCGGAACAGCCAAAAACGGGCCTCAGAGCCCACAGAAAGAACTCTGTTCCAGGCCTGTGCGCCAGGCCGCCGAGGGGAGGGCTAACTCTATCTGTATGAAAGAACACACCGGCACTTAGGAGAAACCCCCTGGAAAAAAAAAAAAAAAAAAAAAAATCCATTCAGAAACATTCAAGAGCGTAAGGTAAAAAGTTAAATGAGAACCCGAGAGTTCTCCGTAGTAGTGGCATGTATAAAAACATGTTTTTTTTCCTTCTCTTTCTCTTCTTGATCTGTTATCTGCAATTGGCCACATTCAGTTTCTCTGGCATTGACTGTGGTCCTGGCACTCCTCCAGAGATTTGAACCTTTGTGTGGAGAAGGCCTGTGTTCACTGGTCTGGACCATTAAGTCCCATCCAATCCTTCACTTTTATGGGGGCGAAAGAAAGAATGAACACACCTGTTTAACTAAGTGCGGCTGGAGTGCATCGGAGGTATTTAGAGCAGAGATTAGAGGACAGCCTTGTGAAGTGAAGAAATATTAGCTGTTTTATTAGCAGGCCTACACAGTACCATTTTAACAAAGGAAGAAAGGGAAGAACAGTCCAGAAAAGAGGGGAGAAATTTAGTCATTAGTGAGAAGCAGTAAGGCGTGTAAACTCAGTAAATCTTTTTACGGTCTTTGAGAGCAGCCTTCATTTGAAATGCACACGATCAAAAGATTCAGATTACTTTTTGCTATTTTTTTCCATTGAAGATGCAGAGCCTCAGATTTATACACACATATGCGATGATTGCTTTTTCATGAGGAATGTGAAGCTGAAAGTACACGCACATATGCTTTCCTTAGTTTTCCATTCCCTTGGTGCCTGTTGGTTCTTTCTAGGTTGTTACTTGCAGGTAGAAAATCAGCTTTAAAAGCAAATCAGACTCTTCCTCAACTGCCTGTGTTGCTAAATTTGTGCAGCTTGATTCTGTTAGTCCACCGCCTTGCTTTGCCTCTTCTAAATAACAGTAGACATTCTCCCTCCTTCTGATTAGGGTAATTACAACCTTTCTCCTCTCTCCTTCTGCCTCACACCCAGGCATCTCCATAGACTCATCAATTTGTCTTAAAGTAATGAAATATCCCAGGGATAAGGGTGGTATGCGGGTGGTGGTGGGAAGGGGGTGGATGGCAGGGTGCCTTATTTCTGGAGCTATTAAGCAGCAAACACGCTTCTTGCTAGTACTTTTATCACCATGCTCATTAATCTCAAACCCCCTCTGCTCCTCAGTGCGCCGGCGACCGAGGTAATCACTATAAATCACCCGGACATCTGGCGCTGCCCAACTGTGGGACAGCGGAAGAAGAGGAGGAAGAGGGGAAAGAGAGGAAAACAGGTGATGAGAAAGAGGGGCAATTCTTGTCAAGCAGGTGAGGTTTTTTCCCTGCAGATTTTTTGGTGCCCTGACTGAAACGTACAATAATTGATGTTTTGCTTAAAAACGCTTACAAATGCATTCTTCAACCTTTGCAAGATGGTACAAGCTTTACTGAACAAACACCCTGAGCCTGATCAATTTAAGTTGGAGGTGGAGAGCTAGACTATGTCGTAATTGAATGCAACTGTTCAGTGCAACACTAATGCAAACACTAGTTTACTGCTATGACACAAACTCTTTATGTCCTTTTTAAGTGGAGTGGTTCCACATTACGTTGAATGGGATTTAGAAAATATTTAATGGAATAGTTTGTACGGAAGGAGGAACAAATAGGTCTGCTTTGTCTGAATGCATACATTTGTGAACATGAAAGAAGTCAAACCGGCAGGGCTTTTTGTTGTACAATAGAGGCAGCGTTATGGGGAAAATGCAGATAATAGACCAAATTAGTTTGAATGGGATTATTGTATGTCTGCTACAATTGCTTTGAAAAAATCCAAATCCATTTGTCCCAAACCTGTAAGTAAGAGAATACACAAATTATAGGAGAGTCATCTTTCAGGTGATGAGCAACCATTCAGCTTATGGTCAGCAAAACACAAAATATTTTTCTGAAAGCACCCTTAGGTTAGCTCAATCTGTTCCTCCCCGTCTATAAATCTAACCAAGGTTACATACCAGTAACAGCAAGGCACAGAAAGGTACAGATCAGAGGAAAACTCAGGACTTTTGAGAGAATTAGATGCTCACACATAGTGTATGAATGTATAGAAAGTTAACACATCCCTAACTATTCTGAAAGTCACGTCTGCATGCCTGTGACTTATGTAATAGCCATAGAAGGACTTTGGTGCAAAGTTGCAGAGCCCATATGGGCCTCTAGGAAAATATTGTCTTGAATCATCTTTAGCACTGTGCTGGAACTACTGCATGCCACACAGTCAATCCAGGGTGACATAAACGGGACCGTATGCAATATCACAGCCTATATACGTTCCAGTCCAGCAGTTTTATGCCATTCTCTATAGTAGTGCCTTTGAGATCCACCAATAACACAGAATGCGCTTTAGCTTTTCTGAAAAGCTGTTATGCCATTAATGTATCTGTGGCATGATATATGGAGGGGATATCATTGCAATGTGAATGTAAGCAGAAAACAAGCTGGCTCAGGCCTTTGGCTAATTAGCCAAAACCAATCCAGGGAGGCCATGATATCCCCTCTCATACTCTTCACAGTAATTACATTAACACTTAATGCGCATCTTGTTGCACACTCTCCATTTCCTTGTCTGCATTTTGTGGAGCTGGAGGTTACAGTGCTTCACAGTAAAGGGATCTGAAATGAGAAATTCACACATGGTGTGCCAGCTGTCCAGGACACTGCTGTTTATCCTAACTTAATATAACTGGTAATAGCACAGATAAACCAGACAAAAAAGTTAAAACTAGTCTGCAAAACAAGGTTTTACTTTCTTTAATATTTCAATACATAATATATTAACTTATCAAATTCATCATGTAGAGCTCATTATGCAATGAATCAAGAAAACTTAATAAAAGGTAACTAACTAGTTTTTTCAGTCCTTAAAAATAACGGTTGTAGTTTTGTAGATGCATTATGCCGTGACATATCTTAAAGATTTATTCACATTTAGATACTGCCCAGTTTCTCCTGTAATAGATATGTTTAGAGTCATGCAGGATTTACTGTTTTTGTACAAGGGTGAAGATATATGTCATCAAAGAAAGCAAACTATTGAGTGTACACATAAAGTTATAGTTTCACTTTATGATACATTGCATATAATAAACAATGCAATAATTCTGCAGATTCTAATGCCTGAAATAATATCTTAATCTTATATCTTATTTCTAAATCTTAGTTTTATTGAAGCCAGTTCCTCCTCCAGGTCTCCCCCTCATCAATTATGCTAACAAAACTGAAAAGGTGAAGCAAACGTCCAAACATGAATCTTTGCATCAGTGGTGTTCTTATCTAATCAGGGTATTTATACATATTATTATTCTATAAATATTTTATACAAAAAATCTATAAATAAGTGTGTGTGTACGTGTAGGTGTGTTTGTGTGTGTGCGTGTGTGTGTGTGTGTGTGTGTGTGTGTGTTTATGTGTGCGCGTGTGCATGTGTGTGTGTGTGTCTGTCAAACACGACTGGAGATGGTGAACAACAGCACATATCATTGAGCAAAAGATTGTTTTTGTTACCAGGTTAGCAGTGATAGCAAATTTGGTTTTATATGCTGATGGAAACAGAAACAGAGTGAGAGAAGAGAGAGAAAGTCAGATGACTATGGCAGTATCCAGTAGCACATATAGCACAGTACACTGCACCCATTAGAAATGCAGTGGCCCAACAAGTGCAGCTGCCATGAGCTCTGCTGGCCTGCTTTTGTTCTTGCTGCAAGCCATGTGACATGTCATATTTCAAGATCAGTTCATCAGAGACAAGCAGGTCAGAGAGGTCACAGCTCTGTTGGTGCATTTCTTTCTGGGGGAAGGGCGTGCATTAATGCAAAAAATGTGTATATTTTGTACAAAAACCTCCTTCTCAGAAACCTCTCCACTTTGGAATTTCACCTTGTGCAGTAAGAGTTGCTTGAGTGGATGTAATAATATGCACTGTTTCTAAAAATACCAGGCCACTTAAATCCATACTACTAACCCAATGACGAATGAGCCTTAGCAGTGTAGGCGTATCATTCTGCTTGCCAATATGAATACACGTCTGCTGCTGCCTGACACCCGTTCCTGTGTGTCAAATTTTTAGATACTAATTTTCAGTTCTTTGCTTCATCCAGATGGCAGAATTGGGCTGTGTATACAAGTATGTGTGTGTGTCTATGTGTCTATGGGTGTCCTTGTTATGGAAGCTTTTTGCAACATCTGTTCCTCGGCCCTCGATATGTGGATCCAGAATGGACAGCAGTGACAGCATGTGTGGTCTGAAGCAGAGTCGTCTCTGCTCCAACACTAGATACTCCCACAAGCACCCAGAGTACAGTAAGACTGCCAACAGGACCATCACATCACTTATAATAATAAAACCTGACTGTAAATCACAGGCTTCAAAAATTCTAAAACCCCGTTTAATATTCATGCCTGTCCTCTGGGGCTTTGTGATGCCATATTGAGTTTCACTTGAGAATGTCCAAAAAACAGTTAAAGCTGGATGATTTTCACTCAGAATTACAAAAAGCCAGATCATTTTTTAAGTGACCGAAAGTGTTTCACAAAACTTCATGTAGAGTTAACCGCTCGGACACCACTCGCTTAATAAAGCAGCCATGCAACTATTTGAAAAAAAATCTAAAGCACCACTTTAAAAACCAAACAGAGGCTACTAAAATGAAAAAGTCAAATGGATAGATCAGTACAGTTCTTTGGAGCGATGCCAAAAGGCCGTCTTTAGTTTGCTAAAGCAGTGGTTCTCCAAAAAAGCTTCTCCATATAAGGCCAGAATAAGAGATGCTTGGCTTACAAATGGGTGTTATCTCTCATTGTTATTGGATGTTTGCATCATGAGAAGACGCCATTTTCAGCTACAAAAACAACATTAACAACAACAATAATGATAATAATAATAGTTATTAGAAAATTACTACTGCATAAATGCATGAATTCATAAACAGCCGGAGCAAAATGTGTAAAAAAAAAAAAAACAAGCAATAAACAATTACATTTAGGTTTACTCAGTTAGCAGACACATTTATCCAAAATTACTTTCAAATCTCTTTTCAGTTATCACCTGTCCAATTTACAAAAAATGAGTTTTTTTTTCTTTTCTTTTTGTTATGGTGACACCTTTGTTTTTAACAATGTAGCTGTGAACAGGTGTTTTTATTTTGCATTTTAAATCTAAAATCCTTTCTGTTTAGTTGCCTGTCTGCGACATTGTTGTCCGCTGTGCTTTGTGCACATCCCTGTGTGCATTTTCAATGAACAGCCGAGCGGTCGCAGAGCCCTGTGTGAACGTATTTCTAAATCAATGTTTCTGACAATTGTCTGTGTGTTGTGGAGCAACATCTGTGTCTCAATGCTATATACATATCTTTCAAAGAGAAAACTCCTTTGGATCAAGGTCTCCCTGTGCTATTAACAGAATAATCCGTTTGAAATGAGACTGCGGGGCTGTCTGAAAAATTGCCATTTGAATATAGATTGCCTTTTTAATGTATTCCATTTTAGTGGCCTCACATTTGCTTTTACTGATTTCTGTGTGTGAAGAAGCAGTCATAAAGTATGGCATGTGCTGGTGTTGAACGGCACTGAAAGTAAAGTAAATGTCATAATAATAAAAATGAAAAGGCATTAATGGAAAAATAATGCAAAGTGAGAACACTTTTCTGGTGTGACGTTCCTGCAAAATGCACTCTGTTCTATCTGTATCTGTTTGGATACAGGAGAATATGTATGTTGAGTTAGTACTTGATTCTGGACTGGGTACTCTTACGCATTCATTTTCTGAGCCACAAAATTCTGCATTCAAACTACAGCACACTTCTCCACCAGTTCCCTAGTAAAGAAATAAGATACTTTATGGCCAAATGCAATAACTGCATTTTTACGCAGCCATCGAATCCAAAAAGTGAAAAGTGAAAGTGACTAATTTTTGGTCATTGTGAAACACGGCACAGCCCACAGTGAGACACAATGAAATTCAGCCTCTGCTTTTCACCCATACACACCGTGCAGCAGGGGGCAGCTATTTAAAGGGACAGAGGAGCAGTGATAGGGACAGTACCTTGCTTAAGGGTTCCTCTGGGCAGCCTACTGGTCTAGGATTTGAACCTATGCCGAACCTGATATAAAGGCATGATGACGTGAGCTCAGAGCCTCAAGCCTGTTTTGATTAGTTCTGGCAGTGGACAAGAACAAATTTTTGCTAACAGTAAAAATTTAAATCGTAATTGTAATGTGTTAACACTGATGCTTTTTTGCTTTTGGCTCAGAAAAGGGTTTTTTTTTTTTTAACAAGGAGCAAAAGTGATGTCATCTGTATCAAAATACAGCATGTGAGCTGCAGGTTATTAGTCTATACTTAAAAAAACCTATTGATCAATATTAAACAAAACACTCATGTGCTAGTTTGGAAATGCCAACCAAACAACAACTACGGGATAGATAGTATAGATTAGAGAAATTCAACAGTCGTAACACCGAAAGAACATGTTTTTTTTTTGTTTTTGTTTTTTTTTTATTAAAAGTGTTCTGTTTGTTCGCTCCATTTCTCACACTTGGCACACTCAGGTCAGGAAAGTGTGTTTGGACAGCATTCTGCTAGCTGAGCAGCTTTGCTTTTTTTGTTTGATTTTGGTTCCCGCAAAGATGGCACACAGGGTTTAATCTTTGTTTGTGATTGACCTTGTGTCCTTTTATTCACTGTCTTATGAAGAAATAACTTCTGTCCATTTATTTATTTATTATAGGCCTCTATCTCTGCTTCACTTATGGGACTGTGTTCATGAAGTGTGAAACATTCTTGCAACACTGTGTACCGAATCAGCAGACTGAAGGAAAATGTGCTACTGTGTAACATCAGGGATCTACAGGCTACGCTCTATAAACACGTTTCTGTCCTGTATTTGTATAAAAACCCCATGTACCACAGCTCGGGGTGGGCCTTGTTTATTGCATCATCATTCATGTGGCTGAATCAATGGGACTCTCAACAGATGCTGTAGATTCATACTTCTCTGAACAAAATGAGTCAGATATTCTAATTAAAGTTATGGTTTGAGCTTCACCACAACAGCAAGCTTCAGATCAGATCAATAGTGAGGTTCAGCAAGAGAATAAAGGCAGCAGTAAAGAGGGGCTTCCGGGTTCAATACCGTTACACTGCTCAATGCCAAAGGAGATAAAGGACATCAATAAATAGGTTTTGTTTTGAGTTCTTTAACCTTTGGCCCAGAATTGTTTGTGGACACATTTTATCAATAACACCTTAACGCAGCTCCAAGAGCACAAAGCGCAACCTAAGATGATGACAGACCCACAGTTTGTGGCTCAAATGTGTTTTGAGACATATCACTGATTACACTGTTTAAATGTTATCATTAAATGTTGAATGTATCAACCAGTGGCATTTACCAAGACAGCCAAGACAGCCAGGCATGTTATTTTCCTGATGACATTTCTCTCACAATGAAAAATTACAACCGCATGTTCAGTCTCAAGTTAATTACTCCTTTGAACATAAGGAACATTTCCAATTTATTCATTAATAATATTCATCAAGATGGATCACTGTTGCAGGCAAATAAAAGCATGTTAACGTCTACATTTGTATGCAGCAATAGGGCACTGTCACATTAGCGATTTGTTGTTTACACATTTACATGCAATTCATCAAAACTGATTTCTCTGTCAGCTGAGGTGGAACTTGTTTCCTCATGAGGTTAACACTGGGAAGGGAAACTGGTGGGAGAGTTCAATAACTTTTCAACCCACATCCAGTAATAACACACTTTGCTTGACACCACAGAAAACATGTTTTTGGTTCCCAAAAGATCCTTTTTTAATGCATGAATCTAAATGTAACCATTTTGTAAATAAGACGTCTGAGTGCTGACCTCTTTATAATATAAAGGTTCCTTCAAATCGGTAAAGAACCTTTCAGTGCTTATTCATTCCCACATATCGCATGGTTAATTAAAATGGTCCTTCAATGGCATTCCTCAAAGACATTTTTTTGACTATTCAAGATTTTAGCCAAAATTGTGTTATCAAATAACCAAAAATAGAAAGAATGATATGTATGTCTGAAAGCATGCCTCTACTTAGTCTCTAAAGTGCTTATAATGATTTGGTGATGATCAATGAGCCATGGATGGTTTCATCAAAAGCCATGGATGGCTCCTTAAAGAACCATTTTAGCAAATGAGATGCACAGTCATAAAAGAGTTTCTTGAAGCTAAAAGAACTTGCACAAAGTGGAAGTTAGGAACCTTCATTTTTAAGATGCTATGTGGTTGTATGCTCTTCTCAGACCATTCTTTTTAAAACGTGGCCAGTCTCATTGTATTCCCTATGAACTCCCATTCATCGACCACACACAGCACAGTTTAGATTGGCTTGACTCTGTTTTTTGTCCAGTTTATGGTTTTCAAGATAAAACATACCCAATTACTCTGCAGTTCATTGTGGCTGTTGTTTAATTCACTGTCGGTTATTGTACTTTCGCCTTTGGGGACTGCACAGGGATTCCACTAGGAATCATAAACTTCTAAATTGGTTGATGTTGAATTTAAAGGTGACCTATTGAGTCACGCACCAAGGATGTACCTCACATCATTAACGCCTGGAAAATTAAGCACATAAAAACTGGCAACTTTAAAATACAGAATGCTAAATGGTGCTCGGCTTGGAGGTTCATGCATACAGCCTTTCCATCATGTGGACATGATTTTAAATATTAACAAAAGTTTAATTCCATTCATTATTTTAAATGAACTATTGTCCCAAAAAGAGACATATTTGGATAATCTGTGCCAAAGAACTCTTTCTATCAAGATGATTTCCAAACCTTTCACACAAAAACATGCTCAACTTGCAGCCAGTCTTTCAGTAAGGGAAGTTCAGGCCTGTGGTACTGTGCCTGTGTTTGCAGTGTTTGCTAAAAGATAACTTGAATTTTTTAATTTTTCAACCTCAGAATGATTTTGCTTCATTTTCTGTGAGGAACATATAAATGAACATATTTATATTAAATATGGGAGGTTCAGGTCCAGTGGACCTGAGAGAAACAGAAGTGTAGTTTAGAAATATAGGCTTGCTTTTAGTGTGTGTGTGTGTGTGTGTGAGAGAGAGAGAGAAAGAGAGCATGAGCTTCATCCTTTTTGCTATTCCTGCACAAGGTTGCAACATTGTTACATTTCAAGCACTGAGCACTTGTCTAATTCCATATTTTACCCTTTGTGCTCCTGGAAACATGTGATTTAGCAGTGTTCAATGGCAAATGTTAACCATACATGGTGATTTAATGACTTGTGATGGAGAAAGTAAATATCTGTTAAATATTCTTAAACAAATTGTTATGGCTGAAAGATCCAAATTCCAATAATGGCCAACATCTGCGAAGTAACAAAACACCACACCGGAGCTAAGTGAAAATGTTTGCTTCTTCCGATCACCCATACATGCATCTATGCATCCACCCAGCCATTCATCCTTTTATCCTTCTTGGCTTTGAGAGGGCATAATAATCCCAAGACATTTCAAAAGGAATAAATTGTGTTTTTTTCCAAAATACATAGAATTTCCTCCTGGCACCAAACTAAACTCATAAGCAAATGAATGAAGTTTGCAATATTTAAAATACAATAAATCCTGCATTAGTTTTTGTAGAAGACGAGCACAAACTGACCTTGAATTATTGTGAACAGGCAGCTTCTTTGAAACTGGCTTGTCTAGTCATGCAGGCTACGCTCATTGTAATGACTACCCTTGGGGTCAGAGCTTTTTTCAGCATTATCTAGATATAAAGAAGAAGGTTCAGGGACAATGTATTTTCATGATAAAATGTGCTCTATTTGAGCGACATCATTTGACACCATATAACACTGATCTTCACCATTTGTTTTTTTATGATATAGACCATCAGAAATGGTCAAAAAATGATTTGTAATAATCTGCGTTCATTTATATGGTATATATTTGCATATCCAAACAGTTTTTTGTCACTGGAGAAACAAATTATGTGTTGCAATGTTGAAGAAAAAGGAATACAACAAAGAAGGTCAAAAAACATTATAGAAACAAGCAAAAATGAACAAACTTACAAAAAGAATAAGACTATCTTTACCTACTACCCCAATATTCGCAAGCGTAGACTTCCCTGATTTCTTCGCCCCTCTGTTAAACTCACCCTTCATGCGTCACTAACCTCTAATCTCTGTCCCATGGAAATGCTTAGAGCACTCAAGCACTAATCTCTACTCCCTAAAATGGAATGAAACACCAAAGATGATGTGGTAATATGAATAAAAGGAGCAATTATCATAACTTCATTCAGCCCTTAGCAGGTAATAAAATAAAGGGGTGACTGAGTTCACCATCTGACTGAGTGACTGTGCAAATAGACCACAGACCACATGATGCTATTGCAATCTTTAGCACTGTGAAGTGTTTATGTTGCTCAGACAACGTGTGCCAAAGCATCAAGGCAATGTGATCCAGAACTGAATTTGATATGTAGGGAAAACTTAAGAGGATACTTAATTTGCACAGGTTTATTTAGACAGCTAAGATCAAAAGCAATGCTGGAAATGAAATTATAGTCCTAACCTGAACCAATATGCTGTATATATTATTGCTTCAAACATATAAATCGTACCATAAATAACATAAATATATCTACATATATATATATATATATATATATATATATATATATATATATATATATATATATATAGCAATTTGAATGAGGAACCCTTTACAAAATATATGAATAAGATAAGATTGAATAGTGCAAAATAATAAAAATACATACATACATACATACACACTCACACATTTATATATATGCCTGCTCTTGACTCTTGTTATTCTTGGTTCATACTTTTTTACAATGTTCTTGCTGCCACAGCTATGTGACAGCATATTTTTTCCATTTGCTTTATGTTTTCTGCTCAGAATGTTATCAGTTGCATGACTTGACCATGAAGTCCCTGGAATGTTATTACATGATAATAGTGCTATATTAGTAAATATACATCTTATGGTAACAACCTGACCAAAATTGCCCTACAGAGCAATAAGGATTAATCTGTTGATAATTGCTAGAATCAGTGTTCATGTATAGGTTATTTAAGTGTACTTTTGATGATAGAAATATCTTTCCTGAACAGATGAGCTGGAAAGGGTGGAACATTTTCCAAGCTTCAAAAATGTCACTCACAAATAATTGTTCCATTAATTAATAAATTAATGTGTTTATTAATTCATTATTAAGACAGTATCTCACAAAGTGAGTACACCCCTCACATTTTTGTAAATATTTTATTATATCTTTTCATGGGACAACGCTGAAGGTACGACACTTTGATACAATGTTTGCTGTCCCCTCAAAATAACTCAACCACACAGCCATTAAAAGTCTAAACCACTGGCAACAAAAGTGAGGCACCCCGCGTTAAATGTCCACATTGTGCCCATGTCAATATTTTGTGCGGCCACCGTTATTTCCCAGCAGTGCCTTAACTCTCTTGGGCTTGGAGTTCACTAGGGCTTATTACTTCATATAACTTCTTATGTGACATCAAATAAAATGTAAAAAGTTTATATATAGATATATACATTTTTTTTTTTTCTTTTTAATGTCACAGCAGAAGTTATTTACATGTATATGTTTTAAAGGCACAGACATAAAACACGCTGATTGATTACAAGACGAAAGAAAGGTAAGAAACCAGTCACTGTAAAATACCAAAGAAATTTAGGAAACTGACCCTTTAAACAAAAGCGTGGAGATGTGGAGATATGGGCTTATAGCAAGCAACCCAACAATCTTTCTCTCTCTCTATCCCCCATTGTCAGACTATATCCAGTGCACCATGGAAATGAGCAACAAGATTAGAAAACAATTTATCTAAATCCTCCAGTGTTCACTCACTGTTTACATTTTCCCAGGAAGGCACACCAAGTTCAGTCTCCATGGAAACTAGCCCTGGCCAACCCGGAGTGTTTGCATTCTGATCATGTGACATGCAGCCTGTTGAGAGATGCATTGAAGTTGGCAGTCAAGCTGTCTGCTGACTGAGGTTTATTGAAAGAAAAATACGAATCATTGAGACGGAAAAGCTCCTTAGAGCCCAAAGAGAGAGGCAGAGAGAATTTTGTCAATCTCAGAGCTATAGCTTTTACTCACTGAAAGGGCAAAAAGATCATGGTTTTCTTTCATGTTGTAGCCACATTTTACACCTCACAGCAAGTGAATAAGTTCAGAGTGTTGTGGAGGATATTTACTTTGCTGACTGATGAGGACTCGTGCTAAGCCCACCTTTTCTTTATATAATAATTCAGATTTACCAGAGCTTCAGGTTTCTCCAGAGTCTGGAGAAAAACAAAAAGGTCACGCCCAAGAAGTTTTTATTAATGAGTCCTACATGTTACTTGGGGTTAACATGCAAGGAAGGAAAAAAATAAAAACACCCTTCTCCAGCCCTATTTTACCTTGGAGGAACTCTGTTCCACCAGATATTATCAGAAGCCTTGAAACTACCTGTCCACATCGATCATCACTCTCAGCTTTCAGCATGATCTGCCTCACAGTTATTAGAGCGGAAGAGGGAGTGTAGGCATGGACACCTCTCTCCCTCTCTCTCTCTCTCTCTCACTCTCTCTCACTCTCTCTCTCTCTCTCACTCTCTCTCGCTCTCTCTCTCTTCACACTCTCTCTCTCACTCTCCTCACTCTCCCTCTCAACTTACCCTCTCTCTCTCTCTCTCTCTCTCTCTCTCTCTCTCCTGTCTAGTCTCTCAGTCTCCCACGCACTCCTTCTTTTCTCAAAACCTGATTAGTGGCCTAAGTATGAAGAACAAGGAAATGCACAAGAGATCATTACTTTAGAACACAAATCAGGACATTTGTGAAACTCTAACTAAATATGATCATCTAAGACCCATACCGCTTACTAATACAACAAAAGGTTTACAATGGACATTTCACGAACATAAAGAAGCACAAAGCAGATGAAGCCGCTCTTGAAAAGGCCTTCAGTCATGTTCTTGTGTTCCACCAGTCACCTCATCGGGAAACTTTGAAGATTAACCCTAAAGAGCCATTTTCTTCCAACAGTAAACAAAGACAGAATATTGTTGTCCAAAGATTTTTGCTTTTTTGAAAATATAATGAATTTCATGTAATTTATAAATATGGGGCAGCGGTGGCCTAGTGGCTAGGGCGTTAGCCACATGATCGAGGTTCGGGGGGGTTCTAAATCCCTTCCCAATAGGTTGCCCTGAGGTACCTTTGAGCAAAAGCCGATCTGGCCACGGCCCCGGGAGCTTAGCTGCTCACGCTGGCAGTTTGAGTGTGCATGGGTTAAATGCAGAGGTCCATTCAGGTTGTGGTTCATTGTCTGCTGTGCTTTGGACTCGTGAATGACAAGGGTTGGCTACTTTTAACTGATGAGTGATATTATTTAAAAATATACATCTGCTGTACTGTGCAAAAGTTTTAGGCAGGTGTGAAAAATGCTGTAAATAAAGAATTTTTTCAGAAATATAAATAATGATTGTTTCATTTTTAAATAATTTGTTGTAAATGCCAAGTGAGCTGTAAACAAAGAAAATCTTAATTCCAAATCAATATTTGGTGTTACTCCCTTTTTGCCTTCAAACCAGCATCAGTTCTTCCGCCCCACAGAGCCCCCTGATTCAACATCATCCAGTGTGTCTGGATTACATGAGACAGTAAGGATGAGAAGCCTACATCCACAGAAGATCTGTGGTTAGTTCTCCAAGATGTTTGAAACAACTCTACCAAATGGTTCTTCAAACTGTGTGCCGCTGCATTTGTGAAGATACTGTTTTGAAGGCAAAGGGTGATCACAAAATATCGATTATATTTATATTCAATATATTGATATATAAATGATTTAATGCTGATCTCCCCTTTTCTGCTTTGTGGTCATAGACAAATTTGCCATGTTAGACCCTCTTTTCACTGATCTTATTTATTTTTATGAATATATTGGCTGTTTTAGGTTGGTTTAGTTATGCAGCAAGGGTTCATACTGAATTAATTATGTCTCCAGCTCTTACATTTCAACACGCCAGCAGGGTAAGCGGTAACATTTGCACTCACAGCGAAAACGTCTGTAGACATTTGGTGCTGAACGTGTATATGCACCTCACTTTCCCTGCACCTTGCTGTTGTTGTTCCTGGCCTCTATGACACTGTATTCCAAACCCAACTAAAGTCTTCTTCTTCTTGTTTCGGCTGTTCTCATTTAGGTGTTGCCACAGCGGATCATCCATTTCCATTTCTCCCTGTCTTCTGTATCTTCCTCTCTCAAACCAACCACTTCCTCTCTCACCACATCCATTAACCTCCTCTTTGGTCTTCTTCTTCCCCTCTTTTCCAAACCCAACAAAAGTAATAATTAAACAATCAAACAATTAAAGAAAGAAATGCCTTTCCTGTAGAAGTTAGCTGTGTGAATGCAGTGCAGGCTGTGAATTTCTGTGCATTGCCAACAGATGGAGACAGAACAGCAGGAGCACAGAGACCATTACAGCTACTGCTCCTAGAAAATGACCACTGCTCACATGCTCCAGCTCCACATACCTGCAACGTACATAACATTTAAAAGTTAATACATTTTTATTTTCTTGGTTGTAGTTAATCATATTAATTACTTGTTGAAAAAAAAAACTGATAAAACAGAGATAACTGTATTTAATGTAATCTCTAAAGGCATTTAAAATGTAATCTTACTGATCATTTTTCTTTCTTTTAAAGTGCCTTTTACAGATTAATGACTTTGGTTTACTCCCCAAACAAAACCTAACAAAAGTCAAAGACTGAGCAGTTAATTATTCATCCAAGTGTTTTCACAAGTAAGCCAAGATTTGCAGTGTTTTACAGAAGATAAAACAATAAATATTACCAAGACCCTTCATGGAAACATACACCTGCACACACACACACACACACACACAGTCATCACATAAAAACAGGCCACTCTCCCTAAAACAAACCCTCTGTTTGTCTGCTTGAGCTGGAGTTGGAAAGAGATGTCAAAACCCTGCTTTGAACTTTCTACCTGTTCACCTGATGTCATCAACACAGAGAGCCAGAGAGTTCTCCAGAAGCCACAGCGCAGCAGTAAACTCTGCTAAGGGGCCAGGTTCTGGTACCCCTCCTCTCTTTTCTTCCTTTCTTCTGTTTTCCTTTCAGAACATCCAGGCATAAGCTACAGGGATTCAGTCCTATAGAGGTCCTTAGCAGGTAGATCTTGTGCTCGCGCGCTTCTTCTCTCTTCTCTCTCTCTTCTCGCCTTCTCTCTCTCTTCTCTTTCTTCTTCTCTCTCTCTCTCTCTCTCTCTCTCTCTCTCTCTCTCTCTCTCTCTCTCTCTCTCTCTCTCTCAGACTCCCTGTCGATCTGCATTCATCATGCACATCAAAGGGCAACCCAGGATGCTGCTGTGCCCTCAGTCTACCAGAGGCCCCTCTCCTGGTCGATTCTGTTCTCAGGGGCTAACACCCGCCATTTAATCAATGCCTAGACATTACCTCAGGGTCCTGCCAAGCACAGAAAAGTGGGATAAAGGCTCAGGTGGAAAGAGAGAGAGCGAGAGAGAGAGCGAGAGAGAGAGAGAGAGAGAGAAAGAGAGAGAGAGAGAAGAGAGAGAGAGAGAGAGAGAGAGAGAGAGAGAGAGAGAGAGAGAGAAAGAGAGAGAGAGAGAGAGAGACCAATTCTGAGACAAACCAACCCCACATTGAGACTCCATCCACTGGATCAACCCTATTGCCTCATTGATTGACAGCCCTGATTTAGTGTCTCAGAGGAAAAGCTGGCTGCATGAATAGGTGCATATTGTGAAGGAAGAGTGAAGTAAAGCATGGTTTTTAGCAGAAAGTATCCCTCTGTGTTCTGTGGAGTGGGCAAAATGATTCTGGAATTTTAGAGCTATCTTTGAAGGTATGTGCTAATTTTTTGTTAAGAGAATAATGTGGAAAAGTCTATTATTGTACTTTATAAACATTAACCACAAATATCCATAATCAATAAAATAATAAAAATTATACAATTATAAAACTAAAATAATAAAATGAATCAATAGATAGATAGATAGATAGATAGATAGATAGATAGATAGATAGATAGATAGATAGATAGATAGATAGAGTAAATGGAAGGGAATCAATTTTTTGAATGGTATAAACAGATATCATAAGAAAAATGAGCATGAGAAAAATGTGAATCCAATTGAAACAGTTTATAAATAAATAAATAAAACAGTTTTGCTTAATTACACATGCTCTCCTTCTCCTTCTGGCCTTTTAACTGATCCTATCTCTCTGCTCTCATTTTCCTCAGAACAGCTTGCAGTGAGGCCAGCCAAGACAAAAAAATATAACAAAAAAAAAAAAAACCAGCAGTCTTGCTTGTGATTATTTTAAATGGTAGATTTGACAAGAGAAAAGGCCCTACCTGTCTCTTTGTCCCTAGCCAACCAGCTCCTCAGTGGGAGATGTTTAAGCAGCTGTGTGTCCGTGTCCACATCACATTACTCAGCCACCAACATTCTGTGTGTTTACTGTGCTCCATTAGAGAGAGAAGGCCTCTCCAAGGCCCTTTTAGTATGTGTAGAATTTTTCTGAAAAGCTCCTTTGAGGAACCTTTTCACTGCTGTATGAGAACCGTCCTTTGAGGTTCTTTGAAGGACCCTTTCCTTTGAATGAGCTTTGGGAAAATTGGTCTTTAAAAAAGGCTCTTGAAAGTAGTATGCCCCCCCAAAAGCAACCCACTTTCAAGTAGGCCTCTTGGTGGTATCCTCTGAATCTGACATGATCAGCAGTAGAAAAATGCTGAACACTGTAAGCCTGTTTTTGCTCCTGGTGGGCCATTATATCACTGTAGTTAGAAATGTAGTGCAGTGGGCAAGGCTCCTCTATTGATCAATAATTCAACACCTTCCCATCTAGATACTTTGCACCCATTACTGGCCCTCTGACTTCTTTGTGCACATCAGTACTCATGCTGCATATATTTATCATGGCTCTGAAATGGAGCTCTGAGCATTTAATCGCCGCATCCTTGCTGAGGTTTGTGCAGGTGGAAAAAAGAGAAGGCAGTAAAAAGGCAGCACTGTGCAAGTGGTCAGGTATGAGCAGTAAAATTCCATGAATGTGCATCTCATCCTGAGCCAGGTAGAGCTTACAATCCTCTGGCTGTTCCAGCCGAGTTTAGGTTGGCCCAGAGCCTGCGGCTTCATGAGTCAAAGCCGTCTTACAGCAGCAACGGTTTTACTATTCATATTCATACCTTCCACCTTCCAGCCGAAAAAGTCCCATTTTTTCTTTCTTTCTTTCTTTCTTTCTTTCTTTCTTTCTTTCTTTCTATCTTTCTTTCTTACTTTCTCACTCTATTCATTTACTCCCAGTCACTCTCCTTTTTACTCTGTACAACTCTCTTTCTCTCTCTCTCTCTCTCTCTCTCTCTCTCTCTCTCTCTCTCTCTCTCTCTCACTGGTATGAGGGCTGTTTTATGTGGAGGGAGGAGGTTGTGTTCCTTGGCAGGAGTGGAAAAAAACATTAACTTTGACTGCTGCTTTAGTGTGACCCCTCTGTTCTCTCCCTCGTTTCTCTCAGTGCCCATGTCCCAGATAAGACAGAGGGAACATGTGGTGGAGCGAAGCAAAGGCAGACCAAAGCTCTTGTGGTGTGGGAAAGAGAGAAGGTCCATGGTAATCCGGTATACTCTTCACACATTAATCAGCTTTTAGGAATTATACCACTGTTACTTCACTTTACTCCAGTTCTGCTGAACTTCACACAAATAATAAGTCATAAAAGGTGAAAGCACAACCTTTAAACATTGTTGCTGGATCAATATAATACTAATATAAATAGCCCAAAATGGCGTGAAACATTAAATTCAAATTAAAACACCAATGGATGGATGGATGGATGAATGGATGGATGGATGGATGGATGGATGGATGGATGGATGGATGGATGGACTATACATTATGCCCATTAGAACAGATAAGTATAGTATGGTATATACTCTGTGCTAAGAACATGTAAGTATAGTATAGTATGGTGTATACTCTGTGCTAAGAACAGATTAGTATAGTATAGTATGGTGTATACTCTGTGCTAAGAACAGATAAGTATAGTATAGTATGGTGTATACTCTGTGCTAAGAACAGGTAAGTATAGTATAGTATGGTGTATACTCTGTGCTAAGAACAGATTAGTATAGTATAGTATGGTATATACTCTGTGCTAAGAACAGGTAAGTATAGTATAGTATGGTGTATACTCTGTGCTAAGAACAGATTAGTATAGGATGGTATATACTCTGTGCTAAGATCAGGTAAGTATAGTATAGTATGGTATATACTCTGTGCTAAGAACAGATTAGTATAGTATGGTATATACTCTGTGCTAAGAACAGATTAGTATAGTATGGTATGGTATATACTCTGTGCTAAGATCAGGTAAGTATAGTATAGTATGGTATATACTCTGTGCTAAGATCAGGTAAGTATAGTATAGTATGGTATATACTCTGTGCTAAGAACAGATTAGTATAGTATGGCATATACTCTGTGCTAAGAACAGATTAGTATAGTATGGTATATACTCTGTGCTAAGAACAGATTAGTATAGTATGGTATATACTCTGTGCTAAGATCAGGTAAGTATAGTATAGTATGGTATATACTCTGTGCTAAGATCAGGTAAGTATAGTATAGTATGGTATATACTCTGTGGAGTAGGGGCACCATAAAGAAGTCTAGGCAGTGCCTAACTATACAGTAATAGAAAAACAGCCTTATATACCCAATAGTAGTAGCACATTTCCTAACATTACAAAACTTTAAGAACGTTCCACTGAAACCTCTATAACTTGTGTTCCACCAGAAAACACTGCAAAGAAGCATGGATAGCCAAGAAAGGGAAGATTCTGAAATATTTTGCACAGTTTACATCAGGTGGTCTAACCAATCTTATGAACAAAGTGTCAGTAAAAAAAATCTAAATTTTGACCTAAATGTGCAGAACACAAGAGCACCACTTTTATGAGTAATGAAAACTTATTTTTGTTTGAATATTGTTACAATACTAGTTTAAATCGTTAGTCATGCAACCCCTACTATGTAGTAATCAATCAGTTTTATTTATTGTACAAACACATTGTATACACTGTATAGTAATGCACTGCATGATCCTTTTCTGAATGATTTATCAGGTAACAAAGTCTCAGCAGTTGTGGAATTCCTCTATACATTTCATATACTATCTATAATTTAGATAAAAATAACATAAATGAACAGCTGTATTGTACTTTTTTAATAGCTAGCTCTATGGTCAGTACAATACTATAGTAGTGGATAATGTCTTTGAGTCTGCTTGGGTTCCATTAACCCAGAGTGCCTGGCCCTCTTCTTTTGTGCTGCTCAGATACAGGCTAAAGCATGCTTTGAGTCTGAAAGACCAGCGTAATGAGGGAAAATGATATTGACACTGTATAAACAGAGGAAATTCTTCCTCTGATTTAGGTTACCATTCCTTTAAGCCTGGGATATTTTCATTTCAGAACTGTTCAACCAGCTCTCTCCCTCCATCTCTCTCTTTCACAATCCCTTCACCTCAAACCCTCTTTTTCTTTCACAAAGCCCTATTGTGCAGACATCGATACTTGTTTCTGTCTCCACCACCGGAGGTGAACATTGTACACCGTCCTCGTGATTGAACGGCTCACTGCATTACACTGAAAGTGATTGCCATAAATATTTCATCACTAAAATTGCTTCATGCCATAAATACACAGCTGTGTGTGACAGAGAACGTGGAGACAGAGGATGCAGAGCCAGCGAGCAGCCTGCTTATCACCCCAAACGCCCAGACAATTAACACTGTTCTCCATCAATCACATTGCCACCATTTACAATGCCATTTCACTTCACTTCCTCCTCTGACATGTTCTCTTTCACACATATACATGATCTCTCTGCTTTTCTCTTTCCCTTGGGAGTTATTTTGATGTAGCCAGTAGAACTCTTTCTGCTCTTGAAGGATTTATTAGGTTTATAACTCAGGGATTTCCTCCAGTTGTACAAAGCTACTTGACTTAATAGACCGCGACTCCAGCATCATCTCACACACATCTCTGTTCCAAAAGACCTCATGTGTGAGGGGGCAGCTTTCAGAAGCCCAAGGTACAGCACTAATGAACAGAGCCATAAGAAATGGAGTGCTGGAGTGGCAAGGAATTCTCACCAGATGTTTGGCTTTTTTTTTTTCCAAGTAATTTTTTGATGTTAATGTTAATACCCCAAAAGATGAAAAGAGGAATTCCTCATTCGTTTTACTAAGGACGTGTCAGTACATTAAAAGAGTAATTGAAAGTAAATTAGATTCTATTAAATAAAGCTCAATATATCAATAAATATCCATTTTAGTCAGAAACTCCAAATTTTGAGCAACTCTTAATTAATCCAAACAGATGCACTTGCTAAAAGTAATCAGCACACTCCTACTTTCCAAAGTCAAGGTCATTTTCTCAAACCTTTCGAGTGTTTCTCCGATTTTTTTTCAGTCAATCTTGAAAATGCACTAACTCCAACACTCTTGCATTGGACGAAATCCCAACAAATTGCTTTAGTCTTTGTTTACCCTTGGTTGGGCCATTGATCATACAAAAAACAGATAGATAGGAGTGAATAGAGTGCTATGTTGCATCATTCCTGGAGCTGTTTAAAGTTCAGTGTCTTTCACAAGAGCCGTTAGTCTGCAGTGACTTTGCTAATGTACTGACAGCAGAACTTAATAAGCTAACAGTTTTTTTTTCAGTTTCTAAAGGACATGGTCATAAAAGATCAGTGGCTGTATCCTTAACATTTAAAATAAACAAGAAAACTCCTTCACCCTGCTTTTTGACTATAAAGGTGTGATCATGTTGTTGCCCTGCAGAATGCTTTATTGAGAATGCTTTATTGATGCGTGAAGGGAGAGAACAAGGGCAAATGTGCTTTAGTGGGTTTTGAACCCTCAGGCATTTTGCTGTTGTGTTTTTAAAAAGGTATCTCTCTTGGCATATGCCATTCAAGAACTGACTATACAGTCCATTTTCCTCAAGATGAAAGCAAAACAGCTCAATTTTTCACTCAAGCTTTGTCCCAAATAAATGAA
>CM029376.1:18020832-18257333 GCA_017165825.1 Hepsetus odoe
TAAAGTGATTGCACCACTAAATGTTTGTGTGCTGATTCAAATGGCAAGTGGTGTCCTCAGTGAAGTCTAAAACGGCCAAGGCATTTATTGGGAAGGCAGGTCACTGCTTTCAGCAGCCCTGGTTCACTTCACTTCTGCTACAAGTTTACTCTGTGAAGAAATGACAAGAACATACATCAGATTGTTGGAGGAATTGCAAAATGTGCTTTCTAGGAAAGAAAAGCTTATTGTCTTGTCAAAAAGTAAAATTTTACAATTCTTAGCTTTTATTTGCAAAATGAAATAAGGCCAAAAATATCCTCTGAAGCAGCCTGTCTTCGAAGGAGTTTTTCAAAATCGGTGTCCAATTCCCAGATAAGGATATGCATAAATGCAATTGACATGTTTTGATGTTCTCGATATGATGGTGGTTTGTGCTTCAGTTAATTTGTTTATCCCAGTGTGTAAGGGTAAAACATATCTGCGAGTTTTATTGACTTTATGACGGCCTATAATGTATTTGATGTTGATGGTATAATTGACTGGACAACTTGTTGAACATTATCTATACTTTCATATTTACTCCTGAAAGCAAAGGGAGCAATTCAAGTATTGTAATGGCATTTTAAAAAGTATTTAATAAAGCAGTTAATAACTGACTGTTAATTAACGGACTGTTAATAAGAATGAATGACTGATTTACTGTTTCCAGTAAATTACCTGCCATTTTAACCTACATTTGTTCGCAACATAAAAAAAAGTGCCAAAAAGAGCTCTTTGGAGTGATTCCAGAGTAGAGCTACTTTTGTACCCTAGAGAACTATGATGGATGGTTCCTTGTGACAAATAACATGTTGATAAAGGATAAAGTTGTATACCAAATGAAGGTTTATTCTAGAGCAGAGACGTCCAAGGTGAGAGCTGCTTTAATCAGCGTATAAAGAAATTTCACATTCTGTGTGTTACAAAGTATTCACAATGATCCAAGTCACCTCGGTAACATTTTGATAAATACGCTCCTGAATTCTGTTATGAAGCAAATCTCTGAAACAAACCTTAAAGTTCAGTGTATGATGATAGGTGATGAAATATTAAAAGCCTTGTTGTTGTGGCTAACTCCGACGCTAACCCCTCCGACCCTGAAGGCTGGCTGGTCAGTCGTCTGCGGTGGCAAAATAAGGTCATCGATTACTTTCCCACTGACATCACCCTCTCCTCCAGGCGCAGTCCTGACTTTGCACTGCCAAATGCTCATTTGTGTACATCAAAGGCCAGACCCAAGGCCTGGTAAGGGATCAAAGTTGGCTGCTGCTCCCCTTCTCAATAACGCTTCATGTTTGCCCTGACTTTTTGTCTGGGAAATAAACAATACCCTGACGAAAATCACTTTTAGCCTCAAACCTTGCCATCGGATACTGAGAGAAGGTGAATGAGCCACAGTTGCTTATTGATGAACATGTTCCAGTAAGGACTGCACTTGATATAATGAGTGTCCTTGGTGCTTGTAAAGGTTGCATAGTTTAGCAAGATGCTCTTGCAAGGAGAACAAAAGGCAGCCTCATTAATGTGAAAGAGCTGTATCACTAGGACATTTCCTGCTGCGGACTCAAAGAATGGTTCAGTGCCTTTCAGAACCTTTTAAACCCCCATTCCAGCTCACTGTACAAATGAAATGCAACAATTAGCTTAAAGCACAAATAATGACAGATTTCTCACATTTATAGGATTCATAAACAGCCAAGATAATCCACTAGCATGTAAGTGCAGGAATGATAATGTCAGCGTCCTAATACTACACTGCCAAAAATGTCTTCCTATTGGTTTAAAGGACCCATATTAGAAGCTAGAAAGATTTTACATTTATAAACCTGCCATTCACCCCCCAGCCCATAAGGCTCATACTGTTGTATGCAAAATGGGAACACCCCAAGTTCAGTCCTTTAAAGGGAATTTAAAGATGGCATTAATCTGCCAATTGCAATGCATCTCCATTTCTTTGCTGGCTTTAACAGACTGGAAAATTTAAAAGGTGTCACAACTTGCAAAGGCCACATTTGTGAGAGAAAACCAATTGTATTGTTTAAATAATTGAGAAGTGAGTTCTCTATAAAGAATGTGAACCTATTTTCAAATCATCAAGGCATGTAATTTGACCACGGGTGCCCACAGGGGCTCCATGTGACTGTACTGTAGAAATATTCTGTTTTCCTTTTTTTGTGAAAATGAACACATTTATATTTCTGGCTATTCAGACACTTAAGAAGAACTGTTAAAAATATTCAGTCAAAAGCACAGTGACACAAAGTCCTGTTTATATGCAGGGTTTATTAGATGTTTTTGGGGTGTAAGTGTAATCAGTGAACCTTTAGAGGAAAACTGGGGGAAAATAATGATATATGCTCTTTAAATTACTAGTTCCATTCTATATGTTATGAAAGAAACTAATTAAAGATTACTCTACTCTACTCTACTCTACTCTACTCTACTCTACTCTACTCTAATTAGAGGAATATAGTGCATATATTCTTAAAATAACAAACAGGCCAAACAAATAACAAGTCCTTCTGTAAATACCAGGTAGGGAAATTTACAGTCATTTGTTGAAGTGACTTAAAAAGTGAAAGTGAATATTTGTCAATGTGAAACACAGCACAGCACAGTGAACCACAACAAAACGTATCTACTGCATTTTACCCACACACACAGTGCAGCAATGGCCACCCGGAGAGCAGTGAAGGGCACGGTACCTTGTTCTAGGGTATCTCAGGGCAACCTAGTGGGATTCAAACCTACAACCTACCAATCCTGAGGCACCAAACATTAGACAACCACTCTTCAGCATTCATTAATTAGCATGCATTTCCTAGTGCTGGTGATTGATAGTGAAAGCAGTGTAATTTATAGTTATACTTGGATATGTTATTATTTCTAATATCACTCATATAAGTGATGTATTGTGTTAACAGCTAAAGCGTTCTCCTCCAGTGCACCTCCCACCACCTGAGAAAGCTTATAGATGCTTATGTCCAAACACAATATGCCATCAACAGAAAGTACAACTCAGAAATTGTTTATCAGTTCCAGCACCTCGGGGAAAACAATATTCAACTTTTTAGAAAACCAATTTTGAAAGTGCCACCCTTCTCAAATTAGCCCCGGTATACCCAGCCGGACACAAAGCAGCGATTTCCCCACTGTTAGCAGCCCATAGCAGAATGTGAGACAAAAAAAAATATGACAGGCCTCGCACATTCCCCTGTAGTCACTAACACCTGGTGATGCTGCCTCGAGGGGAAGCAGCAAAGCACATCCATACAACAGAAGACAAACCTGAACGGTGAAAATCAGTGTAGCCCACAGGACAAATGTGTTCTCCATCACTTACCTACTTCCATGTGTGTCTAAATGATTACGCTTCATGGTAGTTTATGGCCTGAAGAACACTCAGGGTAGGGATAATACAAGTTTGCAGAGCAAAAAACAGATACAATTATACAATGAATATCATTCTTGGTGGCAATTAAAACTTTTTATTTTTTGCCAAACCAACTACATTCAAGATACAACATTCGCAACAAGTGAAGAGTTACTTTGCTTTTCCAATGTTCAAATGTAATTGCATCAATGTGCATATAATTAATGAAGTGAAGTGAAAGTGACTATTTGTAGTAGCAAAGCGAAAGTGACACTGCATCGGTACGCTTCTCTGCCTGTAATCCACCATGCACACAGTGCAGCAGGGGGCAGGCATATACAGCGTTCGATGATCAATGTTGGGGACGGTACCTTGCTGAAGGGCACCTCAGAGCAACCTTCTGCTCTGGGATTTGTCCTAAACACTAGTCTAGCACTGCCTAGTACCACCAACCACACAGTTACAACTACATTTACATTCACTTCAAATCTTCACTTCTTTGTTTGTGTCATTTTTACATTCGTGTTAAGGTCACCAATAGACAAACAATGCACAAAATATTTAAAAGTGCTTTTTCTGACTGAAAGAACAACAACTTTTCATCAAAAGTAACTGGTGTTACATCAATAACAAATTATCCCTCCCTACTACTTCCAAACACTGATGTGATATTGACTGAATCTTTAGCATTCGCTATTCTGCCAAATCTCTGCTTCTTGTTACATGCTCCAGTTGAAAAATAAGCTTCATTAAATGATACTGTGCTTTTGTTATCAGTGCAGATGACTGTGACTTCTAAAGGTTGACAAAAACAATGAACAGGAGACCAGTCTCTTTCTAAAGTCTTGGGAATTTTATCCTGGCTCAGCTTACAGCATGTTTCCGCAATGCCTGCAGGAGTTCCCCTACGACTGATAATCATCTTCCTTGTGGAACATAAACAGGCTGTTCCATTGAGAAACTTTGTCCACAAGACCTCCTTCTGCAGTAGGTTCAGCAACAATCCTCCATCACCCTGAGCTTTACAAGACAGCACAGCTGCCTTTAAATGCTCAGCTAACCACTAATGCCTCATCTCCTCTTCTCTTCATCTGTTTTCAAAGATAGTCATCTTGTTTTTTCATTACCATACCGAGTACCCTACCACTGGACCACCAGAACCCCAAATGAAGCTACTTTGTCAGTGTAACAAAAATTTATATGGCTTAATTTATTAAGGAAAATGTTTTTAACCTTTGTTCTTAATCTTTACATTTTGTCATGTTTGCAAGGAAAGAGAGGCATAAGTACGTGGCAGACTTCAGGGCTCTTTAATTTGATCAAAACAATTGTCCCAAGAAACTAGGCAAAAAGACACATAACGGTGAACAAGCGATACTGGGTCGGGCTGGCAAGCCTTAAATGCCTGGCAGACCAGGTGCGGGGGACTGGATGTGATTGGTGTGGGTTGGATAGAGGCTCAGAATTCCGGGGACTGGAACCGTGGCCATGGACGGGGTTTGGTGGTCAACGTGACACATCTAGAAACACCCTTTCACTGTTTCAAAATGACAGTAAAATATCTAACCTCACACATGAAATAAACACATGCTAATGAAATAAGCTGCAGGTGATGGCACATATTCATGTTTCTGCTGTGACACGAGAGCAAAGGGTCTGAGTAAAAAAAAAACAAAAAAAAAAACGAGAAAATCTCCCCAGTCTTTGTGTTAAAATAGTGATCAGTGATTTTTCTTTTTTTTTTTTTTTTTATGAAAAGTTACTAATCAGTTGTGGCTGCACCATAGAACTGCACCAAAAAAAAGGGGAGTGAGGAGATTGTGAAGATATCTGAGACTAAAGGGAACTGCTGGAGAAAGCCACTGTTAGTAATATAGTAATAACCTCCACATGTGGAACAAGGCCTGTAAAACAGCTTATACTGCTGAGACGCTCTCTCTCTCTCTCTCTTTCTCTCTCTCTCTCTCTCTCTCTCTCTCTCTCTCTCTCTCTCTCTCTCTTTCTCTCTCTCATATAAGCGCTGTGTGATCAAACTGCTTCCATGTGTTTAGAGACTGTCCTGTCCTTTCAAGATTTATGAATGAAAGAGCATCAAACAGAGTGCTGTGCATAAGGCCAATGGCAAAGCCATGCCTGGAATTTCGACCGAAAGTCCATGCACTTTAACATGAACATGTTACAGTAACAGGACGTCTTCTGTACAAAGCTTGTGTTTAAATATATGTGGGCACGTATGAACATAAACCCACTGACTATTAGAAAAGAGGGATTTTGATGGTTTGAATATTTATGGCAGGTCCTCATCAGGATTTGTTTTCCCTTTCATCTTTTTTTGAACTTCTGGTTATTGGGGTTAAGGCTGGAGACCAGAGATATGGGTAAAATAGAATTTATTATAATTAGACTTAAAAATATATATTAAAAAAGATGGTGACATGAGAAAAGTGCCCCCCCCCCTCTCTTTCTTTCTTGATCTAATTCTTTTCCTGGAAAAATAAGATTTGACATTTTGTCCTCTTATGGAAGATGGATAGCTTGGTTTAGGTATAGCATCATTCACTGAAATAACTCTTCAAAGATAGTAATACAAACATATGTGTGTGAAAAAAAGAATTCCCTTTAATGTGGCAACACACAGGAATGTTGAGGAAGTTGCCGTTGGCCATTTCCCATGTTGACCCTTTAATGCTCACATTAAGGGAACAAGAGACCACACACACACATACAGCAGGGGTGTAAGAAATTGCACAGTGAAGGTTTTGTATTCTGGCATATTAGATTTGAAATGAAACACTGACAGTGATATTAAAGTACAGAGTGTCAACTTTAATTTAAGGGAATTTACATCTTTATCAGGTAAAACATGGCAAGTCTTCTCACCTCGGGGGCCCACATTAATTAACATGATTAACATGCATTAGCATGATTTTGTAATAAAGCTGTCATTAATTTAGCTTGCTTGCAGACCTTTTACAATCAATGACCAGCTGGCAATAATGCAGCCATTATGAACCGTTTTCCACCCTGTTTCAGGGGCTTTCTACCCTCAATCTTGCCTAAAATAAATGCTGTACATGTTTAATGCATTTCAGGTCAGGACGCTGGTTGAGAAAGTCAAAAATATTCCACTTTTGAACTTAAAAAGTCTCCATAAGTCTTGTAGCATTATGTTTCATTTCATTATAAAACTGAAAAGGAGCTGCCACTGACCAAGTACTAAATAATAAGCTGGATCAGAGAAATGACCATCCTGCTGCTTTTAAAGGCAAAGACGTCATGAGTAAAGAAAGCAAGCCAGCTCCAGTGCAAGTGACACAGATCCATACCTGCTGGCCCATTCAGATTCCAGGAGAAAAAATCTGATGACTTCTACCATTAAACCTCAGTCATTTAATCACCCATTTCAAATCTGAAAACTGTCCTGTGGAGCTGATAACCTAAGCTACATTTTTATGAAATTTGTTAAAAGGTTTGTCAAAATCATTTACATTTTTTAACACATTTTCACAGAAGAAAAACCCATGCACTGCACAAGAGGAAAGTCATGGTAACTGTCAACGTAAATTCATTTTCATTTCATGAAAGAAATGCCTAAACTGAATAGTTATCCCAGTTTGTTAACTGTGGACTTTTGCACATTGCTGAGTCAAGTATGTCTGCCTAAATCGGAAAAAACACAAAGCTAGATTTGGAGAGATATTAGAGTTATAGATAATGATAGAGATCATGAAAATGAAGTAAAATCCTTTTTTAAAAAGTCACTCTTTTCACACAGCCTACAGGACATTGCAGTGATTTCCTGCTGTGTCCTCGGTATGTGTTTATTTTTTACATTTAATTGTATGTTTGTTAAGAAAAAGCATTTCCATTTACCTTTTTGGAGTTTTGGAATTGAAGAATCACACTTTTTGCAAAATTACTTGAAGAACTGATTCTCACTGTTACTATTACTAGGTTTTCATGGATGATGGAATATTCTGCTCTAACTGGAAAGGATTAACAAAGTAGATAGTATGTGAACAAAAATGATAGAACTTTCAATTTTACACTTGCAAAAATGTCATTTTAATTAAAATAGCAAATATATAATGCTGATCATGTTAGTACTTATTGCCCACCATACTTATTTCTCTGTGCATTCTCTTCCATCTGTTTGGAAGGCAGAACTAACATCACACACAGAAACACACTCGCACACCCCATTCTCTTGAGGGAAACCATGAAAAAACAGCCTGCTCATCTCACACTCTTCTATTGCTGAGGATATGCACAGTACAAGTAGATAAGAAGTTGAGGTGGGTGTGTGAGAGGGAAAAGGTGACTACAGAAAAAAGTAAGAGACAAAACAAGAGTTGAGAAGGGGAGGGATAAATGTGAGAGACAATTTATGAGGTAAAGGGACAGAAGGTGGGAGAAAAACAAGAGAATGGAAACATCTGGGTGTGATATCTGGAGAATGTAGTGGAAAGACATAGAGGAGGGAAGGGAAAGAGAGGAGGAGTGAGATGTTAGAAACAGCCAGACATCACGGAAACCAAACTGAAACACCACCCTCCTCATTATAGTTTCATTACTGTTTTTAACATGCTTGTCCCATTTCCATCTTAATGGGGCAGCAGTGGTCTAGTGGTTAGCAACTAAGCCCCAGGAACTGAAGATCATGGGTTGAACTCCCCAGCTGCATGTGTGTATGGGTAAAAAGCAGAGGTTGTTGTTGATTTTGTTGTGATTCACTGTGTGATGTGCTTTTTCACAAAGTCACTTTCACTATTTTCACTTCATTTAAAGGCCTTTCCATTATTGCATTCAACAAGTGAGTTGCATGACCCCTTGAAGGGATGAGGGATTGACTAAACATTAGCAGCAGAGTTTTCTTCCTGATATGATTTAGAAACCACAATGAAATCAAATTTACCGATAACACACAGTGAAGCAGAGGACAGCCATACATCCAGCATGCAGGGAGCAGTGATGGGAATGATACCTTGCTCATAGGTCCCTCAGGGAAACCTACTGGACTCAGACCCATGACTTTCCAATCATGGTGCCTAGTCCCTAAGCACTATGCCAAAACTGCCCCTGTGATTAAAATTCCAAAATGATGGGGAAATGTGAGCAAACTAACATAATCATAAAACTGTTGTACCTGATTGTTTAAGTAGCTTTCCTAGCTTCCTGTTTGGCAACAGTTAAAACAACTACTCTAAACCAGAAGCTTAAGCAACACAAAAACAGGTTTATAGCCATTAAACCTGGAATTTGCAAAAATTTAACGCTTGCTTGGTGACCTAAGTAGCTCAGTGAGATTAAGCTAGGTGAAGTAATGGCTCCACTATTAAAAGACCTTCGTCGTCCTCTTTGAACTGCGTCCTTAGATTGGCCACCTGTTTAACACAGATACTGCTTATGTCCTAGTCATGAGGCCAAGTCAGCAAGGGCTTGTTAAAAACAACTCTCTCTCCTTACTCTGTACATCCGCTTCCCTCCAACCTCCTCTCTCTCGCTCTCTCGCTCTCTCTCTCTCTCTCTCTCTCTCGCTCTCTCTCTCTCTCTCGCTCTCTCTCTCTCTCTCTCTCTCTCTCTCTCTCAGGATAATAAAGAGATTAAGCCCTGAGGGGATGGGGAGAGGGGATGGTCAATGGCAATCCTCTTCTCTCTCCATGAAGAGCTTCTTCAGCTTCCAGAATCAAAAAATGGAATTTCACTGATTACTCATTATTGCTCTTCCCAGCTCCTTCAGAAGCACTCAATCACCTTAGTTCTCCACATGGGCTAAGTGCTCATTAAAAGCATGAATAGTCCACAATTCATTTTATCCCACAAAGCTGTTTCTATATTAATGCTAGATAATAGCTTTAATGCAATGTATTTCCCAAAATATCCAGGCCTCCCTAATCATCCAGCATCAATATCTGACCTAACAAATGCTACTGGTCCTGAAATGAATCAAATCTTCATAGCAATGTTCCAGTATTTAGTGCAGCTATAGAGCATGGTTCACAAGACAAGTTAACTCTATTCAACGGACCTAATCCAACTAATTAACTTATTAACAAGCCTTTCCTGGGTAGAAGTAAGTGTGTATGAGAAGGAATGTACTTGATGTGCAAGGAAGGGGGGTCACCAGAACAGCGGATCAGTTAATCTGGTGTAAAGCCTTCACAGAAGAGTAGAGGCTGGCATTGCAGCGAAGGGAGAATTCCAAGATAATAGCTTTGATTTCACAAGAACCACCAGCTTGGTAGCTATCAAACTTTTGGAAAATAGGGATTAGTTTCTGGATTAAGTTCTGGACAAATTAATACTCCGAATGAAGATTCTCCATTGAAGAGATTAGGACCACACTTATTGTAGGATATTTAGAGTGGCTCACAGCTGGGGAAGAAAATCCAACTTCATTGCTTGCTTTATCAAAAACTATCCAAAACCAGTTTGTGCTTCATCACAAACTTTATATCAGCCATATTGTCCTGAAATAACGGCCCTATCTCCGTTATTAGTGACACTGCTTGTTTTTCCCACTCATTAATCGGCCTCTTTTCTTCTCAGCTGCTGACACACACTCATGGACACACACATATAGACACACACAGCACAACCATTTTGCCTGCAACTGACTGCACTTGAAGTCAAGTGGAAAAAGTGTGTGTGTGTGTGTGTGTGTCCAAAATTGTGTGTTCTGCTTTTATTCCAATTGAGAAAAGTATTCACTTGGTCAGCACTTCCCCGTTGCTGCCTGGCATGGTGTTTGTACTGACTGGACACTGAGCTGAAAGGCTCTAATAAATAGCGCAGTCCTCACCGAGGCACAAGCCATCCAGGCCTGTCACAACGTGTAAAGGAACCAGCCGTGCACAGACCCAAAACTCCTCCAACCCAACATCAAGTCAGCTCACGGATCAGTGAGTGCCTGCATGCAAGAGGTAGTGTGTAACACTCTCAGACTCTTAGCACTAAAAGCATGATAGACAAAGCACTGAGGCGCTCTCAGGCTTAAGGATATAAAAATATTCAACCTGATATTTTCTGTAACTCCTTCCATTTGTACCTTAATGGCAATGAGAAAAGGATTTAGACAGACTTAGACTTGCAAATAGAAGACACGGAGTTGGATAAGATTATACACTGCATTCACACCTCTTCTGTTAACATTGGTTCATGGAGTATACTGGCTCAAGTTCCAAACCGATCACATTAACACCAGTATCAAGCTCCTCATCCGCCAATGTCTCCAAGACCCAGCAAATAAGCTTTTGCCTGACTTTTTCGGAATCTTAAGTTGCTCCTTAATATTAGTCACATGTTATGAAACCCTGCCCATTAGTTGCTCTGTAACCAAGATTATTTCTATCCTTATCATATATTCAGGTCTTCTGGCCCATCTAAGCTAGACCACTTATTGCACATTATATCTCCACATTAGCTCTTTTCCTTCAAAGGACACACACCAATATGTCTATACCCGGTCGACTCCTTTGTTCGCAAAATTTGGACATATGAAAGATTTTTTTTCAACAAAACACATGCCTACCATCTGTAACCAGCAAAATTCTGCAAGCACTTTAATGGATATATTTTTTCATTACTATTATCTTATTATAATATAATAATGATATAATAGTGATTTAATAATAGTAATATATGATAGATATTTTATATAGCATGTAAAATCTTGTTTTTATTACTTTTGTATCCCACCACTGTTTTTATGTAAGTCATCATTTTGAAAATTCAAGAAAGTAACATTATTTCTGTATTTTAATTAAAATGCCAAATGTTCAGCCCAATGGTTTTTCAGGTTCTGTGTTTCTGTAAATGATTCTATTTTCAAAGCGTTTGACTGAGAACCTTTTTGTTAATGACTCTATTATGCCAGCAGTGTCATATTTGCTGGCATTATGCTGAAAGGCACAACGGAGGAAACACTGATCTTTCGTTTGGCTGGTGTAAATATTTTCACATTTGAATTCACACTATCGTAACTGTGAAGCTGACAGCTTGTCTTTGATCTGTTTAGGCCAAAAGCAGGCAAAAGAGTCCCACCAGCAAGCAGAAGGCAGTGTGACACTTTAGACCCGTAAAATAATATAATAGTAAAGACTGCATACATTCTTATAAATGGGATTTTAATAATGTAAATGAATATTTTTTATTAAAAAATATTAAAGGGGATATTGTTATAACAGATGCAACTGATTGCCTTTCCATAATGCAACATGCTACAGAAAGTGTATGCTACCTTTCTCAGTTTCTCATTTCTTGAAAGTCCTAGAATAATAAGATATATTATCTTCTGTATAGATTTGTTTTTTCGTATTAGCATATCTCATGCATGATTCAAAACCACCACAGGCCCTCTGGACTATTCTCTTAGCAGAACAGCACAGATGGAACTCTCTCTCTAGGACAGTAATGTAAGAAGCACTAACATATTTCAGACTGTTTGGCTCTTTGTAACTCACACTTGGGTTGAGATTTTGTAAATACTGCAGCTTTTCACGCATAAGCTGCAGTGATACTGTTCCCATGTTTTTCATCCATCCAGGCGAGTGTTGTTTCTTTCGATCAAAGTCAAAACTGTCCAAATTCATTTCACCTCCCAAACCCCACATGCTGGTTTCTTTTTTTTTTAAACAAAATTGATGTTGACAGGCAGACAGGTGGGGGAAAACAAAGGGGTGATTTTTCTGGGGCCTGCCATTTGTAATAGTCATGTTATTTTTGTTTTGGTGTGGTTCTGTATGAAGTGAAATTTGACGAGCGTCCTTTTCAGGTTACAGTTTATGAGGATGAGCTTTTCATTATCAAAGTTTGACAAATGCAGAGTAAAATGAAACTGCTGACTCATCTTAGTACAGCACATTCACTTGTGGCCTTTTTCTCAAGTAAAATTAAATATACAATATATGTACAGTATAGCACTTTTAAAAATATGATATAATATAATAATGTAATATAATCAGTACTGTCATATAGATCAATACTTTCCAATACTTTCCCCTGTATTTCCACACTTTATTGCTGTGCATAATGAATATTGATGACATTTTTTGAGCTTTAAAAAAAAGATTTTCATTTATGAAATTCATGAGGATTTCCGTGGAAACCACTTTTACAATTTTAAAATTAACATTTCTGCACCAGAAAATCACTAATTCATCACTTTTGGTAAGTTTGATGTTTCCTATGACATTTCTGTAGAGAACCACCATTTCACAAATGCTTTGATCAAACCTCTGAAAAAGTTTCAATGGCAGATTTTTGGTATTTTTGAGCAACAGTTCAAATCAAGTCCAAGAAAGTTCATTTTTAAGAAATAAAGTGAATATAGTGGAGAATATAGTAAATTTTTTTATAGAAAAACTTCATTTTGAGCATTTGACTCTTTGGTTAACTTCAGTACTGATTAAAAAGGGGAAAAAGAGGTTTTTTTTGGTTTTTTTTCCCCCTGCCTTGTGTTTCCTGGTGTGATATGGGATTTGGGTTGAAGAGTGCTGAAATGCCTGTGCAGTTCCATCCGGTGATAATCCTGGCAGATTTGCATTAGTGTCTGCCGGCACCTTTGATCTTTTGGAGACTTTGATTGGATGTGTGAATGTGAGGGCTGCTTTCCCAGGATGCAGTGCCCTGCCTCGGGAGGCAAAGGGTGGTTATGGGGGCTTTCCAGCCACTGAAGTCATGCAGGGCAAACGTCAAACTAATCAAGCATTTCTCACAGGTAACGAGGAGCTGGCATCTAAGACGGTTCCTGCTCCTCTTTCTTCCTTTGCGACAGTACATTTCAAAATTTTCTCTACTTATTGTAATGTTCTACCAGAGATGAAGAAATCTGTAGATTTGCTGGGAGGTCTTTTCATGATGAAAAGTATATCCAAAGGCTAGCATAACCAAAGTTCTTAAAGTCATTGATCCCTATCCATCTTATATTCAGAGAACTGTAGTTGCTTGTTTACTGTACCACATGCATCAGTCACCACCAATTAGCAATCTACATGCTTTCATACTGCAACAAATGGCTGTGCCCGATTCCAGCCATTAGGTCTCTTTTACAAAGTAAATGTGTACATAATGTAGCCAGGAATTTCCGATGATAAAGTAATGCCAGTTCTTTTATTCACTGTTCAGCATTGAACTCAGCACTGATGCATATCTGTCCCGTGTACATGAGTTGAGTGGGCCAAATGGTAAATACAGAGTCTTGGACCTTCTTTATCATGTCAGTCAAATGAATCTGTCATAACTATGGCATAAGCTTTGTATGTAGATGTAAGTTCAAATATATTTTCAGATATAGATCAGAGGCACTGTGAGCTAAACATTCCAAAATAATCAGGGTGGTTCATTCAGTAGCTTGCTTTGATTAGCATATATGACTGTAGATATGAATTTATATAATTAGCAGATTTTGCTTTATCAGACAAAATAACCACACTTAACATGTGCTGGGACCCGTCTGTGTGACTCATCGATTTCAACTTTGAAAACTAAGGACACTCACTCAGAACTTAATTTTTAGAACTAATAAAATTTCATTTAATTTATAGAAATCACAAGAAAAATTGTATTTTTGTGTATTCTCTTAACCTTTGATGAATTACAATACTCTTGCTGAATCTCTTGCAATACTTATTCAGAGACATAAAGTGAAAATGACTACCCTCGTCAGCACAGCACAACACAACACAACGAAATTCAACCTCTGCCTTTCACCCATACACACATGTGCAGCAGTGGGCAGCTATTGAAAGCACCCGGGGAGCAGTGACGGGGACTGTACCTTGCTCAAGGGTACCTGAGGGCAACCAACTGGTGAGGGAATCAAACCCACAGTCTTCCGATCTGGGGCCAGCTCCCTAACCACTAGGCCACCGCTGCCCCTAACTTTAACGGATAAGAGATGGATTTTGGATCATTGTCAGAGCTGGATTGCCTCAATAAACTGCACTGGAGAGGTTCATCCTGTGGATTGATATGTGAATTATGTTTGCAGTTGAACATTTCCTGAGATATGAAGACCAGACATAAACAAAGCCAGCAAAACAGCTTCAATGAGCTAACAAGATGCTGGATTTTGCTCCATTTATCATTAAGAATCACACAACTGAAATACCAGCTGGTGTTTTCAAATGATTTTAAAGAAATAAATAGCTCCAAAGCACGGTTTATGTTAAAGGAGTATACCGAAACATGCAGGACTAGAGCTAAGAAACATTGCGCGCAAGTAGAAATTCTTTGTTTTTTACAGCCCAAGCTACAGGTACAATAACACCTATTCATAAAACATAGGAGAAGAGAACAGCCAGGACGGCAGCTGATGAAAGAGGCTGTAATAGAGAGAGACTTTTTTTTTGGTTCCACGAGGCCACAGGAGCTCTAACGTCTCTCTGCGTTTGCTGACTCATCTGTCTGATTTCATGGGCAGCTGGACCCTGATCCCCCTTTGCTGCCCCATCTGCTTAACTGAGATGGTGTGTATGTGTGTGTACACGTAGAGTCTTGACTACTTGGAAGAGATGGGGCAATAAAGGCTTGGCTCTTGGACCACGAGCAGATTGTGTGTGTGTGCGTGTGTGTGTATGTTCCACATTAATGTTCAAAGTAAAGGGTATGGCTGTGCCAGCTCACACAACAGCTGCTGCCCTCACACAATTACTGCCACACAGTACACACACACACACACACACACACACACACAGACAGATAAATACGACCGGCCCCAATGGTATACAGAACATTTTTGTTTTATTTTGTATATATTCTACTGCTTTTTTTCTACTTTATTCTCTCTCTCTCTCTCTCTCTCTCTCTCTCTCTCTCTCTCTCTGTTCCTTTTTTGATCCTCACACACACACACACACACACACACAGATAAATACAACCTGCCCCAATGATACAGAACATTTTAATAACGTTCTATTTTGTATGTATTCTACTGTTTTTTTCCTACTTTAATCTTTCTCTCTCTCTCTCTCTCTCTCTCTCTCTCTCTCTCTCTCTCTCTCTTTCTCTTTCTCTGTGCAAGATTTCCCTTGAAACCTGAGGAATGACAGGAGGAGAGGGGAAAGAATGAGGGAAAGTAAAGGCAGTAGACGTTGTTTCCTTGGGGTATAAATGGCCCTGCTGTCCTTCTAGTTAAAGTTACATTCAGTACATTTGGAGAATAGATGCTTTTGGGCTATTTAGACAGCAGAAGGCTGACATAGTGTATATGCAGTCTAATGTTACATACCAGGACCTTGGCAAAATACCTAACATCTGGCTTCAGTTGTGCAGGTCTGGTTTACAATGCAGTATGAACAATGTATTTAAGCTTTTTCAGCCTTTGATGGACCAAATGAAAATCTAAACAGGAAAAATGAAAAATTTATCATTTATTTCATTCAAATGTGTCTGTAATCACATGAACAAAATACATCACATCAAAACAGGGATAATACCAAAAGTAGATAATTCTGTAATGTTTATTGACGTGGAAATAAAATCTTTTTTATCCCATGCACAGAGCTGTAGTAACAATGCAAGAATAAAGTTGATCAGCCACAGCATGAAGTTATGGGAAAGAATAGTGGAAGCTAGGTTAAGAAAAGAGGTGAGGATTAGTGAACAGCAGTATGGTTTCATGCCGAGAAAGAGCACCACAGATGCAACGTTTTCTCTGAGGGTTTTGATGGAGAAGTACAGAGAAGGTCAGAAGAGTTGCATTGTGCTTTGTGGACAGGGTGCATAGAGAGGAGTTGTGGTTTTGTATGAGGAAGTCAGGAGTGGCAGAGAAGTATGTGAGATTAGTTCAAGATATGTATGAGGGCAGTGTGACAGTGGTGAGATCTGGAGTGGAAGTAACAGATGCATTTAAGGTAGAGGTTGGATTACATCAAGGATCAGTGCTATCAGCGTTTGCAATAGTAATGGGCAGGTTGATGGACGGTTAGACAGGAGTCTCCGTGGACGATGATGTTTGCTGATGATATTGTAATCTGCAGTGAGAGTAGAGAGCAGCTTGAGGAGAACCTGGAGAGATGGAGATATGCTCTAGAGAGGAGAGGAATGAAAGTGAGTAGGTCAAAGACAGAATACATGATTGTGAATGAAAGGGAGGAAAGTGGAGTGGTTAGGATGCAGGTAGTGACAAAGGTGGAGGAGTTTAAATATTTGGGATCAGCAGTTCAGAATAACAGCGAGTGTGAAAGAGAGGTGAAGAAGAGAGTGCAGGCAGGTTGGAATTGGTGGAAAAGAGTGGCTGGAGTGATTTGTGACAGAAGGAAGTGTAAGCAAGTGTAAAAGGGAAGGTTTACAGGACAGTAGTGAGACCAGCTATGCTGTATGGGTTGAAGACAATGGCACTGACAAAATGACGAAGGCGGAGCTGGAGGTGTCAGAGTTAAAGATGCTGAGATTTTCATTGGGTGTGACGAGGATGGACAGGATTAGAAATGAGTATATTAGAGGGACAGCTCAGGTTAAACATTTTGGAGGCAAAGTTAGAGAAGCAAGGTTGTGTTGGTTTGGACATGTCCAGAGGGCAGAGGAGGATTATATTGGGAGGAGGATGTTGAAGATGGAGCTGCCAGGAAACAGGAAAAGAGGAAGACCAAAGAGGAGGTTTATGGACGTGGTGAGAGAGGATATGCAGGTGGTTGGTTTGAAGGAGGAAGATGCTGAGGACCGGAAGAAATGGAGATGGTTGATCCGCTGTGGCGACCCCTAAATGGGAGCAGCTGAAAGAAGAAGAAGAAGAAGAAGAAGAAGGACTCATTCAAGTGCATCTTATTTTTTCAGTAAGAGCTGCTGCATTCAGGCTGGAACATATTTAAGATTTTATGTAATCTTTCTGTTAATGGAAAAATAACTAAAAAACAAAGTCCTATTTATGTGTTGTTTGACTTCCAACATCTTAATTAAATTAGGCATTATACTTTAGCAGAATACATTTCAGCAAACGTTGGCAAATCCTCTGAGCTTACTAAATGAAATGCAGAGAAGTGCAGTGTAGTGAAATAAAAAAGAAAGATATTGCCTTTCATGTGAGTGGTAAAAATGTAAAGTCAATTTCCAAGTGAGGAAAAAATATGCGGCTAAGAATGCAGTTCCATTGCTTTTTTCAGTACGTTTTCAGAGCAGAAGGACGGCTAGATGTGAGGAGACCAAATCCATTTCACACCAAGAGGATGAGCTAAGTTTTCATTCCCCCTTACTTGTTAAGGTAAATTCTGTCAACACATTCTGTCCTGCAAAAATAATGTTCCATGAACGGTTTTTGTGAGCCATGAATGTCAACATCCCTTTATAGCCCACCCACCCCTAAACACCCCCTTCTCCACTGAAACCTTACACCTTGTAACACCTGTTCCATTGTGTAAGCCAGCATTTCACTGCAGCCTCTCAGACATGCCACTGAACCCCACCCTTCTCTCTCTCTCTCTCTCTCTCTCTCTCTCTCTCTCTCTCTCTCNCACCTGACAGACAGACATCTCAATTATGAAACACATCGTCTTATGAAATGATGTGATTAATTTATATGGAGATGTAAAACATCTGAATAAATAGGTTCACAGCATTGCATCCTTTAGGGTATTTGTATTAATCCATCCATGTAAAATAGTGCAAAAATGCAAAAATGATCCAATTCAGCAACAAACTATGTCTGTCATTTCTTGGCCTGGTGTGTGTGACTGTGTGTGTTCACCAGTGGAGTGCATCTCTGTGCACTGGTCTCCTCTTAGCATGCAGAATAGCACTCATTACACATGCAAAGCCCCAGTGTTCAGGCCCATGCCTCCTGAATGAGCTCCTTTTGTGTAGTAATTGGAGATCGCTCTGTGTTGCTGACAAAGAGGCTCAGGGCCTCTCTCTCTCTCTCTCTCTCTCTCTCTCTCTCTCTCTCTCTCTCTCTCTATTTTTCTGTCTCCCAATTTCTCTCTGAAAGTGTGTCTTTGTAATCCCCTGTCTCTGAAGGCAGCTCTGGCTCTTATCATCAGCAGATATTTCAAATCTAACTGACCCTATTCACGCCTTGCCAAACCAGCCCACTCTCAGCCATGCCACATTAGTCAGAAAGCCTAAGGCTGGGGGGGGTCGGGTGTCCAGCCATGGGGGAGGGACGACTTGGACAAGCAACAGACAGCTGGGTGTGAGACCCCTCTGAACTCTGAACCATTCTGCCACTGTACAGAAGAACCCTATGCAGCTGCAGCCCATCTGCACTCTATCTCCCTCTGAAAAAGATCAGAAGATGAATTCAGGCTCACTGGTGTTGAAATGCCACAGAATTATGCTGACCACTTTCTTCACATGATCGCTCTATAGATTTATCGGGTAGAGGCGAGCTCAGTAGTGCTAGATGGAAACAAAGCTTTGTCCACATTTTGCTTGAGCAATTCAGACTAATCTTCAATAAAAAGGGATGCTCTATCAGGGTTCGGAAGAGTGGACGGAATAATACTTGCATTTTTTTTGTATAGAACTGGAAAGTAGTCTTCAAAATCTCCCATTTGCATGCATCCGCCTCTTAGTATCTTGCTAGTAAGTAAGCAGGTTCACTATACTGTATTTAGTTCCTATTACTAGCTCAGTTTCTCATTATTTACAAATTACTGTGCACTTTTTTTTTTATGAAACCTAAACAGGTCCTCTGATTTCCTTGAACAGCTGGAAAGAACAAATGCTTTAAATGTAATATGCTATGAATGAAGGCAAAACAACCTCAGCACAGCTTTCATTCAAGGCTTTTTTTCTTTTTTCTTTATTTTAATCTTTTAAGTATAATCTTATTTACACCAATTGTGCTGTTGTGTCTTTACTTTTTAATTCTCTGTGTATTATGCACAGCACCACTTGAACTTGCAAAGAAATGACAACATATCCCCACTACCGCTACCATGTTTGATAGGTTTATTGTGGAAAGCACTGTCAGCCTCATATAATATTATTATAATATGTTTGCCAAGTAATGTTTGTTTCAAGAGGATTAAGGTGTTTCTTTGCAAATGTGAGACTAGATTTTATGTTTTCATTAGTTTGAAGTTTTGCCATGGGACTCTCCCACAACTGCCCCGTAGCGGTCTTATTCTAATGCTTGAATTCCCTGGCCGCTTTCAATAGCTGCCCACTGCTGCACGGGTTTGAGTGTGCATGGGTTAAATGCAGAGGTCCAATTTCGTTGTGGTTCACTGTCTGCTGTGCTGTGACCTCACAATGACTAGGGTTGTCACTTTCACTTTCACTTTAATGCTCGAAGATCTGAGGCAAGCCAGGCTTGCTGACAAAATTTTTTTTACTCTTCATTTTAAAAGGCACGTTGTGTAAAGATCCTCAAGCTTGGACTCCATTTGGATTCAACTGCTATGTAACTGTTAAATTTGAGTCAGATGGTGAGCTAGTGCATGGACACAGATGACATGCTGGAGGCATTTCCTTAGATGAGAGAAGAACATCAGCCATTCTTGACAACATTATGCAAACTAACTGGCCTACTTGAATCAAATGCATTTTAGTTTCAACAGGGTTTGTGCATTCAGGAAAGAAGTGAGAAACATCCAGCTTTGAAAAATGTGTGCCAATTTTAACCCAAAGGTCTAAATAATCAAAGCCAACACCATTAGTTTAAATATGTAATGTAATAATGGTCCCTGCGATGGGCTGGCGACCTGTTCAGGGTGCGTCCCCCGTCCTCGCCCTGTGTGCGCTGGATTGGACACCAGCACTCCCCCGCGACCCCGTTTGGGACAAGCGGCAGATAATGGATGGATGGATGGATGTAATAATGGTAAAATGTTATGGATGAAATAAAGGTGAACTAAAGCAATCAAACAAGCTTAAAAATTGCACCGTTTATTCTTCAAATATGAAAAAATACTTTTTTGACTTGATATACTTGTACTTGATGGGTAATGCAGAAACCTTCAAGTTCCAGGTTCTTCACTCTTTCAGCCAAGAAAGCACTGCTCTCGGTAAACACATTAAAGCTCAGGGCCAATTGATGGACCTGCAATAACATTTCACACTCGGGGGTAAGAATGCCCTGTGCTCTGTGGCATTGGCTCCATGAGTTCTGTAGTTTGTCCATCTGGAAGGAAGGTCACTGAAGTTTGCTTTTTGCAGCAGATCTGACCGTAGTGTTCATTACTTATAAATATACAGAACTTTATAAAGAGGTTGCTCTCAGCTCAGTGCCAAATGGACCCATCTGGTGAGAAAAATTCAGTACATTTTACTCTGTGAAAATACTTTCCATGTGCAGTGTGCTTATGGTTTGAATGAGGAAGCATTACATGAGTTAGGATGTTAACAATAATAAGTGAACTAGGCAGATTTCGGGTGGAAGACTGCTGAAACAAACGCTCATGCCTTGGCACAAAGCTATTCAGAGTCAGCAGCAAAATGTTTAAAGCAAACAAATCCCACTGGTGGCCAAATCTGGAGACCAGACTTTTCAATACACATTCTCAATACACTTGAGAAAAAACGAAACACTTCTCAGTGTAAAATATTGTTATTTCATGATTTCCACAACTTCAGTTGTCATACACATTTATTTCTTCCCAACTAAACGATATCCATCAGCTTTTGCCATTTGTATGATTCTGATGCTCCTCACATTCAACATTTCTTGAACACTGTGCTGCAGGGGTATAGACTACGCTATGCTGAATAATGGATCAAAAGTGAGGAAAAGGCAACCACAAATACATTTTTTATATTGTTATTTTTAGACTGTGGCCAGATTCTTAACATTTAAGTGTGCATCATGTCTCCTTTCTTTACGTGTCCTACATAATAAAAGTTGTTTCACTGTTAGTTCTAATAATACAATCATACGATACAAGCTTCTTTTTCTGCAGTATCCAGGTGAAACCAGGTGAGTAGAAATGCTTCCCTAAAAAAGACTGGTAAAAGTAGAAGCACTGATTCTACTTATTCAAATAAAAGGAAAAAGTACAGGCTTTGAAACACTCTTATAAATATAAAAGTTAAAAGTAGCTCTTTGAGGGACATTTCTATTGGCTGCTTTTATGCAAAGCAAACAAAATTGTAAATAGAATGAATTCAGGTGCAGGCAAATGAAACATGTTACAGTTCTTGTTGGGTTAAGTCTGAGATCATTCACGTCACCCTTCTCAGTGCGTCCCTAGAGTTGGCTGATTGAACCGGAAGCAAAACAGTCTCAGGCGGAAAATTTTCTAAAATGTCCAGCAAGCAAACATTACCCTGTGTTCACTCACAAAGTACTTTAAATGTCAGACTTGTTTTTTTTTTTTCCTCAAACAAGATTTGGTTTGGTTGGCAGCTGTGATGATGGAGCAACTGAATGAGCCAAAAATGAAAGAAAGTGGGCTTTGAAATGCTTTAAAGGCTCTTCGGTATAAAATCATGCTCATGGCATTATCCATAATGCAAACGGATGCTACTTTTTCTGGCAGAAGGAATCGTGCCTCTTGTTCCACTTTGTCTTATTCTGCAGAACTGTTGTATAAAAGCAACGCTACTCTTTAGGTTCTATCTTATTGCAATAATAATGCTATGGTTGTTATTTTTACTTGGGTCTCGTATTTATAAAAAAAAAAAAAAAAACTACACAGAATCCTTCTTGTGCTTTCCTGTTGAAAAGCTCATCATTGCTTCCATGAAGAATAAAGTCAGCATGTCTTTACATGCCTTTACATGGTTTTGGTAGATGTGTGATCACTGAAATAAAGCACAGTTGATGTTGTCTTTACTATCAATGCTGTTTTTTCAGCACTGTGCATTATTAGTCTTTCTCATTTCCATAAACCTCTGCATTATGTATGATGTGAAAGGCATTTTACAATTAGGTTCTATTTATGAATACCTTTATGCATGTTTACTGAGATTACGAAAAGAAAAAAAAAAAAAAAAAAAAAAACTTCCTGTAAGCCTAATGCACTAATATTCATATTTGCGTAACATGTTCCCTGGAGCATAATGTTTGACAATTTTATTGCTGCTAATAAAACCCAAGGCAAAAGAGAGCATTAGGCAATCATCAAATTGACATCTTTAATTAAAGTGGCAGCTTAATTAAAAATCCAATTAACTGTGAAACTCTAATGAATAGAAAAATGCAAAATGCAACGGTTTGACCTTCAAAAAAAAGAAAGCTGCTTATTTCAACTCAGGAACAAAAGCATTCTCAAATGAATTTCAAACTTGAACTCAGGATTATGCTCCAGAATGAGAAAAAAGAACAACAAATGAGTTTGTCCAGGCTGTAGTTATTCAATTAAAGCTAGATTAAAGCAAAAAGTACACGTTTTGCTCAGAAAAGACAAACTCAGGCAGCCAAGAACATGTCCTAGCTTTATAAACAAACAATAGCAGTATTACAGAAATGTCCTGTCTTATGCTAGGACTTAAAAATCATAATTAATAGGAATCCCTCTATTAAGACATAAATGCTGCTGCTCCTTTGAAAAATATGAGACTATCAGACACCTGATAAATCGGCTAGTGAATACGGTGTAAATAAGGATCTCAAATTTATGCCAATACTGCTTTAATCATTCTGATGTTGGAAATAGGAAATCGAATCTGGGTCTGTGGAGTTTAAACAGTAATCATGTTTGGAGGAGGAATCGTTCTCTCTGGGGTATTGGAGCCGGAATTCATCTAAGTTATCATCTCTTGGGAAGAATCGGGCTTAACACAACCTCCCCCTTTCCCTCTCTCTCTCTCTCTCTCTCCCTCTCTCTCTCTCTCTCTCTCTCTGTTGTGTCAGGGCCCAGTAAACACATTCACCAAAAAATAACAAAGAGGAATCATACCCTTAGCAGTCTGCACTAGGCCATTCACAGCTGTAATAATCGAACTAATGACCTTGCTAATTATGAGCATGCTGCTTCACTGGACAGTCTATGAGCTACTGTCTACTCTCACGCGCCATTGACCAACTGTGAAACCTGCTTCATGGGCATAATAGCCAAAACAGTCGAGGGATGAGGTTGAGCCCTGATTTGTTAAAGAAGCAGTGTGGCCCTTAAGCTGCCATGCTGTGAGAACCAGTTAAGCCTCAGGCAGGGTTTCAAAAAGCCAAGTTTGCCAGGAAATATATTATTTGCCCATAATGTGCTTATTTCTAGAGTGGTCGCATGTCAAGCTGGTGAGCTACCAGGTGTAGAATGTTTGCCCAGGTGTAAAATGGAAAATACATATCAGATAGGATATTTAAAGGGTATCATATTATGAATTTTTCACATGTCACAGATTGCAGTCCATAAGTCTTCACTCTCCAGACCATAAAATCAATAATTAATAATAAAATCAATAACCAAAAAGGTACATTTTATACTGGCTGTTTCACAACAATGATTGGGTTTTTTTTTTTTGTTGTTTTTTTTTTGGGGGGGGGTTTGTTTTTTGCTTATTTGTGCTAAATGAGACAGCCTGGAGTATTGTTTTTGTAATAAAGGCCAGCCAATCCAAACAGAGATTTCAATCTTAAACTCAAAAACAAAGACAAATACAATGGTTTAATTTTAGTGGATTAAAAGATTGTTGCTTTTAGTACATAAAACCACACAAAGGTCCCAAATGGACCAGTATGCTGAATATGGGCTCTTCAGTAATAAACAATGTAGAAGTTTTAAGTTAAAGGATCAGGGGCTTGAGAAAATAGCAGCATCAATAGTTCTTAATCAATAGGTCATCTATAAGAAGTGTGGACAATATTTGAAAATGAAAAGGTACAAATATGCCTCTTCTCCATGGGGAAAATATGCTTAAGTTTAAAAGTTGGACCTAAAAACTATATCAGAAATTAGAGCATAGCTTTACACTGGCTTTTTTCTGACCGTATAGCATATATAGCTTTTTACCTGCCATATTCACACGGCAAAAAGTGACACACGATGAAGTTAATGAAATTACTGCTATTTTAGTATGGGGTGTCTGACTTATCTCTTTCAATTGTAACTTGTTTAACATGTCATAACAAGATTTGTGCTTAACATCATATAAATGTTAATAAAGGTTATAAAGGTGAAAGTGGAAAAGCATGCCCTGAGTGCTTGCATCAGTGAGGACACATCTGCACCAATGTGCAGTAATCTGATTCATATAGACTGAGCTTGGGGAATTTTATAAAGTGAGGAGTGAACATCTTTGCTTGTTAAAAAAAAAAAAAAGACAGCAAGATGGTCCTGAAACCCGAAGTGAACTGTGCACCCACAGGAATGCTGAGAATGACAAGTACATCTGATTTTCTCTTTCTGCCTGAGAAACTTTCATGTAGATTCATGAAGGTGGGTTATAATATGTACAATGAATTCTTTATGAAGGCTGAGCTTTCAAAGGGAATCTTCCTTAATGGAATATTCTTTGCTGTTTGGTTATTATTAAGCAGATGAATAATGTTGAAAAGCATAAGGCCACAATTAAAGTAGATATTGTTGAACTATGTCAAACTGGTTCCAAATAAAATGCATAAAACAGTGTGCGATGTTGCTGTTTGTGAGTGGGAAGTGTGGCTGGAACTCCCCTGGAGAAGTTGCTATATGTGCATCTTTACTGTGAACATTCGCAACCTTAAGTAATGCCAACCCAGACTCCAGAATAACTCTTGGCACAGGTTACTCCACTGAAATGTTTTTTTTATTGAATTCATGAACTTTAGTTACTAAACTAAACTAACTAAAGGGCGCATTACATACATGTATCTTGTGTTTCTCTTCTATAAAGTCCATTTCTTTTATTTGTGTGGGGTTTCACACATAATGGCCACTCCTACTTCATGTCAACATGATGATGTATGAAGTCTTTATCACTGATTTTGTTTCTGTGTCTTTAAAACTGATGTAAAGGACCTCTGTATTGATTGGCTGGCCTGAATTGTGTCCATTTTAGTATTTAAGTAATACTACCTTAGAACATTAACTTTTATTAAGCATTTGTTTGTGTGACACCATAAAAAATAGAATGTTAACTTTTGGGGTGAACAGTCAGAGCACCTTAAAAATAATACCTGCAGTGGATTATGGTGGAATTATGTTTGCTAAGTAAAGATTTTGAAGCGTTGTTGCTAGTAAGTACTAGAAAAAGACCTGTAGATGTGGATTAGGATCATGTGAGCAAGTATCTCTGCTACAGTTTGCCATGTGATACAGTAGCTGGATAAAGACTAATCCTGGACCAGATAACCCTCTACCTACAGTGTACATTACCATGACCTGGTTCTAGATCAGCACTGCTGCTCCTTCATTTGTGAAAAGTTGTTGTCCAAAGTTAAGTTCAGCTGCACACAGATGTTTTGTTAATATCCAATTTCTGAAAAGAAGGCAGTGGTGGCCTAGTGGTTAGGGCATTAGCCGCATGATCGAAGGATCTGGGGTTCGAACCCCTTCCCAATAGGTTGCCCTGAGGTACCCTTGAGCAAGGTACAGTCCCCATCACTGCTCCCCGGGCGCTTTCAATAGGTTCCCACTGCTGCACGGTGTTTGAGTGTGCATGGGTTAAATGCAGAGGTCCAATTTTGTTGTGGTTCACTGTCTGCTGTGCTGTGACCTCACAATGACAAGGGTTGTCACTTTCCTGAGAAAAGGATTTGGGTGAATACTGACTTCTAGCAACATCAGTCTGTGTCCAGAAGCAAATTCAGAAAACAAAACAGATCTGAATGAATTGACTTCACCTGGGCTAAAGGGAAAACTGTAAAGAGTATGTTTTTCTCCGAATAATATTAAGTCAAAGATGAACTTCGCCAAAAGCAGCTTAGATGCAAAGGTTCGAACAAGTCGGCTCTGTGTTGTGAATAAGAATCACTGTGGTCTTAGAGCCACTCTGTATGTAGGTGATAGCGATTGTATAGCTTTAGAATGTGAAATATTTTGGCCGCTGGCCATGAAAACAAGTAAAAACAGACTAACACACAGGTGCACAAGCATTACAAACACAGCTGATAACCCTCCTCTGCATCCCGAGCTTGAGGTCATATCAAAACACCCTCTGTTTTAAATTCTCCCAGTTACTTATCCCCAGATTAATTTTGATCTGGAATAGTATGAAGAATATGCGGCTTTTGTGTTTCTTGCGGGTGGAGTTCAGAGCAAGGAAGATTTTGTGAAAAATTTGAGCCTCATGACTAAAACATTGTGGCTGATATAAAATATGATTAGCACTGCGTGGGGTTTGAAGGCAGAGTGTGGGGATATGGAAAGATGCAGCCTCAGCACTGTCTTTGCTACGCGTCAATGGCTTTTTGTTTAGCTGAACCACGAACAAAGGATTCAGTTGTTCCTCCTCCAAGAGCTCCACACAAAATGAACTCTAATGACTTCAAAGTTTTGGGTGGAGATGAATCTCTCCGAGCATTTATGCTCAGCTGTGTACATTCTTACTTTTATTACAAAATCTCTGATATGGAAATGGTAAGTGTAAGAAAGAGAAGAAAAATGTAGCGATGAACACAGCAAGTACCAACCATTTTACACTGGTTAGAATTTGGGACCAAATGGATTACCATTACAGAGAAGTCTAACATTTTTTCATGGTTAAAATGCAGTAAAATGAATAAGGGGGATTTTTTTCAGCACAGTAGTCCAGTGCGGCCTAAACATTGTCTTAACCTCTGTATTATCAAGTCAAAATGAACACATGGCTTTCTATAGGGTGTGCTTTTAAATGTAGCTTGATTAACAGACCTGACTTAATAGGACAGAAACAATGGTGGCAGCAAGAAACATAACAATAGTGGATCACATATCAAAGTAATGAGTTCTGTGATATGTTGAGTTATCAAATTCCATGTGCTGCCGAGGCAGAGCTAGAACTCTGCATGTAATAGATATATAACATGCTTACACGGTAGCAGGGCTGTGGAGAAACCCTGTTATTCTCTGGAACTGAACACAGCGAGAACCTAAAGCCCCTGTGGCCATGTTTGCTAATACTGTAATGTATCTCTGCCCTGCACTCAGCTACTTATTGCATTGTCAGTGGATCATCAAATTTAGTCCTCTGTCTTGAGGAGAGACAGCCAAATAGAATTAGGAGAGTAGTGAAGGACCATTTTTGGATCATTTTGAGAGAGAGAGAGAGAGAGAGAGAGAGAGAGAGAGAGAGAGAGAGAGAGATGGAGAAGGAGCGAGGGAGGGAGGGAGAGAGCAATCCTCTTTGTTTTCAGTAACAGTGTACCTTCTTGGAAATGCTTTCCAGATTCCTGAGATGTTTTTGTCAGCTTGTTTGAGCCCAATGAGCCTTGGCCTGACAGTAAGGTGAACAAAATGCCTTTTAATTCACTCACTGGCCCCAAAACCTCATTTCTATCTGTGTACACCTGATATGGCACTCATGCTGCCTTGCAATTTGCAATTACCTGCTTCTCCAGGACATGAATGTGAGACTGATATGCACAATATGTCATTATGTGTAAGACAAATATGCTGGTGAAATTGGATAGTCACTTTAATAAGTAATACCTACACGTACTGGAACGGAGATGAACTGGATCAAATCATCTGTTCTTACCACAATGATCAGGGTTTATTTTTAAAGTTCGGCCATTTGAATAGGTATGTTATCAAAAAAATCACATCATTTTCTGCATTACATTTTACTAGCAGTTAACATTTTCTTGCTGTTAAAACAAGACTTTGCATTAAAACAGAAAAAAAAAGAATAATGGTGTAAGTATTATGGTAATTTAATGCAATATATTTGTCATTTTAAACCATTCATTTCAGGCCATTTTACTACTGTAGCCCATCCTTTGTTGCACTGTTAAATCTGTTGATAGATTTTTTAAATACATGTACTTGGCAAAACTGTTTCAAGAACAAAAGCCCCATGATGTACTCCTACCGCAGCCTCATGGAGAACGAATCAGTGTTGTGACTGGCAGCCACCAAAATTTTCAGAAATGACTCTATAGGTATTTTCAAAGGCTTTGCTTTCATCAGAAGCTCTTGCAGATATATGTGACCTGTGATCCTGAAAGGTTTCTTTGAATATGTTTTGGCTGACTGATGCTCTAAATGGAAAAGCATCTGCTGTAGTGCGCAGAGCTTCAGCAGACTAAAAGGGTGTCATCTCAGCTTTATTGAGAATCTCAAGACACAAATTGAACATTTTATCATGCGCTCCAAAGCCAGTCAAAATCCTGATCTTGTGTCCTTTTAAAGCATTCCTGCATTTTCCTTTAGTATAACACAGTCGAAATGAGAGAAGCATATTAGAATCGGCTCGCCTCTGTTGATAAAACCCCCAGTTGATTTTTCTTTTTCTCCTCCGTCACAAAAGGCCCAGTGTTGCCTACATGTATCAGTGAAGCCAAACAGCAGCTTCTCCAGTTGCATGGGTGTATTAGCATTTAGATAACCCTTCTGAATATAGGAGGACTGGGAATTGAATGCAGGAACAGAATAAATATGGTGAATAATGCAGCATACATTTTAAATGAATGAAGCACTGGATTTTCAGGGGCTAAAGCAGAACCCTCGCTTGTGGTTGAGAAACAGCAAATTTGCAACCGCACGACAATGTCGAGAGAAGAGATACATTACGATGGATCGCCATGAATAGCATTCTAATGTGCAAGTGATACATATTTTTCAGCGCTGAGATTCTTTGCACTGTCCAGAACATCCCAATTGAAGTTTAGCATAGCAAGCATGTGGAGTATAGCAGTGACAAAGTGCTTTGCTGAGACATGTTCTTTAACACTGATTGCTGAATTCATCACATTATTATTAATGCATTGCTTATAATGCCTGAAGTCTCCCCAAAGAATAAAAGATACATCATATATTCACAGGCAATCGTTATGCTAAACACTGATTATGCCTGTCACTTCTCTCATTGTATACTAATGAGAGGAAGGTAAACATAATGGGCTAGGTTCATGGATAGGATTTATTTTTAGTCTTTGGCTGTTGCTGCTCATGAAGTTTCTACCATTAAAAATCCAATTTAGACTTAATTTGGCTCTGGAAGATTGGCTTTAAAACTGGTTATTAAGGGGTCCATATCATGCAAACCCCAATTTTCTTCACTGGTTTGTAATAAAGGATTTTAATGTAAAATCTCAGGAAATTCTGTTCACTGCCCCAGTCCATACAATAGAAACTAGATCACAAAATCAGCTAGTAAGGAATTAAATGATGTTACAGAACCAACACATTTACAAATATATGCCTATTCAATGAAGTTAAAAATGTGTTTCAGTCTTGACTGCTTTGTGAAAGAGGTAGAATAAAGGCTATCCAATGATAACAGAGATTATTAACATCAGTCCAAAGTAACAGAACACAGATCTTTAAAAGAGAGGTTTGTTAAAGTGACTAATGTTTTTTTGTGCTTTAAACCACAAACACATTCCTGAAAAAAAATAATAAAAATCTAGTTCAAAAAAAGTCATGATTAACACTCAAAACCACCTCTGTCTACAATGCCGAATGTATCACATGGGCTCATGTATTCATGAGTTCATTGTTAACAATCCTTGGATTTTTCTTACAGCAACACAAATTAAAATTGCATGAATTATTCACAAGGTCAGTCATTAGGCTAATCATTGATTGTGCATCTATCAACCCTCCACTGGACTCCAGTGAACTATTGTCTAAAGCCTTTATTTGTAGGTTTGAACTGAAATGTTCAGTAGGCTCAATCAGGTAGTCCCCATGCTGGATGGAAGGAGTGCTCTGAGCCCAGCTAATCTCAGATCTGTCTCTTTTAAAAGGGCACTCTAAAAACCTAATAGGCCTTTCAAGAGAAAGAAAGAGAGAGAGAGCGAGAGAGAGAGCGAGAGAGAGAGAGAGAGAGAGAGAGAGAGAGAGAGAGAGAGAGAGAGACGCATAGTAAAGGGAGCTGAAGCCCCATCAGTATTCCTGTCAGCCAGGCTACAGGAGGAACCTGAGTGTGCAGTAGCCAAATACCCCTCCACAACCCCCCCCCCCCCTTTCTGTTATTCCCTTCCCTCATCTCCCCACCTTTTGGACCCCTCCAGTAAGCTTTATTGAAACAAATTGAAGGTCCCTTCACCAGCTGCACGTTAAGCAGTTTCTTGGCATAGAGGACTAAGGCCAGAGTAAGAAAAACACATGATTAAAACCCAGGAAAAGATTGGAGGAGCGTCAAGCAAGCGTCTGGTCAATCAACACAGTGAAAATTAGAGAGCTGGAGAAGATGCGGTTCTCTGTCTGAACAAGCGGCGCTATCGATGGGTATTATACAACATGTCTGCCTTTGAAGTCAAGTGAGAAGACTGTGATACAAGAACAAGGCTGTATTAAATGAAAACAAATACAGGAGCAGGTGGTCAAAGTGGACTGGGACTGAAGCCTTTTTATAACAAGGTTTAATTTAAAGCCAGCATATTGCACCTTCTGAATAAGTCCATTCTTTCATCGTTTCATCAGAATACAACACTGACCATGCCCTCTGCTGAAGCAGAAACAGCATTTGAATTTTGACTTTAGAACAATGTAAGCATAATATAGCAACATGGCAGAGAATAAAAGAGAATTAGATCACACCTGCATCATCCACACCTGCATGCTGGTCTGTTCGTGCTTTGCAGCTGAAGTCTTAGGTTTTTCTTTTTTTTTATTTATTGTTGATGATATTTTTCAAGATAGGCCTGGGCCAATATGTGTTGTTGTGCAGTTTGACTGTATAGATGGTCCTAAAGGTTTTCTCTTCTCTAAAATATAAAGAGGATTTAGGGAAAATAATGTCAGCACTTAAAGAAACAGACAAAAAAAAATGTAAAAATAAATAAATAAATAAAGCAAAACAAAAAACAACACATGTTTAGAACATGTTTAGTTTATTTTCTACACTTGATTATAAGCTGGCATTGGTAATGCGAACATACTGTGCAATGGCTATGACACTTTTGCAAAGTTAACCAGATGTTTGTTTTCATAGGTGATCCAGTCAATCACGCTGGTATTCACACATTTCAACAGTTTCAGCCTCGACTGTCTTACTAGTGGAACTGAGTGAGCACCCTGATTGAATTTCAAATTTTATTATGCGACATGAATGAGTTTTGGCAGTTCCTGAACCCAAAAATGGCACAGCTCATCAGAAACTAAAACACTACAGTAAAAGATTAGAGCTGCATCACTGTAGCGAGCCTGAATTTTACACAAGGGCACTTTGTCATTGACATGTCTCTCTACTTGTAGATTTATTACTACAATGGCTCGGTTGCATCATTGCCATGGATAATTGACTGGATGTAGTGCCGGAGCACCCTTCCCCCTTCATCCTCATCCATAATGGTATGGCCCGTCAACCAGGGCCCAGGGCTCGGTTGTCATGGCAACTGCACCAAAGCAAACAATGGAAGGGAATGAAAAGAGCGTGATAAGATGAAAGGTGCCTACCTAAAGAGGAAGCTGATTGGGTAAAGCCTGGAGTTAAAACTGTTACTGCACAGCTCAGTAAACACACAGAATGAACATGTTTTGTGGCACGTTATTGTTGCTCAATAAGGAGGCTGTACAGACAGCTCAAACAGAATGCTAAATAGGACTGTAACATAAACAAAAGAATTTTTCCGAAATAATAGTTTTCTGAAGAATTTGAAACAAGATATTGTTCTGGCCTTACCCCGAACCTTATAATCTTCTTCATCAGAATTGAAACCAAAAATATGTCCCAATAAAGTAAAACTAACTGATTTTATAAAACAAATTTGTGAGAATGTAAACAATTCCCCCTGTCTGCTTAACGAAACTGCGTCTGCCGTTTCCTTGAGTGTCTCAGAGCAATTAACAGATGTGACTAACTTATTTTCACCTATAGACAAGCCTCCAAATTATAATCATTATGCATCTCATGTGCTTTCTTTATTCAGATTAGGCATTGTCTGATGCTGAATTGGTCTTCCCTCCTACTTTATATTCTGTAATTAACATATGCAAATAGTCGCCTTGGAGACATGATTAGTTGAATTTGCACAGATGTGACACTGAATGTGTAGCGCATGAGAGAGTCCATCATATTCAGAAACAAATTTGCCCTCTCCAATTCACTCTACCTAGACATCAGTAAATGTAGCCTGGCAATTTATGTTAATGTAATGTGTATAGTCAATAATAACCATGCTATGCTATGCAGAACATGAATAGGTCGCAGAAAGAGTATTGCAGAGAGGCAGGATATTTCATTTCACCAAAATCTGTATATATATTTTTTTTTTTTTTTCATATGAAGTACCTTTTTTCAAACTAACAAATTGGTGGTTCTAATATGTACAAACAATTGTGGCCACTACTTACCAATATGAATTTTACTTGAAACAAATAAATGCAATTTAAAATGAGGAGGTTATGTTTATGGGCTTCAGTGATTCTACACAAATATTATTTTAAAAGTGATATTTTCTTTCAGATTCAGTTCAGTTCAGTTCAGTTCAGTTCAGTTCATGAAAACAACTAAAATTTGGCATCTTCCCACCTCTGACCATTTCGCCACTTATATCATTGAACTCTCATTGGCCTAATTTGCGTCCAATTCTAATTAGCATCTAAACAGCATATGCAAAGTACCCTGACTGCTTCTTGCCCTAAGGTCACTCAACCATCTTTCAAATCAATTACATTTCCTCCTCTACCAAAAGAGAGAGAGAGAGAGGAAAAAAAAACTTAAACTGACTATAAGCGCCCTCAATCCCTTTAAGCACTACATAGATAGATCTTCCCAAAACGAGAGGATAGGTAGAGCTTAGGGGTCCCACCATCGATAGCCATTAGTGTTGCCCAGTTGGTCCTGACAAGCCTCAGCCGTCCTGTAAAGCCTCCTGGTCAGGCGAGAAGTAGAGATCAAAAAGAAGCCCCCTGGGGGCTGAAGAACTGGAGAAATGGCCAGCTTAGAAATGCCCATTCATCACAACCTGCAATGGACAGACAAAATCAGACTAAAGAGGTTAGTTTTACTTATCCCTTTGCCTGACTGACAGGCTGCAAAGAAGAGCACACTTAAAAGCTTTTCGCGCAGAACATGAAAGAATGACATGGGTCTGATTCTCTGCTGGAGTGCAGGAGCAAAACATGGTAATCCTGATTTAATGGACTCACAGTTTGGCCACACACCTGCAGAGCACAGCAGGGTCATCTTTATGCTTTTGCCAAATCTGTTATATATCTGTATTTTATTTTGGGAAAACGCAATGTATGTCAGTTTACTTTCAAATACACAGAAAGAAAAAATGATTGCTCTTGATGTTCTACACTCTCTCATTGGGAGTTTCTTTAAATCAAATTCCCAATTGAGACTCTAAATAAAATATTTTGGTATTTTTCTTTTAAAGTGTAAGTCATTGGTGCAAAATGTGTAATTGTCTACTTATCTGGAATACCTTTACTATATAATAGAATAATTGACTAGGACAACAGCCATGTTTAAAAAATTGGGTTCTAGTTCTAATTACGCTTTTGTTGATTTTGTAGGTTACAATAAGTACACATGTTCTAAAATTTGCCTTGAAATTTTAACTTCATAAACTCAACATATATTATTGGATGAAGGTTTTGCAGTTCTAAGTATTGCTAAAAAAATTGGAACTATTGCAACATTCTATTGAATCAGTTTACTATTGTTTTTATGTTTTATTGTTGCTTTATTGAAGCAGGGTTAACAAAAAGATCGATCTGGCAGTCAATACTGTAAAAAAAAAAACAACAAAAAAATCACACACCTCCTGGACTCACACTTCAATTAATCAGTGGAATCAATATTAGTACCTACCACAACCTTATCTACTGACCTTCATACATTGAAGTCTTCATGTGCTTCCACCTAAAACATCAATAGGAACCAGCAGATATTGAAATTGCAGTGTCTGAAATTGAGTTGCACAAACTGTTGAAGATATCAGGATGTGGAAGGGTCAGAATGTGATAATGGTGTTACTGGTTTGCACCATGTGTTACTGCATAGGGTTATCTGTACATTGGATGACTTCTCTTCACTCTTCTCGTTCTCACTTTGCCGCTCTCGTTCTATCAGCCAGGCTTGGGTGATTGATACCTACCTGCCACTCGGTAGCATGTTGCTAATTTTAGCACCACACACACACACACACACACACACACACACCAGTGCAAGAAGTGTGGGATGAATTGGACAGATGAATTGGATGCCTGCCCCGGAATCCATCTCTTAACGCCAGTCAGTATATTCTGCCATCTGTCAGATCTTGTATTCTATAGGGGTGCTAATGTAAACAGACAACCATTACAAGTTAACAACAGCTCTCTTCATTGTTTTTTATCTCAATAATAAATGATGCCACAATACTTTATTTGGAGCTACATCACAGAAGATCACTTTTGGTTCCCAAGGGGTTTTCCATTCCTGGTATGGAAGTAACCCTCTCCTGCACATTTTAGTGTGTTCCCTGCTCTACAACATCCAATAAAGATAAGGATCCAGGTGAATTCAAAAGTTTGATCTGATACTCTATAGTAATGAAAACATAAACACAGGCCTGGCAGCCCTTTTACATCAGCACATATCTCCCACTGTCTCTCTCATATCTTTACATGGATGAAGGACCACAGCCTTCCACTAAATCTCAGAACTGACCTGGTCATTCCAGCCAGTCAGTCTATCCATCATAACATCAATATAGAAATAGCCTCTTCATCCCTCTTCACAAACCAAGTTGTGAGAAACCTGCATGTTATGATCAATGAACAGCTGTCCTTTTTGGACCATCTTGTGTCTCAGTCACGTCTCTTTGCTCTTTACAACAAAAGAAAAGTCAGGCCGTAAATGGCTCTGCCACCCTTGGAAGAGGCCATGGTAATCTCTCACCTTGATTACTAAATAAGTTCAATATTTGGTGTTACTACCTTTTGCCTTCAAACCAGCATCAGTTCTTCTAGGCACACTTGCACAAAGTCAGGGATTTTGTAGGATTATAGTCGGTGTATGATCAACCAGTTTTACCAAACAGGTGCTGATGATCATCAATGTCACACGGAGGCTGAAACACAGTCAACCTAGCACAAGTTCCCTGTGTGCAAGTGTACCTAGAAGAACTGATGCTGTTTTGAAGGCAAAGGGTGGTCACACCAAATATTGATTGGATTTAGATTTCTCTTTTGTTCATTCACTGCATTTTGTTGATTGATGAAAATAAATGATTAACAATTCCATTTCTGAAAGTCTTCTTTGTTTACAGCATTTTTTCACACCTGCCTAAAACTTTTGCACAGTACTGTATATTTCTACCTCTGCTTTGTAATGGGAAGATTGGCCTCTGTTGTGATATTTTCTGCACTGTATGTTGTTCTGTCTGCATTTGTTTAGTCTTTAGTCCCATTGTGTGTTCTGTGTTGTCCCATATGTAGCACCATGGTCCTATGTACAGTGTATATGGTTGAAATTACAACAAAGCCTTGACCTGACTCGACTTGATCAGATGCTCCAAAATCTGTATGCCTGGCATTTGATCAACCAAATAGGTCTCCCATCACTCCACCACTCACTGACTCACTGACCTCCATTAAATGCTCATGGATGCCTGAAACAAATTCAAGTTACAAACATTTGCACAGGAAGCAAAATCTGGATCTGCTCCCAGCTTTTTAAACTTGATCATGCAGGCATATACTCCTTCTTGATCACCATGTTCCTGTGAGGAATGCTGTTTGACATTGCCATCAAAATATACAAGGCAGGCCAGATTGTTTCTTTAGTTTCTGTTTAATGTAGTTAAAACGGTTTAGCACTCAATGCTCACTCCTCAGTCCTTACTGCACTGTAGCTTGAATGCTGTTCTTTGTTTGTACATCACTTTGGATGAAAACCATCTTCTAAATTAATAAATTTAAATATTTAAAAAATCCCCAAGAACTCAAACTGGCAACCAATGCTATAAAAAATACAATTGATTAGCATCTAGCTACCTAGATTTACAAAATATTGTGAAGTGTTTTTTAATTAGCTTATTACAGCTGTTGTAAACTGTGTAAACAACATTCAGTCTAACGAGAAATTATGTTTTACAATTTGTCATTAGTTTAAATGGGACTTTTGTCTGGCCTAGCAGCAGCTACACAAGAATGCATGTTGGCTGAGTATCGACAAGTCAATTTAAAGACCATGACGTCACCCCAAAGAACCATCTGGCATCTTTCATTTCATACTATGTGTACTGATACAGGGTAGTAAAACTATAACTCAGATCAGCTGGACTTGTTTAAAAGAAGATGCTATAAGAAGCCATAGAAAAGTATAAAATATGAAGGCATAGGCATTGTATATCTGAATTTGTGTTAGGATGTTACATATGTGAGTTGGAATCCACTTTGCTTCATTCAGTTTTTCACCTTTCTGCTGCCACCACTCTCAAAAGTCATTAATTTCCTCACTTCTTCATGCAAATTTGCCCAAATAGGCTTGGTGTGCGGTAAGCAGTGGCAGAGGAGACTATTTAGTCGCCTCATGCATATGGAAGAGCTAATTCATTTATCAGCCAGGCTGCAGTTAATCTTTGGACTACATTTGAAATAAATATGCAAGTTTTTTATGTTAGGGGAAAAGCTTGTGTGGACTCATGGGCAGGAATGAATCGACCACCTGCTTCTAATCGGAAGATAGATAAATAGGGTAAAGCGTATTGACATACAGAGGGGAGCAGAATTTGACATTGTGTGTTTGTGCAAGGGAGAGTACACAGATCAACAGCGATGTGTTTGAGTAAACTTATGGCCAATGTAGAAATATCTCACTACACCATTAACATACTGTAATTGCAACCTTCAGAGAAGGCCTAATGATTTCTGCGAACTAAACATATAATTTTAACTTCTAATATGCTTTTTATCAATAGTGTCTGTTTTAATTTTGCAAGAACTGTAGTACTGCTCTTATTTTCTGTTTTGTTATTGAAACTTTAGAGGGAAGTCCTAAAATGACCAATGAGAAATTATGCAATTTCTTTCCCTTTGTATTTGTATTTAATATGGTAGTTATGATGAGACAAGCTCTCCTATTGGTTAGGTTTAGAGTTTATGTAGAAATATACAGTATTGTGCAAAGGTTTTAGGCAGGTGTGAAAAAATGCTGTAAACAAAGAATGCTTTCAGAAATGGAAGTGTTAATAATTTATTTTCATCAATCAACAAAATGCAGTGAATGAACAAAAGAGAAATCTAAATCAAATCAATATTTGGTGTGACCACCCTTTGCCTTCAAAACAGCATCAGTTCTTCTAGGTACACTTGCACACAGTTTTTGAAGGAAACTCGGCTGGTCGGTTGTTCTAAACACGACTGTGTTTCAACCTCCATGTGACACTGATGATCATGAGCACCTGTTTGGTAAAACTGGTTGATCATACACCGACTATAATCCTACACAATCCCTGACTGTGTGCAAGTATACCTCGAAGAACTGATGCTGGTTTGAAGGCAAAAGGTAGTAACACCAAATATTGATTTGATTTAGATTTTTCTTTTGCTCGCTCACTTTGCAATTTGTAAATTGATCAAAATAAACAATCATTACTTCCATTTCTGAAAGCATTATTTGACAGCATTTTTTCACACCTGCCTAAAACCTTTGCACAATATATATATATATATATATATATATATATATATATATATATATATATATACAGCGAGAGAGAGAGAGAGAGAGAGAGAGAGAGAGAGAGAGAGAGAGAGAGAATAGATAGAATAAAAAAAATATTCTAATAATATTTTAAATATTTTAAATATTTTAAAAAAGCAATAAAAAGTAAAGTCATCAGGCACATATATGTGTGTAACAGGCATCTAATAAATCATTTTAGTGTTTGATCTTCAATGTTTAAACTTTTATATAAAGAAAATGTGAAATGGCATTAGCTTAGTGCTAACATACTGCTGATGAAGGCATATAGGGGTGTGTTTTCTCTTAAAAGTCTTGATTACTGTGATCTAAAGCATGAAGCTAGCTCTGATAGTAACTGCTCTGTCACTGCTGACAAGTCGCAATCTAATCAAGGGCAGCAGTGGCCTAGTGGTTAGGGAGTTGCCCCTCCATCGGAAGATTGTTGGTTCGATTCCCTTACCAGTAGGTTGCCCCAAGGTACCCTTGAGCAAGGTACTGTTCCCATCACTGCTTTCAATAGCTGCACGGTGTTTGCATGGGTTAAATGCAGAGGTCCAATTTCGCTGTGGTTCACTCTGTGCTGTGACCTTGCAATGACAAGGGTTGTCACTTTCACTTTTTTCATCATACTGTCACATGCGCCCAAACGTCCAGATCCTCAAAAAGAAATGTGAGTAAATTAATATATCCTATACAAGACAAACACGAAGAGGAACTAATGTTATTTTTTTACATAAGTACTTAATTGCACCCATAGGATTTAAGACATATGCTTATTGCATTGCCATATGCTGAAAAAAACATACTCCCTGTGTTAATACTGAACATACAGGTGGTGTGTTGATGGCATCAGCAAGTTGGCATCTGTTTATACATTAGAGTTCTTCATTGGAGGCGGAATGCTTGTCTGCAGAAATGCTTAAATTAGACCAGAGGGATGGTTTCTGTCAGTCCTGTTGTGAGGAAGCAAAGAAAAGTAACACCTACAAGCTCCAAGTGAAATTGAGTCCCACCCTGCGCAATGCTCCTATTCCCTATTCCCAACATAGTCTAATCGGACATGGCATCTGCAGCACCTTCATACTGCAAAAGGACCAAGTAAACTAGCAATACACATACTATACAGAGGAAATGACTTTCCAACAGTGATGTCTCACTGCCTCATTGCCCATCTGTCTCTACAGATTAGACCTGCTGGGTCACTGGCAATATCCATCTATTTCAGCATTGCTGTGTACATAAATTCTATCACTAGCTTTAATTACCACTCCTAAATGCATCTTCCAGGAATAGCAAATAAGAAAAGACAGCAGTGTTGATTTCAGTCCCTGTGCTTTGTGCTGGGTAGTAGCCAGCTTTGTCCACTTGTACTCAGAAGAAATTAGCTGCGTCAAGCTTAAGCCGCACTGAAAGATTTTTCCACAGCTATGCAGCCTTTATAACATAATAATGCTCCATGTCATAATCCCTATAGAGCTGGTGATGAATTTCCGATTATTCACCTTATTTTCACAGTGTTTTAAATAAACAGCTCTTAGATAGACCAGGCAAAGCCACAGGAGCTTTAAATGGTAAAATAACATCATCCTACCCCACATGTTTTCCAGTATGTTCATGGCCCCGTACTGTGTGCGATGACAGAAAACACAGACATGAGTATAAAGGAACAAACGTAGCATGTTTGTGCAAAAGTGATTATTAAAATTAAATCCTCCGCAGTGTTCCAAATAGTTTGAGGAATTCAATTTTGAAATGAAACGATCAATTGGAGGCCTTTACATAATAATAATAATAATAATAATAATAATAATAATGTAGCCTACTATAGCCCTAAACTTTTAATATGCTCTGCATGTACATCATAACAAGTCAGAGTTGCTTTAAGAGAGAATAGCACAGTTAGCAGTTAAGTCTATTGGTAAACCACAACTGCTCTGAGATCAGCTGAGAATGTTGCATTGTCTCTGGAACTTTTTCACTAAGTAGGCTCCTGCATTATCAGAAATTCTGTTTTCACACTAAATCCGATGAGTTATCCATTCATCTGTTATCAAATCTGTTTATCCCAACCAGGACCACGGGCTGCTGAAATCTGTTCCAGTGGGCAAAAGGCAGAGAAACTGTCCATTACAGTCTATCACAGTGACTGGAGATATTTTTCAAAGAAAATATAAAGGCCAAAAAAGTTAAAATCACACTGTATTGTCATAATTAACACACATCCAATCACAACTGAGCATAGGTGTCCAATCAGTGATATGTGGAATCCATTCAGGAAACATCCAAATCAAATGTAAGTGGTATGTGTGATCTGGACTGTGATTTCAACAGAAGAGGAAGAGGAGTGCATGTCCAAACTGGTTGAGGAGGATGGACCGGAGGACTGGATGAACAAAAACGAGCTGTAATTTCAGACAATCATAGATTATGTTCTGGAATAAGCAACATGATGTATAATTACTGGCGTATATAAAATCAGCATTTATAAAAAATCTTATTTACACATAGGTTTTCACTGAGAACAGAAATTAACAAATATAATATACTAAATAAAGAATGCTCAGAGTGTTCTGTTTGGCATTTTATTTCTGTAGTTTGTAACGATTGATGCATTGCTTTCTGTGAAAGTGTTTAAGCATTGGCTGGCTGGGTGTGTTGTCTGACAGCAATGGTAAGTTTTAAGTAAGATAAAAAAAAAAAAAGATTTACCCAGTTAAAAGGACAAGTTAAAAGGCTTAACAGGAACAGCTTGAATTTTGGGGGGGGTTGTTTATTTTTTTTTTTAGCAAAGAAGAGGAGATTTCAGGAAATCTGTTTTAGCTATTTAGAAAAAGAAAAGCTGTCAAATAAACCTGCAAACAGTTATTTTGCAATCACTGCACTTTAATCTCCCTTCAGTATATCATACTAAATTATCTGCATGACAGAATGCCAATGTCAAAATATTTATCAGGAGATTTTCATTGTTCTGTTCATGTTAACCTGCCCTATTCTTGAAAATAAATAGTTTAAAATGACCTTACATATAAGATACATCCCTTACAAATAAGGTAGCTCCAATGCTGTATGGCTTGAGCACCCATTGTTGCCTCCCTTTAAACCCTTCTGACCTCTTCACAGTCTAATCTAATCTCGATCATTAGGATTTTATGACAGCAGTGGTTGAAAATTCCCTTAACAAGTCTGTCAGCGCTGCATGTTTGAGTGGGCTTTACTGTGAGTAGATTGGATGTGAAGGAGTTCTGCACCCCCAACAGCCACACAGCCACACAGCCACACACACACACACACACACTGGACTTGCAGGTTGACAGCTCTGGGTAGAGGACAGACAGGTGGCTCCAGTCTCCCAGTGAGAGCTGCGAACTGTATTGCCTTTGAAAGCCCCCTGGTCTAAAAAAATACAGCTGCTATTTCACACGAAAACAAGCAGCCATGAAAAGCCCCAATCAGTCAGAACAGCACAGTCCTGAGGATCAGGTTCCAAACCCTGTACAGACTCAACACCAAATGCCACACTTTTAGTGTTCCGTACTGAGGGCTAAACTAACCGTAGTCAAATGCAAATCAGACAGGCAAGTTTTTTTTTCACTCTTTTTTTCTCTCTTTCCTTCTTTAGTGGGAACTCTACCACACATGGAGGCATGAGGGAAGTCAGACACTCCTCTGCCACTTTAGTAGCTGCGTTGTTAGCCATCTGTGTCTAAAAGCATAGGGAACAGACAAAGCCGCAGAGAGCGGACAGAGCAGGGAGAGGGAGGATGTTTATGGAAACATGGCCCTTCCAAATGGAGTGGAACAGGTGATGGACAGCAGAGGGACTGAAGCAGGAGAAGAGGGGGATAAAACAGGGAAAAAAGACAATGACTCATTGCAATTTAAATAGATCATTAAACATTTAAATCAATAATCTCATTTGCTTCCTGTGAAACATTTTCACCAGCAAAGTCCATTCTCTCTTACCTCAAGCTTTCCTAGTTTGTCAGCTCTCTTCATCTAAAAAAAAAAAAAACAGTATAGCCCTTTGAGGCATCTTTATGAGGGATTTATCTAAGATACCTAATCTATCTGGTGGAAACGATAACACAGGAAACACAAGGCTACAGTCATGCTGCAGTCTTGATCTACATTAAATCAAAACATGTGTCTGGTTAGGCACATTAAACCTGGTCCTGGACATTACTAAAAGGAAAGAATGAATCCTTTTCATGGGAAAAACTGTGGAAAAAGTCTTGACTCTGAAAAGAAAAGGAAAAAAAAATACTTAATTGGCCCATCCATTTTACCAAATGAATTCTGCCCAACAATGCTCATCTTTAAACTGAACTGAAAAATGTATAACATTTGAATTTACTTGAATGGCACAGCTACAGAAATGCAAGTTTAAGCCCATAATGAACAGGTCGAGATCAAGCAGATGTAGAAACAAAGAGCATGTAAAGAAAACCTTGAGAGACTTTAGAGAGAAAACTTCACTCATCATGAGAACCCAAGATGACAGTGATCATTACAATGAGCTTAAATAATGATCCATATAGAAACACGGTGATTCAAAGCATTAAGCATAAACCTACAGGTCAGCCAATGCCTCATTCTGAAATCCATCAATAGGATAAAAAAGGAAACTAAATAAATTAAAGAAAAGAAATGAATCTGACAAATAAGCAATGGAGGATAATATATTTTTGTAATGACAAATACAATCAGTACAGACTACAAACTAAAAAGACTGCAGCATATTAGTAAACTATTGGTTTCACTAACAAACGCATAGATGACCAGGTCTAAGGCCATGTAAGCATTGCAGGACTCGCAGTGAGAAGCAGCAAAAGTCCTTTTTCTTTTTCCACCCTGAAGGTCTCTAACCCTTTGGGTAGCTCTCTGATCAGCCCTGTGGTATCACAGGTCTCTCCATTCGCTGCAAGAGGAGACCAATGGGCTCTGACAGGCACAGGAGAGCCTGCGGCCCTTTCATGTGGAAAAGGGCCTCATTAGAGAGAGAAGAGTGTGTGAGAGCACAGCAGCACCTAGCCTCCATACTGACCACCTCAGTGACCTTACACACACACACACACACACACACACACAAACATTAAATATAAGCAACTAAAGGTGTCCTGCGTCCATTGCCCCACTGTTGATACAAACTTTTTAAGTCCTGGGGGTGCTGATGGATCCATTTACAGTTGTTCAGACACCACTAAAGCATGCACATGCACACTCTGAGTTAAATCCGAATCAATGTCTCCGAATGGATGGTCCACTAATGATGTGAAGATGTCGATAGGTGACTGACCATAGTAGCACAGCTGGATAACAAGAATGATTAGGAAAGCCTTCAGTCACGCACAGCAAACACAACCATATGGACTAATGAGGCTTTTGATTTATACATAGTGCATGGACTAATGCTGACCAAAGCACTGTCTGCAGGTAATCGCTCTTTAATGACTTCAGCATAGTGCAACCAAACACAGTCATTGGAACTGTTTGAGAGAAAGAGCATTAATGAAAGTGACCTCCAGTGTGTCAAACAACGCACAGGGTCACAATGGACCAATTGTGAAGCAGGTCTAAGTGTACTTCCCTCTCAAATGAGTTATTTCATCGTGAATGATGTTAAGTAGGACATGCTTGATGGAAGAGCGGGTAAAAATCCCAAGAAGCAGTTCACACTTTATTGAGTGTGTTTGCTCTTCCAAATTCTGGCACTTCCAAAAATGACAAATATGTACTAATATGTGTAATCTGTATATACTGTAGACATAATGGTTTCTTGCTGCTTTAATGCCTTATGATACAACATACCTGCACATTGCTTTGACTAAATCACATCTTAGGAAGTGTCCCCTTGTCCCATGCTAAAAGCTTCCAGGTTTGGACCTCAGATGGGTCAGGGAGAAACATGAAAGGAACTGAAGAAAGGTTAGCTCTTCTCCTGTCTAAGCCAAGGTAACAAAAGCCCCATTGTTTGTGTGTGTCAGGTGCATTGTAGCAGCCCTGTGAGACTGAACCTAACACAAACAATGCATTAAAAGGCACAGGCAAAGAGGCAGAGCAAACAAGAGCAGGCAAAGTCATTATAACAAGCCTGAGCCATGTACTGACAACACATGTCATGGGAAAAATGGACAGCTCTCAGTTCACACACAGCTAGATCATGTGGATTATTCTGAAAATAAGTGGGATGGTATTGAGTTAAAGCTATGCCTTCAGTGCTATAGCATAGAAAGTTCAAAAGAAGCACTCATTCCATGAGAAGCTTTCAGTGCATGTGTTTCTTTAAAGAAACACATGCACTGTGGGGTGGTGGTCTAGTGGTAGGGTACTTGCCTATAGACCTATGGCTCAAGAGGTCCCAGGTTCAAATCCCACCTCTGGCACTACCACCACTGGGTCCCTGAGCAAGACCCTTAACCCTGAGTTTGTCCAGGGGGACTGTCCTGACCTGTCCTGACAGGAGGACCTGTAATTAGGACAAAGGAAGTCGCTCTGGATAAGAGCGTCTGCTAAATAATGTAAAGAACATTTTTTTTGTGAATTAGATGGATGAGTGTAATGAACCATCAGATGATCTAATTATCCTTATTTTTTCCCAAACCTTATACATCAAGGAGATTGAAGACAGCAAAGTAGTGACAGGGAGGGTTTAGCTAAACAGCATAAGATGGTGGTCTGTAGGATGACGTTGGTGGTCAAGAAGAGGAGGAAAGTGAGAGTAGAGGATCAAATGGAGGAAGCTGAAGGAGGAAGACTGCAAGGTGGAATTCAGGCAGGATTCAGCACAGGCACTGTTAGGTTGTGAAGAGTTACCAGATTGCTGGGAAACTACTGCAAAACTGGAAAGGGAGACAGCTAGAAAGGTACTTGGTGTGACATCTGGAAAGAAGAGGATAAAGAAACCTGGTGGTGGAACCCAGAAGTTCAATAGTATATACAGAAGAAGAGGATAAAGATAAGATTTCACCTTAAGATAAGGTGAATAGTATTAGATGTTGGACAGTAAGGAGGGAGAAAAGGGCTTATACCGATTGTCTAGACAGAGAGACAGAGCTGGGAAAGATGTGCAGCAGGTTAGAGTGATAAAGGATAGAAATGGAAACTTAATCACAAAGCATAAGTGAGCAGAGCATATTGAGCAGATGGAAAGAATGCTTTGAGGGGCTGATGAATGAAGAGAGAGAGAGAGAGAGAGAGAGAGAGAGAGAGAGAGAGAGGAATGGATGATGTGAAGACAGGAACAAGGAAGTGCAACAGATTAGCACGATGGAAGTAAGGGCAGCGATGAAGAGGATGAAGAATGGAAAGGTTGTTGGTCCAGATTGGTCCTGTGGAATTATAACAAGGATTATATTGGGAGAAGGATGCTAAGGATAGAGCTGCCAGGAAAGAATAAAAGAGGAAGACCAAAGAGGTTTATGGATGTGGTGAGACAGGACATGCAGGCATATGGTTTGAAGGAGGAAGAAGCAAAGGACAGGAAGAAATGGAGACAGTTGATTCACTATGGTGACCCCTAATGAGAGCAACCCAAAGAAAAAGATGAAGACTAAGCTATTATCCTATTTTGCAAGCCAAAAACTAGAATATCAGCATAAAATAGAACGGTGATGCACCAAAGTTCTACACATTCTAGTTACGTTTATAAGTGGTGAACAGTGAATTGTACACAACTGAGTACACAACGGGGAGGGTGTTTTTGAAGAAGAAGTAAAATTGCACCTTTATTTCAGTTTGACATCCTTTTTCTGGAGTTTGTTTTGTTCTATCAAGTCAGAACAGATATTTTCAAATTTGTTCATGATAAGGTTGAGTTTCTCATATGCCAGTTTAGTTGTATCTATCCTTCCATAACACAGCAGCTAGAGTGGCAGTAAGGTTGAGCACCAGAGATATTAGAAATTACAAAAAAAAATGTAAGTACTCGTGATAAGAATTCTGGGTATTGTAGAGAAAGACCAATGAATAAAGAAAGCATAATCATGATACAAAATCTTGAAATCTTAAAATGTTTTAGACTAAGGAGTACAATAGCAAATAACATTCAAATGTAGTTTTATGTTTAGATTGCCAGTGTAGGTTTCTGAGGCACCATGATTTACCCAGTTCTCTGAGACAGAGAAAAAAATTCAAAGCTGTATATTTCTACTGTTTGTGTCTACAAAATGGGACTTCATTTTGGTTTCTTATTTTTACCTGACGATGTAAGTTCTGCTGCATAACAGCATTCCAAATAGGTCACTTCACAGTGCCCAGAAATAAAGTCCAGTTCACACCGACACAACTGGGCCAATTAAAGCTATTTTAAGGAAAAGTTCACCAAAAAAAAAAAAAAGATCAGAGTCCAGTAAAGGATTATACTTAATTTTTCTCTCATACGCAGCTAAGCTTCTTATGCTCCAGTGTTCCCCAGCTTGGAAGTAGAGTTTTCCGTATTTGGCTGCAGCTGTAAGGATATGATGGAGGAGAGGAGAATGAGAGAGAGAAAGAGAGAGAGAGAGAGAGAGAGAGAGAGAGAGAGAGAGAGAGAGAGAGAGAGAGAGGGGGGATGAAGAGGTTTTGGTGGGTTGGTAATTAATGTGTGCTGCATCTCTGCAGCCTGTTATCCAGAATGATAATCATTCACATTGCTCCGACTGCTCTCAAATCTTCATCAGCTATGCCATATCGGAATATTAATAGTCATCATTACATGAAAATTAGTTTCATTGCAGCTGTGCAGGAGGGAGTAATGTTTTAATCAGATTATTTAATGTAATATGCTGCAGTTAAGAACTAAGCTTGAAAAGGATTACTATTGCAAAGCAAGGACGTTTTTACTTTTCTCCTTTTCTGCCACTTTCTTGAACAACAAGGGATTTTTTAGTGGTCACTTCCATAGTGTCAATTAATATGTACATTAACAGCCTCCATGCTTACTGGGGAGACTTAACACTACGTTTTGGAACATTGCTCCACTGAGCTCCTTCCATTCCGCTGACTGTGGGAATATAAATAACTGGTTTGTTGGAAAGGTGGCATCAAACAGCAGTGGCACTTAAGTCCTAGAGAGTTTCAATATTAGAGCTTTTGGGTCCTAGTGTTTGTTTTTTGAGATGGAGAAAGCTGTACGATTGACTTTATGCAATGAATTCCTCTTCGGAGGGGTGAGAGACAGTGAGAGAGATAGCTTTAATATGTGCCTTTTGGTCTGCTTATCGAAAGAAAGAATATACTTACTGTAAATCCAATGTCTGAGCAACCTTAACTGCTCCACAAGACATGCACATGAGGATGTTAAAATGCACAGTAGCATAAAAGTACTTGCTTATTCAGGCCGCATGTTACTTTTTCATTGTTTCATGAATTACAATGGCAGCTGTGCTTGGCCGATCAGTGCTGGGTGATTGGAAGGATGTGTAGGGAGTCATTATGCTGCAATGTGCTCTCTGCCTCACAATTATCTGCAGCCAATGTGTGTGTCATTGACTTCTACACTTTATTGGCTTCATTTATTCCACGCACGAGCAGGTTCAGACCAAGCATCAGATATAAAGGTACACAAAATGCAAGCGTGGCTATTATGCAGAGATATCAGCCCAGGTTATACACAATTATAAACAGCACATTTTCCTCTCCTAGTGGATAATAAAAAAAAAAAAACAGCCAGGGGACCGTCACTCCATATCATTTATCTGTTTTCTATATTATACTCAGCACAATGTCATAAACCAAAGACTCGGTATATGGAGGTGTTCTTTTTCATTCAAAGCATTCTCTGTTTCTGCTATCAGTCCTCAATTTCACAGCAAAGTGAAAGGAAAAGGAGAAAGGAGAATAACAAGCATATAGGCTTTTGTGTGTACAACCAATATGTTTCCTTTTAGTCTCAGTTTATTGTTCTTTGCTCAAAGAAGATTGCAAGCTTTCACTGCAAATCATGGAACCTGCTTTGAAAGGCTTACTTGCTCTTGTGCTGTTTGTGCTTTTACTAGCAGTCATGCAATCATAGCTATAAAATGAAAGATGAAGATAAAAATGAAAGATGCAATCATAGCTACAAAATGAAAGACTACAAAATGAAAGATTACCATGTAATTAATACATAAAATTTCTACTGGGATTTTTAACAAGGCCTAACTGTAATCACATTTTGTTTTTAGGGAATGTTAATAATCTGTGTACTGTCTTAGATGTACACTTCTAAGACATCGAGAAAGCAACCAAAAGGGACAAAGAGCAAAAGCTCTCCCATTTAATACTTTAGAGACCTTCTAAGTATCGTTCAAATTGTCCTGTTGGTCCCCTTTTTTTTCTTTTTGTTTTTTGGTTCATTTCCATTGAGTCTGTGATCTTCCTGGAATCAGGCACGCTGCTTCTTCTAGAAGGAATGTCTGAATGCCATTCTGCAACACAATATGTTGCCAAGAACCTATAGCAATCCATCATAATAAAGCAGTTTAGTGTGATGATTAAATTAGTGCATATGTTCAGAGTTTCATTGCCAGCCTGTTTAATCTAATAGTTATTAAACGACCCCACATGGTCTGAGCTGAATCTTGAGAGAAGGAAAAGTCAAGAACAGAGATGACACATAGCTGATGATGAAAGATTATATTTTGCCTCCCAAACAGAAGCAATCATCTTGAAAATGAATAAATATGCTGTAATATAAATGAAGAATTAAACAAACTATGGGTAAATATAGAAGTTTATGTATAAGGTTAAATAAAACCACACTTGTTGTGCCTGAGGGACCTTCAACATGCCTGAACAAGTACTGAAAGTACATTTTTAATAAATATTGTGCCAGAAAGGAAACTATTCCTGTTTCCCCGGTAACCTTTAAATAAATGGTTCTTAAAAAAAAAAAAAAACATGTGAATAAAAGGTGCATGAATTTGAAGACCTTACAGCCTATGGAACCTCCACATCATGTTAAGGTACTTTAAAAAAACCTGGAAAGAATCCTCAAAATTAGGTTATGGTTCTTTGTAGATTTAAACGTTTGCATGCAAAACCCCAGTGGAGCAGGCATTGCCTCAAGAATCCATTCTTTATTACAGTTTTTATAAAAGTGAGGAAGATACTGTGAACATAGGAAAAACACATCATTTATAGGCTTAATATACATAATCTGCAAAATATACAACACAATTGAGTCCAATGCCACACACAAAAGGAGGATTATGTGTCCGCCTAATGCTCGTACTAGCACCAGCAGCGAAAAGCACAACAATATATCTCATTAAAAGTAAATGTTTGCCTTGGTCAGCAACCTCTCACATAATCATCACTGTCAATTCCAACCACTAAATCAATTTGCAGCACTCTCCGCCACCCCGGTGCCATAGATCATTCAGCATCTTAATGTAATTTTGCTATCCAGTAGGCACAGACTTTCTCCTAGACAGGGAAGGAATTAACTGTGTTTAATGGATGGGTATTAATCCCTCTAAGTCACAACAAAATTAAGTAATAATGTGGCCATTAATATTTCAGGCACAATAGTTCAAATTCTAAGACTGGAAGGCCCTACACAGCCCCAGTGTAGATTTTCTATCCCAGTGGTGTGTGTTTGTGTGTGTGTGTGTGAGTGTATGAGAGAGAGAGAGAGAGAGAGAGGAGAGAGAGAGAGAGAGAGAGAGAGAGAGAGAGAGAGAGAGAAAAAGAATCGTACATTTTTATTTAAGCACATTCTTCAAATCAAGCTGACATTGACAGGCCCTTCTCTGTGCGTAGTGCATTAATTGGTGCAACACACAGCAAACAGTGAAACGGTGCTTTCTGTCTGCAATAATGCAATTGCATTATTGATTATGCCGATAAATCACTGGGTATCTGTCGAATGAAGGAAAGTGAGCATGTGGTTATTGCTTCGTCTCATGACATAACAGCTGAAACATTACAAAGAAAGATCCAGGAAGAATGGGCCTTTGTGGATTATTGACAGATCCTGTCATGCTACTTAGTGATTCACAGTACTCTGCAAGTAATTCATAAGCATATTTATGCAATTAGGGTTTTCCATCCATGTGCTGAGTAGGTTGTGCTGAAAATTAAGCCACCTAAAGTACTCTTTACCTTTTTTCATTCCTGTCATAACAAAACCTCTTAACATTTGTTTCCTGGGCATTGGACCATTTCAATAATTAGTTGCTCATATGCATTGTGTAAATACTTCACATTCAGTTAAATATTCCAAAATCAAATCTTAGTGAGGTTTAAAGCACTTTTCCAACTTTTTCGCCTCAATAATGATGCCAGAAAGTCTCACTTATCTCAGACTTGATCTTTTAATTTAGTGAGAAATTACAACAATTAGCCTTCAAGGGCCAACCAGCCTGTTCCTTGCAGAGATTTCTATCTCATGTCTAAATTAACAATAACAGCCTTGGATTACTAAGCATATGCAACATTTTCATAAATAAAAGATGTGCATTCTAGGTAAATTTACAAGGATCCATGGGTCTGCAGAGCAAGGTCTCGTTTCATTCACGTCACATCCCATGTGAACCTGAGCTGGACAAAAGTTCACCCAGTGTAGTGCTCCTGAGAAAAGAAAAGCCACTAAGCCAAGAGCAAATGTACACAAAGCACATCTTCTTTATTACTTTACACTTGGCTAAACAGCTAGGTATGGCATTGTATTGAATCCCTCCCCCTTAAATAGACTTAATCCTCTGAGCTGGCAGAGGTTCAAAAAGCTTTCCTCTACTTTTAATTAGAAATACAGTGGCTGGTGTGGTAGCGATGCTCCAGGAGCCTTCATGCTCACATTCCAGCAGAGTATAATTTATCATGATAGAAGAAGGCCTTGTGTATTTCTACACAGCTGAGGGCAGCTTCTGCTCTTGCTGGTGCAGTTATCGACAGACGCATTACTCCAGAGCCATAGAAAACCACAGTAGAAGTGCTAAACCTATCATTACACTCCTGTTTACCGTCAGTGTGCTGATAGGTTTTTTTTTTTTTTTTTTGCATTTTCCTCCATTAGCTGACCTAAAGTGAACCTATTTCAAACTATTGAACTCTAAGGCCAATATTTCAGGAATTAAGAACTTCCGTTGACCACTGGCACAGTTGTTTAGTCCAAAACTAGACTAATACATGTCTGTGAAACCAGCCCTATGGGCAGATATATGGTCCCACATTCAGGTCATCACATTCATACAGACGTAAATATTCTGATAAGCAACTGTATCATAAAATGTAAAAATAATAACTGAAAAAAAGTAAATGGCTTTATATTCAACTAGGAAATCACTTTGTTGGTGCACAAATACTATGCTTAGCCGGTCACACTGTCTTATCTTCAGCATATTGAACAGATAAAATTAAAGAAATAGGAACAATTGTTTATTGCAACTGCCTTGATAACAAAGTTCCAGCCATTTAGCACTGAGTATCATTACACTAATCACCGGCCTGGTCATCTGTAATCATCTGGACCTGTTTCTTCACTGGTTCATACTGTAAGTTTGATAGAATTGTTTTGATAAAATGATGAATAATTGGCTCACAATGTGGCTTAACAAATAAAAACACTCCTCTGAAACTGCTCAGGGACCTGGATCCACATGAAGCCTGGAGAACAATTCTTCAATAAAATATTTGAAAAAGAAAGGAAGTCTGGCTCTTCTTAAGTAAAACATGCAGAAATAAGGGACGGCTGAAGACCTTTGAACAGTATCTAGCAGATGAGTAAAATGTTTCACTTGTGCCGAGCCCGAGAGTGTGTTCATGTTGAATTGTTCTTATTGTTATTATGTAAACGCTTGCCTTTTAGGATGCCCAATGACGTCATCCCAAATACGGTCTCCCGTGCTCGCATAGACCCCAGGTGGTGGAACCGCAACACTGCAAAGATCCCGCCTCAAATCTGTTCCAGACTTGGGGGATGAAAAACTCCACACTTGAGCCCACAAACACTGAGTCACTAATAAGCTATAGAAAATAAAATCAAGTCAATTTAGGAATGATGGTGGCCTCTGGACCAGATCTTTACGCTGCCCAGCTGGCCTGCACCTGTGCCCTCCTGCACCCACCCACTGGGGTCTTGGGTGAAGTACCAAAATGCAAATAAGCCTATTGTTTACAGAGAGATGACTTAATCTGGCGAGACACTCATTACAAGTCTTTTCTGTGCCTCCAGGATTTGGGCCAGGGACTTTTGGGGGGGTGTTGCTGGATCCAGGGCAGCACAGTTTGCTCGGAATGTGCCAGGAGCTTGTAGAACAATGCCCCTCCAGCACTGCAGCCTTTCACTGAGAGCCAAGGCCGCCAGAAAAAGAACTGCAGGATCCATGCAAATCCACTGAAACCCGAGCTTTGAGCCATTCTCCTCTCAAACATACACCAACTCGGGCCTCGACTGATTGCCTCGGCTGAAGGCTTGAGGGAGCGACCCTGAAGCTGCGCCATCAGGTGCAAGTGCCGCTGTTAGTGGGTTAAAAGAAACGGGGCTCATAGCAGAATGAAGGCAGGTCCTTCTCGCGTTGTAGGCGCAGGGTCTGGACTGCAGGTGCGCGTTCACGACGTGACAGAACAAAGCGCCGTGTGCGCGCAAAAGCATCGAGGCGATCAGAGAGGAAAAGGTGAACAGACGGACGTAGGGAGCGCGTTTTTGCGGGAAAGGGCAGGAGGGGGGCGAACACACACGTGCGCGGTATTTGCTTTGAAGAAAATAAGTGGAAGATCAAAGAGAGCCACGTGGCTGAAACTTTTTGTTTGTTTGCTTTTCCTCTATGATGCCACAATGGTACACTTAATAGCTGTACAGTCTACAGTCTTCGTTTCACACAGCGGATCTGACTGAGAGAGAGAGAGAGAGAGAGAGAGAGAGAGAGAGAGAGAGAGAGAGAGAGAGAGAGACCCGCCCTCTCCGCGCGGTGGTGCCTTATAACCACACGCCTGCTGGCCAGTGCCAGAAACCCAACACAACCTGAGCGCTGGAGCTGTAACGATCGGAATATTCTTCCCTTTTTTCCTCCTGCGAAAGAGAAGCAAGAGAAAGAGAGAGAAAACATGGATTTCTTAAACCACAACTACTTGAGCGCACGCGCCTCGTACGACTACACCTTCAATTTCTGGAACGACTACCTGGGCCTGTCCACGCTGGTGACCAAGAGCAACAGCAAGCGCGGCGCGCCCGCGGGTCCCAACTCCATCACGGAGTCGCTGAAGGCCACGCTGGGCCTGGACGACCCGGCGCCGTGCGCGTGCGCCCAACCGGACTGCTGCTGCTGCTGCTGCTGCGCGCGCGCCAGCCCGCCGCCCGCCTCGCTGCTCGAGCGCTTCTCCGTGCTGAGCCCGTTCGGCGCGCGCCTCGAGCGTGACGCGGCGTTCGGCGGCTGCGGCGGCGGAGGAGGAGGAGGAGGAGGGGGGCTCGAGCTGTTCGGTGTCGAGCGCAAGGCGAGGAGACCGACGGCGCGCGCCAAGCAGGAGCCCAAGATCTGCGTGTTCTGTCGGAATAACGGCGCGCCCGAGGAGGTGTACGGCTCGCACGTACTGAAGACGCCCGAGGGCCGCGTGCTGTGCCCCATCCTGCGCGCCTACACCTGCCCGCTGTGCAGCGCCAACGGCGACAACGCGCACACCATCAAGTACTGCCCGCTGTCCAAGGAGCAGCCCGCGCAGAGGGCGCTGAAGGGCGGGAGGGCGGTGGGGGGCAAGCGCGTCAAACTCTTCTGAAGAGCGCCGTCTCCGCGCGCCGTCTCCGTTTATTGCACTGAACGTTTTATTGTCTTTCTCTATTTCTCCCCCTCTTCCTCCACCTCCTCCTTCAGATGACTGTTCTGAGTCTTACCTGCTAGCCTACAGAATTTATTCCACAAAATCGTTTTCTTTTATTTTGTAAATCCTTTATATTTTTATAGATGCTTTATTTCCATAGTTTATTATATACTTTATTCATAAAAGAATATTTTTTCCTTTTTTTCCACGCCTTAGTCTATTAGTTGAGAGACACAATTCATATTCAATCACGTGAATGATTTTTTTTTTTTTTTTTTTTTAAATGAATATTCTTTCCATAAGCGAACATGAATGTTTGGCGCAAACATCAGAGGAGCTGCTCTTCTGTCAGCCAGTATATTCTTCTTATTTTTCTTTCCCGTAAGCTAAGCTTACGCCTTGTGTCGTCTTTCAAACCAAAGTTAAGTTTGCCAGCTTGAGAATGCCCCCCCTTCTCATTTTTTTTCCTTTTCAGGCCCCTCTGAAGTTTGCTCTCTGAGCTGAAGTGCGCTTGCTGTGGTTGATGATGTGGCCCCGTTCCTTTCTTCCCACAGTCCACCACACGCTTTCCTTCCCACCCAGGCTGACATTTAATGTAATGCAAGAGGGGGTGCAGGAACACAATGGGGTCTCTGTTGCACGTATATGGACTCAGCATAACTTCATAATCAATAGATGCCTAGCCAGATTGACCCCTTTCAGAGCCCTACTGACACAGGCAAGGCATAGACTATTCTTTCAGACAGACCTTTTCTTTCTTTAAGATAGATGTCTTTATGAGGCCAATACATGGTGCCCTTATAATGTTTACACCCCGAGTGAGGGGAACACACACTGGAGAACATGACTTATGGGCACTTCTGAATCTGCCCTTCTACCCTTTCTTCAAACTTGACCTTCCCCCAACCCACCCCCCTCCCCCCACCCCAAAAGCATGACAAGCTTGCTGCAGGGAAATGGTGGGTGGGTTATAAAAAAATGCAGTCTGATTACTCTCTCCAAAAAGGGTCAGCGGTGGAACAGCACGAATGAATGTTCTTAATAAAAACAAAGCTTTTTTTTTTTTTTTTTTTTTTTTTTTTTTTTTTTTGGTAAAACAATGCATTTGCCCCTTTTTGCATTATGTAACAAAAAGAACCAGAATCCCAAAAAAAAAGGATGCAAAAATGTTGTGAATGTACAATTGACACTTGCAGGACTGCACATCTCTGACCATTACGTTTACCAAAGGAATTCAATTTTAATGAAGTAAAGAACATAGATTTGCTGTATTGTAAATAAAGAGAAAAGTTGAGTGATGTCTATTCAGTATTTTAACATTTAAAAGTGACTTCAGAGGGTACTACCTCAACAGGATTTTGTACTTACATGTAAAATGTCAACAGCAGTTTATTAATATAGCGCTGCCATTTATAATAAGGGTTTTTAATAGTATTTTTGATCTTTGTATAACATAATTGTATTTTTCTTTCATTGCATTCTACATTTGGAAGTGGAAATTCCAATAAGCTCTTAGCATTGTTTGCCAATAGATGATGGCTGTATATAATGACAGTTCCATACATTTTTTTTTTTTAAGTTGTTCAATGTTACATTCTTGGCGAGTGAAAGAGAGAATGGAATATGTTGAAGACTTTAGACGATTTGCCACTTTTAACTGAGGTTTGTAATTAAAAGAGGAAAAAAAGAAACACTGTTGAATTTTGTTATTTATATTTTTGTCACAATTCCCTGTAAGCTGCTGTGCAGAGTTAAACAAAATGAAATTCCATAGAGAAATAAACAGCTTATCAAACATTTTACTTCATGCAGTCATGGTGTCCCATATGTAACATATCTGTATGGCATGAACGCACCCGTCAGGGTGACTGTTCCGAGCAGAACAGTTCTGGCTGCCTCTTGCTGTTTTCTCAATGACTGTTGCGTCCTTATGAATCACTGCTTTCTCCTGATGGCCTTCTTAAGTAGATGGCCTATTTCATAAGGTACCACATCATGTGGTCTCACTTTCAGGTCTCCTGGAATCAGAAAAAGAAAGAAAGAGCGGCTATGGTAGGCCCCAGGATTTGCTGCTCATTTGTTTTGAAAAGCCGCCTACTAAAGAATGCTTGGGCCCCTGAGCGCTGCTGCTCCTTCTTTCATGGAGAGCTTTTAGTATGCTTTTTGTTGACTGTCTAACTTGACACCCCCCAGGAGAGTGATGTCAGCTCATAACTTCTGCTCCTTTCACAAGAGATGGGCTAGGAGGGCAGAGGGCACTGTTCTGCGGTTTCTTTCTCTTTCTTCCTCACTAGGCCCTGCCACACCTTTAAAACTGCTCCCCCCTACTCTGCCACACACACACACACACACACACACACACACACACACACAGCTGAGGCACTTCATTAAAAATGGATGAATACTAAGTGCAAGAGGGATTTATTTTACAGCAGACAGTAGCAGAGAAGCCTGGTAGGCTCTATTACACACATACACATGCACATGCGCCCATACATACACACACCTAACACACACACCTTACACACACACGCACACACACACACAGGCACGTCTGGCTAGCAGCTTTTATTCCCTAGTCACCACAGCCCATTACCAATACAGCAGAGAGGATTTTCATAATCGAGTTAGTTCCACCATTTATGCCATGCATTTCATATGATTTTAACAAGGACAATGGAGGGGGAAGAAAAAGAGAGGATGGTGGGTTACAGCGCAGCAATAGGTATGCATTTCAATGACTTTTTGCCAGACAAGAAGACCATGAACCGGCTTGACATGCTATAAGTAGAGGCTTTAAGACGCAGTGAGGGATAAATAAGTTTCAACAATACAATAACAACCTCCTGTAAGAGTCTATTCTTACACCTACTTCACACTCCTTAGAGAGCAAAGTTTTTTTTTTCCATCTTTTTGCCTTTTCAAGTTCCATTCACTCTTCTCTTAAAAGCCGACATTTTCACAATTTTCATATGACAAGCTATTATCTGAAGCTATTTTAGTATCAGTCTCCTAATGGAATACAGGATTGTGCAAGATCTGGGAATTTAAATGAACCATATAGTCTACATACTTTCACTGGTTATTGTATTTGGAACATCTATCTAGTATCTACATTCAGTGTCCAATTTATCATCACATACAGTATAGTAGAGTAGAGTAGAGTAGAGTAGAGTAGAGTGATCTTTTATTACCCCATGAATGGGAAATTTGGGCATTACAGGGCTCTTATAAAAGTGACAGGTGTACAGAAGAAGAAAAGAAAAAATATATAAAAAATATAAAGATATAGAGAAAGAGGTACAGGAGAAAGAGTAGAAGACTATAAATCAATAAATAATAAATTTTAAATTGTATCTATCTAATATCTATCTATATCTATCTTTCCATATATATATATATATATATATATATATATATATATATATATATATATATATATATATATATATACATATACATATCTACATATACATATCTATATAGGTGCACTATATAGCTTACACAAGCTGTAGTCCATCCACATCATTTATTGACTTTCATACTGAACACACATTCTTACAACAGCCATGATGCAAACTTCATGTGGCATATGATCAGTGTTAGTGTGGTGGACAACTCATTGCTAATAAAAAGCTGAAAGTAGTCCAGCAAAACAGTCAACAGCATCCTGCAATCAGATATTGACCACTGGTAAAGGACAAGGTGGGCCATTAATGTAATGCTGGTCAGTAACGATACAGAGTTTAAAAACTAGGCTCTGCTGTGTGTAATCCATTTACAACACTTTGACAACCACTACTATGCCACGTACAATGTTAAGGACGATCAACCACCTAAATAAACTCTTGTCCATGTACACACAAATATTCAGCATTTAATTTCAGACTATATTCATTTCAAGGAACCAATGAAACATTGATCTACACACAGCATCTATAATCAGGATCGATGTTGAGGAAATAAGGTAAAGCTAAACAGCCACTTATATTACATGCAGTAAATTACCCTTACAGAAAACAAAGCTATGCAATGGTTTCACATTATACAGCAAAGCTTCACTGGGACCTCCGTGTCTTGCTTATATGCAGGTTGACACTGTAATCTACTTACACTGTGAGTATTTTGAGTTTGGCATGAAATGATGTTCTACTGCTTGAGTTATGTTCAAAGGGTTATCTGATACTTGGCAGCATGCCCATAAGACCCACTGAAGTAGATACTGCCGTTCCAAGCTGATATGCAGTCTCAAATGAAACCATTCCCTTAACCTCAATACAAATTGGAAGCATGTGTCAATATTATACGATACAGTTTACTCTTTAATTTTCTGATGCAAACTGACCTCACAGCAGAGAATATGCTGAATATGTTTTAGATCAAATCCCCATGTCTGGAAGGCGAATTTGTTGGAAGGGGTGAATTTGGCCCCCGAGGATCAACTGAATTAGTTCTTACAGCTGAGGGAACAATATCCAGTTGATGTAAAGCAGACTTCTTTTTGTAATCGTTAAGTTGCCATATATACATTTCTCATTGAGTAAAAGCTCAGTGGGTACTGCTGTCGCCTCACAGCGAGAAGGTCCTTGGTTCGATTCCCTGGTGGGGCAGTCCGGGTCTTTTCTGGGTGAAGTTTGTATGTTTTTTCCCATGGCAGCATGGGTTTCCTACTGGAGCTCCAATTTCCTCCCACCATCAAAAAACATCATGTCAGGCAAATTGGAGGTACTAAATTGCCTGTAGGTGTGAGTGAGTTTGTCTGTGTGTGTCTGCCCTGCGATGGACTGGGAACCTGTCCCGGTTGTGTCCCTGCCCCCCGCTCTGTGAGAGCACCGGCAACCCCTGTGACCCTAATTAAGACAAGCAGCTATGAAAATGAGTGAGTGAGTAGTCTATAAGGAATACTTTCTATTTTATGACCAAACACTTGGCATTTTTTTTATTAAACTTGTAGGTTAAGTGCTCAACTATCCCTAACAGAGAACACTAATGGATTTGGGTTGCTTTTTGGATTCCATTAAACTTCCTGCCACAGTAAAACAGCTGCCAGCTGTAGCACAAAAGTGCTTTGAAACCTATGCACCATCTAACATCTAAAACCTGTTTCATTTGGAAAGGCCTGCAGAGCCACAGCACTGCACTTACATACTTGATCTGACGCTTGAAAGTCTTGATCTTTGAATCAGATGTATTGCACCAAATGATGATGATAAACTATGCAGTGCTGGAGTCTTTCAGGATTGGATTTCATCTCAGATGCTTTATGTGGTATTGTGGTTGTTAACCGTTCTTCCCACAACATTACCAAGATGGCTATAGAAAGGCCAGCACTGTCAAAGCAATCATCATGGCCTTGCTAAGACCTCTAACTCAGACTTTTCTTCTCAGCAACAGTGGAAATGGCCTAAAGATTCTCAAGGGTGAAACTGGCTTGCAGCAGAGCGTGAAAACCATTTCAGAGGGAAGATTTGAAAGATCTTCCACTCAGAGCCCTCAGCCCCAGTTTATAGAGTTATCTGAACATGGATAAGAAGATATGAATATATACAGCTAACAATCATTCCACACATTGTCACATTGCTTTAAATGATTAACAAGAGCTGCTTGTAAAATCAATCTGCTGCTCAGATAGCCCGGTTTTCACATTCATGTATGTCATCTATGCAGTTTGCAAAAAATGTAACAATTTTAGTAGCACAGCAAACAAAGACCTAGCATATCAAGCATATTGAATGACTAGCATTATGCCAGATAGCAAAATACCTTAAACAGCGACTTGCAAAATAAGCTGGTGAGTCACTTCTCACTACTTTTCATTTAAAATCAGTAGATTCTGCAGCACAGATAAATAATTTGTTCAAGGCTAACTGTAGATCAACTTCTTAGTTGCTCAGTGTACTATATTTTAGGCTGGCTGTAAGTGTTCACTTTTCATTTAAATGACTTTAGCCTTCATTAATGATTTACATTAAAGGGAACTCAGAGTTAAGTTTTCTGCTCTGGTGCAGATCTGAAGGAAATAGCTCTGGATGCAGCTTGGAGTGTAACTATGCAGCTACAAGAGATAAGCAAATACATAAGCCCTGTCAATTTTACAGTCTTGAATGTGCCCACAAGGACTGCAAGGCTATGGTGTGTGCCTCTTCTTATTTTAAAGTTATGGCCATCTGTGTGCTCTTAATGCAACCTTTGATGAGGATTTCATCAGTGTGGACTCATTAGCAGCCTATTATCCCGACTTTCTGAGGTTGAGAACTTAACAGGTTTTTAAAGAGGAGAAGACCTTCACATGTGAGATAAAAAGTAGCTGTTTGTTAATCTACCTTGCCTTTGAAGTGCATTGTGCTTGTATTCTATTTTGAGATTTAGATCAAAGACTCATCTTGTTAAAAAATAAGAAAAATATTTATGCAAAAAAATATTAATGCACAAAAGGAACCTGAGAAACATATAATGCATATTTGCTTGAAATAGAGCACGTGTAGAGTGATGCATGTGTCCACCGCAAATGAAAACTGTGTAAAATATAGCACCCCTTCCTTGAACCCTATATCCACATGTTGATGGTACCAAAATCTAGACTTCTCATAGGGGAGCAGAGCCTTTTAGGACACCCACTTTGTAGCACTGTAGCAGTCTTTTAAAAGTCTTCCGCATGAATTCTAGATATTTGCCATCTTTAAGGAATTTCATCCAAAGCATATGCAGGTGCTAAACAAACCTATTTCCTTGACTGCGGCCTTAGATTGACTCAGTTTGTTTATCCTCCAGATGTAAGTACACCATTAGGCCAGCAGGGGGCAGAATTTTCTCTCTTTGTTAGCAGATTTTGTTTTTTTATTCTGCTCATGTGGTTATTTGGAAAACAGAGCAATCATTTCTGCAGCAAATATTTCTTGCTGTACATGATGTATTGGGAAATGTATATGGGAGGGTTTGGTGATGATGAGCAGGTTTTCTCTTTGAGGTAAGAAAAATCAGTGGCAAACTGCTATTTCATTGCCCAAACTGAAACACAGAGATGGCAGAATCCCTACTGCTTGTCCTTTGAGAGTAAAGGCACACTGAGTGTCTCAGCGTGTGTGTGTTTACCTGTAAAACTGTCTCTTAATTTGGCTTTGCCTTTGATACCAGCCCACAGTAGTGTTCTGAGGGATCACAGGAATCATTTGTAGTTGCATATTCAGCTTTGATCTTGAGCTACAAAGTGAGCTGACTTTGCTATGTAGACTGGGCTCAGTGCAGCAGGTCTAACATGCTTTCCAGGAGTCTAAGAAATCCAGAGGAGATAAGAAGCCCACAGCCATTTGCAGAGCTGGCAGAACCTGCGAGCCACTCAGAGAGTGAGTGATGGACTGATATTTTCATCTTAACAGGTCTGCTTCGAACCATGTTTATATATATATATATATATATATATATATATATATATATATATATATATATATATATTAATGGCCCTTGGCATTAACTTGGCCTGTATTTATTTTGCTCCAGTTTGAGTCTCTGTGAGGAACGGAATGCACTTCAGTCCCATGTGGTTGTGGTTTGGGCTCCAGGCCGGCCAGAGCGTTAGTGACGCAGGCTACAGGAAATTACTGCAGCTTCCTGAAGAACCGTGCCTTCAGAGCAGCCCTCAGGTACGTACACACACACACACACACACACACACACACACACACACACACACACCATGTATCCTGAATCACAGTGGATACAGTATAAATAGTGCACCATGCTCTAAAGATGAGATTTAGGCCAAAAGCAATTTGTATTGGAATTTATACAGGACCAGTATGAAATGTTTAAAAAGAAATTGCTTGTATTTAGCAAGAGTCTTTCTTTTGTATTCCCATATGGCATAGCACTTTATTAGAAATGTATTTCTAACATTGATAGGCAGCAAATGAACAGTCAGATCTTAAAATGGATATATTGGAATGTAGGAAAAATAGACAAGTGTAAGGAACTGAGCGACTTAGACAAAGGCCAAATTGTGATGACTAAGCTGCTGGTTCAGAGGCTCTCTCAAACAGCAGGTCTTGCATGATTTTTCTGGTATGTAGCAGTTAGTACCTGCCAAATGCGATCTCATGAAGGATAACTGTTCAACTGGCAACAGGGCCATGGGGACCCGAGGCTCCTTGATGTGAGTGGAGAGTGAATGCTAGCCTTTTTAGTTCAATAACACAGGGCTATTGTAGCATAAACTGCTGAAAACAAGTTTATTTGAGTAATGATGTGTACATCTGGAATTGCTAAGAGAAGAAGGTGATGCAGTGTGATGCTCTGAGCAAGTTTCTACTGAGCTGCAGTTAAAATAATGCATTCATTCCAAAGATCCTCTTGGTCCATTTAGGCACCCTTTCTTTGTGTTTAGTTGTAACATATAGATGTGTTGGGAAAATTCGGTTCAGAATAGCGTCTTTCCTGAACTCTTGAATTTTATTAACTTAATGTGTAAATTGATTGTGTCCCCAGGTATTTCTCATCGGAAGAATATATGGCAGCAAGAAACTAAATAATACAGCTACAGACCAAAAATGCACAGTGTTTACGAAAATATATTTTATTATATCAAAAGATAGGAATCCATATATATTAACATGAATTCATCATATGTTTTAATAAATACAGTAAATATCATTTTTCTAATGGGTTAATATTTCAGATTTGATAGAGGTTATTGCTTTTAATATATATGTTGATTTTTTTTTCTAGTAGAAGATAGTAGTATTAATTCCTCTTCTAAAGCTTTGAGAAAATGTTCATATAGAAATTGAAATTCAGTGTCAGTCTATGAGCATTAAAAACAGAATTCCATTTATTTTTAGAGGCATTTTATATGTATAGTTCTGCTGCCATCTAGTGTTTGTGGGGATTTAGTGCTTGAGCATTAGGATGCTGTGTAGCTGAGTCTGCTGCTAAGTTACATTCTGGGCAATTCATAAGCCATCATAAAATAGTGTGTCGTTTATAAATTTAGTGGAAAAACAAAAGAAACAAAGGCAGTATTGTCGTTCATTATTTTGAAATGATTATATTTCAAGATTAAATGTCATGTCTACAATGCACAGGTAGAAGTGAAATGAAGTTGAAAGTGACAACCCTTGTCATTGCGAGGCAACCTACTGGAACCCTCAGCCCTCCGAGGCTTAGTCCCTTTCTACTAGGTCACAGCTGGCCCATGTCTCAGCCTCTATTATCAGCTTCCTTGATGACATTTAATCGTTTCTGTTATCCATTTTCTAATTCCAGAGAAAGTCACTCATGGAGCAACTTGGGGTTAAGGATCTTGTTCAGGAACCCAATGGTGCTTGAACCACCTCTTCATTAACAGTTGAGCATCCAACCATTTTGAAGGTACAACAGGTTTAATCAGGTGTTATTTAATCTTTAATCTTTACCCTGAATATAAGCAATTAGCTTAGTGCTCTTAGTGACTCTGTAAAGATGACATCATGTATTTTTATACCATCTCACACCAAATATCAGACGCACTGGCTTACAATGGTTCTTAAAGTTTATGAACCTTTCAGATGTTTCTGTCTTTCTTCATAAAAATGATGCAGACAATCCAGAAGACTATTGGAAGAGCCTTTTATGGATGAATGAGTAGAATTGTTGGGTTTAAATGAGAAGCATCAAGTTTGGAGAAAGAAAAACAATGTGTTCCTGCTCAAGGATCTTATCCTTCTGGCAAATGTTGGTGGGAGTATAATGGTTTGGGCCTGTTGTCCTGCCATTAGTGATGGAACAATAAATTCTGAATTACACCAGCAATGTTTTTACATTTTTTAAATATTAGGACACTCTCAAGCAAAAGTGGTTTATGTAGCGAGAGAATGACCTTAAGTTCACAAGTTTTTCCAGCAAATAATTGTTAAAAAAGAATGTGGAAAAAAAAGTGAATGTTTTGGAATGGCCAAGTCAAAGTCCAGACCTTAATTGAATAGAAATGTTGGAATAGCATGAAGCAAGTACTCTGTGAGGAAAAGAACTGAGCCGTTCTCTAAGAAGGACTAAAATTCCTAAAAGCTGATGTGTAGCATTGATCAACAGTTCATAGGAAATCTTTATTTTTAACTATTGCTGGCAAGGGGGTCACACCAGATACTTTACATAGTTTGGTATCCCAGATATTTTAAGATTTTACTCAATAAATAAACGACCAAGTTGTGATATAGTTTATGTGATATATAATCACATAAAATCACGGGGCAGCGGTGGCCTAGTGGTTAGGGAGTTGCCCTGCATCGGAAGATTGTGGGTTCGATTCCCTCACCAGTAGGTTGCCCTGAGGTACCCTTGAGCAAAGTACCGTCCCCGTCACTGCTGCCCGGGCGCTTTCAATAGGTGCCCACCGCTGCACGGTGTTTGCATGGGTTAAATGCAGAGGTACAATTTCGTTGTGGTTCGTTGTGGATGCTGTGAACTCGCAATGACAAGGGTTGTCACTTTCACTTTCATCTATTCAATTTACTTACCTACAGACTATGAGCTTAAACTGTTTGTTAGATACAAAGCCATGAAGTGTCACATTAATGTTCATATTTATAAAAAACAATGTTATCCCTGTGAATGCCTGAAGGATTATTAATGTAACCAGGTTACAGATTAGGTTTTGGATGTGGATGATTCTCTGAGCTCTGCAGTGCTACAGAAGGAGCAGTAACAGGAACCTGACACATGATGGCGTGCTTGTAAAAACAGAGACGTTTTGCAGTTCACTAAATACAGCAGTGGGACTGGGAAGGAATTGGTTTTCATACATTTAGGTAAATGGAGCTTTGGTTTTTTCATATATAATGTATCTTTTTTATGATAGTAAGTCAAAGAGACTCTTAGCTGAAGCCACTCAAAAGTTGACGTTTGGAAACAGCAGAGGAAGTTTTAATCTGTCCTGCCAAATTCAGCTGCATTATAAGTCTACCAGAGAACACATGGTTTTAAATCAATTTTCATTAAATCCACACTCATCTTCATAAATGTATGAAAAACATGCTGTTAACATTAAGGATTTCAAGTGAAGAATAAACGACACACCAACAAAAAAACATAACCAAGTGATTCAGCCACCATACATCCTAAATAATGACCCTTACTATTTAAAATGTTTGGTGAATTGAAATGAGGTGAAATTTCAAATGAATTGAAATGTGAGTACGACTCACGGAAAACTGCACGGAAAAGTGGACAGTTAGTCTATTGAAACCTTAAATGTAATTTCCATTAAAGTGAATGAATTCAGTCCTGAATTGCTGGACATATGAGAGAAAGATAAAATCATCTTTAAAACAAAAGCGTCACAGTTATTGGCACCCTTGCTAATAAGTACATCATGCAATGTCCTCTACCAAACCTTCTAAGTCTACTCAATATAGAACCTCTCCACATGGACCCTCCTCTTAAGCTCACCACATGGGTTTTCAATGGGTTTAGGGCAGTAGACTGGGGTGATGATGTCACAGGCTTGATTCTGAGGTCACTGAATTATTGCATGTATTTGGATGTATGTTCTGCATCATTGTTTTCCTAGAAAATCCAACCATATTTTTTAACAGAGGCAACCAGAATTTTATTTCAATTCTACGGCAGTCAATGATGCCATGTATCATAATAAAGGTCCCAGGGTCTTTGAAGGAAAGACAAAGTGGCAGTAGTGTTTGGAGAACACCAGATACTTAAGCTTGAGGTTGATGGGAAAAAAATGTCTAGTTGTTCTTTTTTGGTGGCATCAAGTTTAACTGGGAGGGTCTTGGTGACCCCAAAACTGATCTTCTGAAATTCCTAGTGAATGCTTTACATGGAGTAGAATTTAAACAAATGCAATACTTTACATTAATTCAAACATTGATTAGTTAACCGTTCTGAATGTCTAGTAAGAAATATGGTGTATATTAACTAAGTTTAAAAGTCTAATGGCAAACCGTGCTGTGCATTTTAACTGTTATTTTCTTGGGCTGTACTGAGTTCTAATCTACAGTAGAGGGAGCAAATATATTGAGAATACAGACTTGACAAACCATAGCTCTGTAACTTTGTTTTGGCATTTGACACGTTTCTACTTTTCTGAAGACTTTGCCTCCTTGTTGAAACCTCACACACTGCTGTTACTGCTGTACGAAGCCTTTTTAGGGAAGCCTGTACATGAAAATCAGTGTATAGTTGCTCCATTTCTGTCTTGATGTATTGACGGCATTTTTATAAAAAAAACTTTTTATGAAAAGCTGATATTGCTAGTGACCACTGTACTGTTGATCAGCATTTATCAAGAAACAACTTGGTTTGAAAACATTTCTCATCATTATCAATAGAACTAAAGTTAATTTTAAAATGAAATGAAGTCACTGCTAAGCCTGACACGTTTGGAAAATTAATTAAAATAGCCTTAGAGTCTGGGATGGGCTCTGCATTCTGAATTTGGATTTTCCTTTGAGCGGAAAAATCGGTCTGTAGCTCGACTTAATCTCTGACCGAGAAACTGACTGAGTTGAATAAGAATGTGAAGCACTTTATATTTTTACGTTTTCAAATCAGTTTTAGTTATATTTGGAGCTCACTCTAAAGCCATATTTCAAAGTTTGATATTTTAATTCTTTAAGAAAAATAAAAATTTTTATGTCAGTGTAATTGCTCCCCAAAAATTATACTCAAGATTTTGAGTTTCCTACTAACAAATTATGTGCTTTGATAAAAGCAGAAATAATATTATCATAAAAAATTAATTACTATGCAAAACTTCAGGACAGTCCTCTGGTTTTGTGGTCAGTGTTTGATTAGTAGTAGATATTACAATATATGAATAATTGTTAAAATATATAATAATTGATAATTGTTTACATTTATTTTAGAGCTATAAGTTAAAACAATCACGGTAGATATATTCTATCAGTAAATTCTGTCTAAATCATTCAACCTTTAGTGTGAAAATAACCTAAAATTTACATTACTTTGTAAAAACTGATGAAAAAAAAGAGAAACTGGAGCAGATTAATGAAAATTAAAAGGCCGCTAAGAATAACATAAAGATCTCCTTCCAGCTGGTTCTCGTCACACATAAAACTAACATCATCCCAATTTTAGTAAATCTATAATGGGCAGCTCTTTTTACTTACAGCTGCAAACTGGACTCCACCATTTCAAACGTTTCCAGTTGTTGAAACACACTCAGTATAACTTTAGTACAACTGCTCTCTTTAATGGAACTTCATTAGAATTTTATTTTCAAAAACGAATTGTGTGTGCCATAATGAAGTTGATATACTGATTCATTTGACTATGACTATTTTTTCCTTTCTTTCTTTCTTCCTTGCTTGTTCTGTCATCTAGTTTGCGTTTTCCAGCAAAGTGAGCAAAGCCAGTTTGGTCCACATGAACTTTGGAGACATCTCCATTCATGACTTTGCTAAAGAATCCGGTAAGTGTAAGTGCTGCTTTTGTTAGTGACCCCCATGAATGTTAAGGCAATATGGTCACAGCCTGGCTGAAGGTGGGGTAGGTTTGTTTTCAGACGCTTAATTCAATTTGTCACCTCCATTCTGGGGGGCTTTGAGTGCCCTAATTTGTGTTAATGAGGGGTAATAAAGTCATCGCCCCTCACCATACTGCCAGAGGGAGGGAGAGAGAGGAGGAGGTGGGGCTCTTTCTCTCTCTTTCGTTTTACCTACACCATCCCTTCTTTGAGTCATGGCCCAAGCACACACACCGATCTGCTGTTGTGTCCTCCCCAGCGCCTGGCCTCTATTGTTCTTCTTATTAGATAGCTTTTGTTGGGTTAGTGCCATCGCCATCTGCTGTGCTGTCAGGGGCTGGGTGAGTGCGGGCAGGGGGCTTTATACAGCTCTGAGACCCTCTCCCCTCGCCCCTTGCTGGGCTACAAAAGAGCTGGCGTGTCCGCGGCTCCCTCCGGCCACCCTCACATAAGGGCCCTTTCACACTTGACGGAATTAGGGAGAGATTGATGTTCTCTGTGCTTTGGGGAATGCCACAGGAAGTACAGAGGGGTAACGGGGCGATCGGGCACATTCACTCACCTCAGCTGGACCACAGAGTGACCGTGGAGAAGTGTGTGTGTGTGTGTGTTTGTCTTAGTTGCTTCAATTTTTTTCTAGTCTTTTGTGCATCTGTAATGTGTGTGTGTGTGTGCATGCGGTTCACAGATGACTGGGATTTGGAAGAGAAGGGCCAAATGATTAGCATTGCAAAGCTTCAGCAGTTATAGGCAGTGTTCATCATTGAAAACACTCTGTATCCTTTACATGTTACATTTTGAGGACTTGATAATATATTTTTTTTAACTATTTGTTGATTTAGTGCATATAAAATAATGCAATTTGCTCTGATTCTCAAAAAGAATTGGGCTAAATCTACCATTCCAGAACCAGCACAATGATCCTGACTGAAAGTGCTTGAATGCATATTAAAGTGCTTTTAACAAAGTCTACAGTTTGGTTTGAAACTGGGCTAAGGGCAGGGCATTAATGGAATTTATTGTGAAAAGTAAGCTTAAAGAAATAGAAATGAAAAAAACACAGAAAAAACAGTTGTCAACCCCCCTCCCTCCCAGCAATGTGTCAGCTGTTACACTGGATAAACTCCCTTCAGGAAGCCTTTAGACTTGTCTAAATGTTATTGTCTAAGTTGTCAGGATGTATGCACTGAAATACAGCTTTGTTGCAGGTAGTGTGCCTGCTTCAGAAATATGTTTCAATCCCATTTCTTCTGCATCTTATGGAAAGTAATTTGGAGTGCATTTTCATTAGACTGCATGAATTGCATGAATCGTCTGTTTAACTCTGTCTACAAAAATCAATATAAAAATATAAATATATAGATTTAAAACAAAAATGATGCACATTTTTATGGACAAAAAACGCAGTGGGATTGTGAGATTCTGTAGGTGGCAGTGTGATCTATTTCATATCTGCACACAGATTTTGTTCACTACCAAGGAACAGCTTCAGCTAAAGTACTAAAAATGATCAGTTCAGTTCAACACTCCTGTAAGAGATGCATATCCACCAGAAAAAGAAACGAAAAGAAAAAACAGGAAAAAAAAATAAAATGAAGCTAGTGGCTAAACCTTAAATGAATTTGAATCTGCTTAGGTTATTAATATATTACTATATAATGTGAATTCTAAAAAATAAAATTGCTATGTGTGTGGGTTTGCGTGTGGGTGGGTGTATGTGGGTGTGCGCATGCATGTGCGCGAGAGTTACACTGTTTGGGGGGAAAAGACGGAAAAGCAGAAGCGTGCTCAGTAGCTTATTAGGGCCCTGAGTTTGTTTATTTGTTTTCTGTCATTCTTTCTCTTGTTCTCTTTTCAACCATATCAAACAGAGTGCTGTAATGGATGAGTGTAACCCCTGAATGACCCCATCCAATGAGGCGGCTCAATTCTGAACTCCCAGCATTCCTCACTCTGCTAGCCGCAACACCGGCAGTCCACCACCTTAGAAATCAGGAGGGGGACTGCAATGGATGACTGTGTGTGTGTGTGTGTGTGTGTGTGTTTTCTGTACCCATGCCACAAGAGAACAAAGGGAAGAATACCAGTGCACTACTCAAGTGCAAAATTGGTAAATTGATAATAACAGTGCAGTGCATAATGAGCTCTACTGCTCCTGATTATGGAGACTTGTGAGACAGCAGGTTATTTATCATGCAGCCTGACACTTTGCCATTTGTACTTCAGTCTGTTCAGGCAAAAAACTTCAATATTACTGCAGCCTGTGCCTAATGCCAGATATTTGCATTTTCTTGCAGAGTGTGTCATTTACAGTCCCAAAGTTAAAGTTATACCAATGGCAAATGCAGCATCCAATACAAGAAAGGTGTTATTATATTTCCACAAAGTGTCTTACCCAGCTAAAAATGTGCAATATATTAAAATAAACAAGAACTCTCCACTCAAAAGTCTGTGAAAAGTACTGCGTAGACTTGCAAGTTTGCAGCTAATGATTTGGATGACTCATAACTCTTCTGGAACAATGCCCTTTGTTGGTGAAACCAGGTGAACGGTTTAATAATTATTATACTTGTACTAAGTGTTACGCATCCCAAGAACTTCACACCTACAGTGAAGTATGAAGGTGGGAGCACAATGACATGATGCTCTTTTATATTTAACCTATGCACACAGCACAGCAGTGGGAAGCCATATATCCAGGACCCGTAGTGTTGGGAGGTGGTACCATGCTCTTAGGCAAAAGACTGTCCAAGACTCAAACCCATGGTACCAAACCATTAGATCACCAAAACCCCCATATATGCATTTATGTGTTTATAATCTTATTTGTTTGTTTGCTTGTTGATCATTTGAGCATTTCTTTCATCACATAATAATAAATCCCCCTGATTTATTAGATTGCGGGTGCTAATGCTTGTGGGTGCTTGTGTGTCTGTGTCAAGGTACACCTCTGTTCTTTATGTGCACCATATATGATCACTCCTAGGCTGTTTAACTCTTTGGAGATTCCCCATAACCCTTCAAAGACCAGCAGGTTCCTGTTACAGCAGGAAGTTGGGCAAATGTGGTGGGAACACAGGCAGCTCTCATGACTGGTTCCTCATGTCCCATAAAAATTACACAGGCATGGCATGGCATTTCACAGGTTAAAGATTCCCAAAAACCACCATTTTCCTAAATTTCCTTATCTGTCACTGGTAGATCTAGCATAAATATCAGTGGATAAGGGGGTTTATTTGACTGAGAACCCTGTAGTACCTGCACGACAGAATACAATTTTACAAAAGTTTTAAGTGTATTTTGCCAGACAGGAAAAGTCATAAAGTGTCAGGCTAAAAGAATGACATTTAGGGTGTTGTTAGTGCTGTCAAGTGTGAAAATGGGGGAAATTTGACCCAAGCAAGTTAATTGCTTCAGCCAACTTAAAAAAGAAGAATTAAAAACAATTTAAGATTTAAGAAAGAAGAACATTTAAAACATTTTGTTAATGTTTAGTTTTTACAGGTTTAAAGATTGATTTTCAAGAGAGGAAAATGAGTGTGTGTGTGTGTATATATTTATATATATATATATATATATATATATATATATATATATAACATATATATATATATATATATATATATAATTCTTTGTCACAAAGGTTTCAGGCAGGTGTAAAAAATACTTGTAAACAAAGATACTTTCAGAAATATAAATAAGATTGTTTATTTTTATCAATTTACAAATGCAAAAGTGGTAGACAAAGAAAAATCTCAAATCATATGGTACACTTGCACAAAAAGTCAGGATTCTGTAGGATTACTCTAATTAGGTGTATGATCAACCCACTTTTACCAAACAGGTGCTTTGATCATCAATGTCACCACGGAGGTTGAAACACCACAGTCATATTCAGTTCAACCACCAGCCGAGTTCCTTCAAAAACTGTGTGCAGGAAGTGTGCCTGGAAAACTGATGCTGTTTTGAAGGCCAGGGTGGTCACACAAATATTGATTTGATTTAGATTTCTCTTTTTGTTCATTTACTGCCATTTGTTGACTGATGAAAATAAATGATTTTGCACTTCCATTTGAAAGCATTCTTAGTTGACAACATTTTTTCACCTAAAACATTACACAGTATATTGTGTGTTATTATTGTGTATTATTATTGTGTGTGTGTGTGTGTGTGTATATATATATAAAATATATAACCTCAAAATCACATTTTATTTATTGTTTATTATAAATCTTATTTATTTAATAAATTATATATTTTTAACTTTTGGTATATTTAATGTGGTCATGGTTAGTTCATGTTAAGACATTGTTGTAAATTGGAAGGATACCAGGCACTTTAGAAATTATAAAAAAATAACGAAAAGAATTGTTATAAATGTTTTCACAGACTTTTATTCATATTTGAAGATGTATTAAATGTGTTTTAAAGAGAACAAATTGTATTTGTTCTATGATGATATTCCTACGTTTTTTAAAGCACTTGTACAGTTTAGTTTTAATTGCTATTTGTTTTATTTATTCTATACTCTTGGCGCATCATCTCTTCCTAGGTATGAAAAATATCACCATTAGCTCCATTTGCCTTTTGGATAAATGATCAGACAGACTGACATCCCAGGGCTGCCGGTCTCAATGCTTCACAAAACGAATCTCCTGTACACATTCCTGCGCGTGCATTAAATATACCTCATGCTTCTTTTCATGCAGTATTTCCCCCTTTCAGATTCTCCCCAAAAATTCACAGAATGTGCCTCAGACAACGTCCAACAACAAATGTTCATTAAAAGTATTATTATAGCTGCAAACGTTTGGGCTAGAATTAGGAATGGTGAATTACTTATGGAAGAGTTGTGGACAGCCTTAGTAGCCTCAAAGTCAAACTTCATTAACTTCTCTGGCTTCAGTCTTGTGCACAAACTGTTGTGTTCATGGCGTGGGTGAAAAAGCATAGTGTTGGCAGCAATACTGGGAGGAGGTTCACTATTACCAGCATCCAGCGGCGCACCAAAGAAATACATCGAACAGCACAATGCTGGACTTAGGAATCATATATTAAGTGGATAATTTTACGTTTGTGAAGCCAAATATTTCATTTTCAAGGAAAAGCACCGGTGCTCAATCATGTCAGGAACTTAAAATTCAGCCAAATACACAGGAAAGCAGAAAGAAAAATCATTCAGTAGAGACCACAGCAATTACTTGGTAATATCCTGCTCCTGTAATTGATTGTTGAATAAATACACAAAACCTCAAGTCTAGTTTTAGTCCAGTGAGTGAATTTCATAGGTATGCAACATTTTACCAAAGCAGACTATGAATTGTCCAGCATTAATATTCTAGACCTGTTTTAAAAAACAGATAACTACTTTTGAAAGACTAGACCACTTGTAGTTACATATTTAGAAGGAAAAAAATGAAAGACTTATTATTTGAATAACAAGTAAGAAGATTTTGTATGGTATGTTATTATACATTTATATTAATGTATAATAATAATAATATAACAGTAATGATAAGAAAAGGAGTAAGAATACTTAATAATAATAATAATAATAATAATAATAATACTATTGCAATATTTTTGCTTTTTTTATGTTGTTCAGGGTTTTTTTTCTGAGTTATGTAAATTGTAATAAACCTCAGGCTCACTGCACCAAAACATACACACACACACTCACACACACATTTCATCCTGGCCCATATTAGGAAAAAAAAGGGAAAAATGCCTGCAGGCACATTACTCCCATACAAATTCTCTCTCTCTCTCTCTCTCTCTCTCTCTCTCTCTCTCTCTGTCCCCCCCCCCCCCCACACTCTCCAGGCCTTGGCGCACCGCTGCTTTTTCAGGGTTGAAATAAGCGCTAGCGCTGAACCATGCTGCACCCCCTCCTCCACCTCCTTTTATTCACAGGCGCGTAATTGGTAGTCAATTTGCGCTCCCTCCTCGCCCATTGTGCTGCATTTTGCTCCGACAGAGTGCGGAAGATTAATGGCCGAGCGCAGTCAAAAGGGCTGCGGCTCAGCAAGCATGGGCACCTCTAAATTCATTACACCAATTTCCCCCTGTCCCACACTCTGAAAACACTATAGAGAGAAGCAACAGTATAAAAGAATCAAAGCAGTCAGAGGGTCTTTGATATGAGAGAGAGAGAGCGAGAGAGAGAGAGAGAGAGAGAGAAAATGAGAGTACTTGGATCCAATAGCATTCATATAGATAAGGTATTGAGAGATTTAGACAGATCAATGAATAAACAAGGCTTTTTATACCACAATAATAGATATTTAAGATGCTTTTTTCCCTTTTACATTTACATTAAAGGTTTACACTCACAGACACACACACATACACATTTGTTTATCTTTGTTCATTTGCTTTTCACTATTCAATATATATATATTTGTCTTCTTTCTGCTTACAAGTATTTCATTCTTGGTCTTTCTCATTCACTCTGAATGATTGTCATGGGGTTGTAGCCGGGTTTTGCTTCACTGTTGTTTTTAGACTATAGTTCCATTGTGCCTGTTTGACAGGCGGCACACTACAGTGTGTGAGTGTGTACATGTGTGAGTGCACATGGGTAGTCCTATTGTGCTCAGGTGACAGGCGGCTTGGTGCAGGGAGAGAGCGTGCATGGGTGAAAACAGTAAAGAGCCAAAGAGCACTTTTTTCCCCAATCTTCCACCCACCCCTCTTTCTGTCACTCTTAGACATTTTCTGCTTCTTGTGCAGGATGCTGCTTCCTCTCTCTCTCTTTCTTTCTGTTCATCTTTGTCTTTTTGTCTCACTCTAAAACTAGAACAAAGAATAAGACTGATCCAACGAAAGAGCCATGACAACAATAAATAGAATGAGTCTAAAAAGGCACAAATTATAGTTGCTTTTTTTAGACCTCCAGGTGTTTGTTTTTATCAGAAACAGCCATAATTCATTTTTGCAAGACTGATTTTCTGATCTCTTTATCCCTTCTATGCTAATTTGTTATTGAGCTTTCAAAGGAGACCTAGTAAACAAACTGCCAATCCATTACTAATCACTGCATCTGCCATCCACGAAAGTGTGAAATGAAAAGTCACTGGCATTTTAGTATTTTCCATTCTATAAATGCATAAGTCTACTGGTTGCAGGATTCTACATTACACCAGGCAAGCGTCGCACACCCCACTCAGCTAGTCTTTGTCATTTCAGTATCTCAGCTATAGTTGTACCAGTGTTGTGCAAGGTACTTGAAAAGTGAGCTGTTATCCCACTAAAAATGAACCAATATGAACTGAAGGGACCCTCAGGGAACTATAGCTATGCTACCAACCTGGCAAAAGGTAGTTTCATGCCTTTTTTGCAAAAAAAATAATAAATGCTTTCTAGACTTGATTGGATACTCGGTTTAGATTGGGGCACGTTTGAAGGATGAATTTTAAGTTAACTCTGAGTTTAACAACTCAGGTCGAACTACAGTAGCAAAGGAATAAGGCAACAAACAGTAACAAACTGGCCAGAATACGCCTTATATATGTGTGGTGTTGTAGGTGACGACCCATGGATTTGTACACGATGTCCCCATCAAACATTCCTACAGTTACACCATCAAACTTTTGATGGCATGCATATTTGTCCATTTAGGATGTTGGCATCACATAATAATAATTAGTTTCATTTCAGAGGACAGCAGAAAGATCTACCATGCCTTTACTGAAAGTCTGTCATGAAAAAATCCAAATTTGAGCTCTGATATATAAAGAATATGCTATAAAATTGCCATTATAAAAGTGCCAGGAATTACCAGAAGCTTGACATTAGTATCTCAGACAGATCCCTGTGCAATCCCAGGCAAATTAATGAAGTTAACATGCAAAGAAAAGCCATTTACAAGGTTTCTGCATAAAACACTTCAGCGTGCTGATATGTTTGGCTGGCACATGCTCTTTAGTGACCATATCTCACCTTTTAGCATAAACACGTTAATGATGTATAGTGTCTCTATACTGTGCCAGCAGCAGCCATAGTTAAGCTTTCCTCCAGCACATGAAGCCCCTTATTTTGTCTTCTCTTTCAGAGCCAACAAGATCAGTGGTCATGAAACACAATCAACCCCCAGAAAAACATTCTGAATTTGGGTGTTATTTCATAATCATTAAAGAGTGCTATATTAAACTTGAAAAGAAAAGGAAAGTGTGTTCTTTAAGACTGGTGTCTTGTGTGTCAGTCTGTTTGTCTGTAACTACATTTTTGTTTGTATGCATGTGAGCACGTATGTAAGTGCGTATCTTTCGCCCTTTCCCAGACTACAGAAGTGTTCATAACTCTTGATCCAGCCTTCAAAGCCCTTGGCAGATTAACACCACCACAACACCCAGTGCAATTGGACTGGCTTTTTAATTTATGTACCTTGCCCTGGCTCCACGTGTTGGCTTTGCACCTGTTGAGCCTCCACAATAAGCTCAGTCTTTGGTACTGGCCCTGTGTTTGTGGGGGCCTCTGCAGCGATCAAGCAGCTTGTCTGTGTGCAAAAGAAAAAGGCGATTTTCTGGAAGGTGAGTTCTTGGGCGAGGCCGATAAATTTTGCGCTGACCTCATGGCGCAGCACGAGATGGATTCATTGATAGGTGAGACTTAAAAGGCCTTGTGGTCACTAATGCGCACAAGCTGCGGATTGACAGGCCTCGACAGGGCTCCCCTCAGTCTCCTTGCTCCAGATGGATAGATGGAAGTGGTGTGCTGTCGAGAGAGAAACGGACCACTCTATCCAGGAGCTCCCACTTAGTAGCACGGCCCCCTCCTACGCCTGGGTTCTGAAGATGCAGCAACTGTTTCACATTAAGGCCTTACCATGGTAAAGAGAGCGAGAAAGAGAGACAGACTGAAGGGAGGAGGCAGAAATATGACAGAGGTGCATGCACGGGCGCTCACAGCGTTAATAAAGATGTCATGCGAGAACATCAAGAGACACAAAGTCTCATTTTCAGCCAAGGTGCTGCCCTGCAGATGTGCAGCCGTGAAACAGCCATTGTGCCCTAACCGACTCCGTCTGCCGTGCTACGGCTAAGCTAACAGGGCCGAAGCCATGCTGAAATCGTTTGAAGTGGATGCCAAGAGGTGTCCAGAGTCTTAACGACCAGCAATTTATTACAACACCATCCTACTGAGAGCAAGAAGGTCAAAGGTCACCTAGTGAATCCCATAAAAACCCTCTCTCCCTTTGCTTCTCTCTCTCTCCCTCTCTCTTTCTCCCCTTCCTTTGTGCTCTCCCTATCACACTTTCCCCCTCTCTCTCTCTACTTCTCTCTCACTCGCTCTTTGCTTCCAGCACCTGTCTGCACCCTGGACTGTTCATGAGGTTGTCAGTACATTTTTAACTGCTTCGTGTTCCTTTTAGTCTTCCTAAGAGAGCATTTAGTCCCCCAAACAAAAGTGATGAGCAAATAAACATAAGGACTATGGAGAAGCTTGCACAGACAGGTGTTTTAATAAACTTGCAGGAGGTAAAGGAATGGTTTAGCAAAAAATGTTGTTTATTTTTCACTGACCCTAGATGTACTCAGATAAGACCAATTTAGTGTCCAAAATGTGCTTTTTTAGTTCAGCACTGGAGCTATGAGGCTGACGTTGATAATAAAGAGTGGCAGTCAATAGTCACCCAAATCTTTTCCATAAATACATCCCGAAAACAAAACATCCATCCTTAACATCCCTTACAAACTGCATCCACCTCTTCATTAAGGTCCCCCAGATTGGGGTTCTAGACACAGTAGGACTTACTCTGAGCCATAAAGCGGAACAAAACTTCACATTGTAGCATATTACACCATTCTGCAGTCATGTTCTGCTTCTGCAAAATCTTATCTTTTCAGCTGCACCATTTTTTTTTTTACACAAATTTGACCAGCTTATAAAACGTACACACACATACGTACACCCAAAGTCAGATATTATTATGTTTCTGAATTTGTGCTGGAACTCCTTAGTCACGCTTCACATTTGAGCCCATCACCTCTTACTGCAGCCATGTTGCAGTGTCTCTAAATCCTTGCTTTAATTGGATCTGATGAATGGCATATTTAGTCCTATAATTGGCTGCAAAGCAATGATAATGACAAAACAAAGCAGCAACTAAATAAGCCATTTATCTTCTTTACCTCTATTGTGTAATTACACCTATATGTAAGGGGTAATTTGCACTTTTATTGGGGCTGCTGTCTTTATTTTTTTCTGTCTAGATTGACCATATCTGTGTATTTCTTTCCCTCCCCAGAAAAAAATTACAGACTAAATGACCTACTGTCTCTCCATACTCAGCACTGCTCTGATTATTTCAGTCCCTTTGGGATTGACATGTTTGTCATTTTGAAGGCAGGCTGCTGAAACTGGTCATTTTTTAGTCTAGCATATGCCCATAAAAAGCATTTCCCAATCCACAAAACAAAGGCTACAAAGGTCTTTTTCTTACAGGGTCTGGGAAATAGAACTTTACCTCCATCCTCTCTGTACTGAGCGAGCAATGAGAGAGAAGCCAATAAAGTAAGTCAGCACAGCAAGTTTTACAGGTGAGATAACAGCAGCTGTGATAATGACTTTATATTCATAATATTGTCAGCTATTTTACGATTACATGTGACACAGACAGCAGAAAATACAACACACTAGGTACTTGGTTGCCCTGAATCATGCAGTTTATTCTTGTCCAGATGCAAGAGTTTTATCACTTGGATTAAAAATGTATTGCAGACATCATTTTGATAATTTTTCTTATTGTTTTTTTGGTGTCCCATCAATGTTTTAACTAAGACTAACTCAGCTATCAAATTAAATGGAAATCTTTCTTCCTTATTTACTTTGTGAATCAAAAAAAGGTGATTCTATGGCAATCTGATGAGTGAGTAATATACTTAACTATGGGAGTAATGTAGAACTGGCTTGGAATTTTGATGGGAGAACACAGTACCACGTATTGCTCAACTTTTCTAGAATTTATAGTGTGTCCTTAACTAATGCAAACATTTTTTTTTGTTTGTTTGTTTTTTTGGATGAGCTGTTTTTATGCATGGCCTCATTATGTGCTAATGTAACAGCAATAAGTCTCATATTAAGCTTATGAGACTTAAGACTTCCCTTCTCTTTAACCATCCTTTTTATTGCTGAAATCAATTTAAGTGTTTATCACAGAGCTTTTATTTTTGTATCATTTGACCATGACTAGATCCTACAGAGCATTCCCATAGAGTCTGAAAAACTCGGAAGTACTGAACTGATGGATGAAAAAAGTTATTTATTTCTTATTCATTTGAAGATTATTCAATTGATTCTTTGGTGGCCTACAATTGCTACCATCGTTTATAAATCTTATATATCCTAAGGGAAAATGATCCCAACCCAACCATTCTCCTTAATACACTTAAAGGATGAATATGAACATGTATTATTCCAGGCTTTTTCCCTGCAGCTCTGATTATTTTAAACTCAAAATTTGCCCAGTGGTTATGGATTTATTCAGGGCTGTGGAATTATTTTATTGCATGAATAATGATGGTCCACACACTTTTGTCTCATTTGTTTTAGTGGATTCCCCAATACTCCACCTTGTTGATTAATGACTGATAGAATTTGGCATCTGTATCACCAATTATGCTAATGATGTATGTTGAGCTGAGACACATAGGTGTTGAGCTAACTGCAGCTATTCCTGTTACTTCACTACCTTCTTACAGGTTCAGACAACTGTTCACTTTTTCTTTAAAATTCTGTTCAGACATGGGTGTTAATACAGTATATTGGCAGCTGGTAAGTGGGATATTCTGTCAGCATGAGGGGGCAGAAAGTGAAGAGTGACCTTATTTTTGTAGTGTTCTAACCCAGCTGGCTGCAGTGTGAACATGTAGAAATGTGAGAGGTGTTGGTTAGAATCCAGTGAATGTCAACAGGGTGAACTGTAAAGCAAGGCCACACACACTTCCACGAGGGAACACTGGATATTTTCTACATTTTGGTCATTTCATTTAAATGAGTGAACCATAACTGGCTTCAACTTCAATTCTGTTGAATACTCTGAATGTCTTTACCTCCCTATACACTTAACTTCTAATGGTGCCGCACTTTCTGTTTGCCTCTGTTGTGTCTTTGCCTGTGCATGTGTGTGTTCCAGGATGGAAAAGAGAGAGAGAGAGAGACAAAAAAAATAAAAATTCAAAGTGAATATCTGACATAGAGATTTACAACCTGGGTGAGATGTTTTCACTGCCTTTTAACCAGCAGCAGAGACAGCAGACAGGCACACACATATGCACACACACACATATATGAGAGTAAATTTTTACTTATGACTTGATGATTTGTATTCTGGCAGAAATAAATCAGCAAAAATTCAACTTCACAGTCAGCATTGCTGTCCTCCCTTTGGTGAATTGAAGGCTGGCCTGCATATTCTGGCCTAGTTAATCTGATTGGCAACTTTGAATTTGTTTTCCTCATGAGGGTACAACAGGTCATAATTTCACATGCAGTTTGCACTGACAGCAGATCGTAGTCTCAGGATATTATTCCTGCCTTATCTCAGAAGTGCTTTCACTAGAAAGCAGACTTGAAATTTTCAAGTTTTATGTCGTCTTTAGCAAGCCCCCTCCAACAGAGAACCCCCTACCCCTACCCCAAAATCAGGATGGGTACACCTCCAACCATCTGAAGTTCATTCCAGTCCAGAAACTATCTGCCAAAATTTTACACAACACAAAGTGTGCAGAATAGTTCAGTGGGAAGAGCAGAATATTTGTACAAAAGTTCTCTTCTTGTGTTGCATAAGTTATTGGTCTACTCTGGCCTGCACATTATATGTACCAAATGTATTCAGACTCTTTGGCTGCTCTGTTCAGGAAATACCAGCATAGCTCACCTGTTTGTCTACAAATTGACCTCATAAATAATACCAGCAGTTAACTCATTAAGTGACTGTCTGCACACTTACACAGTTCTGTGTGTGTGTGTGTGTGTGTGTGTGTGTGTGTGTGTGTGTGTGTGTGTGTGTGTGTGTGTGTGTGTGTGTGTGTGTGTGTGAGTGAGTGAGAGAGAGAGAGAGAGAGAGAGAGAGAGAGAGAGAGAGAGAGAGAGATCAGTACCAGTAAGTTTTGAGTGCATATTATACTCTCATATATCAATGTTACATCATCTTATACATATTTCCACTTTTAGGACAGGACTTTAAATTCAAAATAGTAACTACATGAAAATAAAAGAGTGTTCTTAATGTGGAATGTATTTTTCTTCTATTGGGACATATTCTGAGATTTACATTCACATGAAATTTTATTAAATTCACCAGTCTTGTGTCAGAACTCAGGACCTCAGGAGTCAGTAGTTCAGAACCTGGACTGGGCGTAGTGCATCGTTCCCAGCCCAGCAATAACACTGACCTGAGAGCATGTGTGCTGCATAGATTGGCTCACACACAGCTGTGCTGCTGGAGGTTTTAAACACTGCGTCAAACGTATAATCTGTTGGTTCATCAGGCAGGTGTAGAGTAAAGGAAGTTAGTCTGAAATTCCTCTATCTAGAACTGAATCTGTGGTCACAATTCTAGTTCTTTATGAGTGGTCAGTTTCCGCCCACAGGCCACAGCTGGCTGGTTATATTTCTAGTAGGTGGGCTAAGCGTGGTGCTGTGATGCAATGTTCTGAACAATTTGCTGTTTATATATAGGTTCTGGGGGGTTTTTTTGTGTAATGTTAGTATTTTTGGTTGTTTGTTTGTACGCACCAAATCCTACTTCCCAGATAGTGTACATTTCTGTCACGTGTTTCAGTTCAAACTCTCACAGTGTGTGTCTCACAAAAACACAACTCACAGCTGGTACAGAACTGGGCTTCTGGACAGTTCAAATAGCCAAGCACTCCCACTGCCAGCAGAGGGGAGCAACTATACACTCTACTGAGGTCAGCTTTCTTTACCAAGTATCTTTATCATGGAGGAGTATCCTGAGAAAATGAATAAGTAACAAACAGATCAATTGGGTTAAGAAAATGCATCTTCACCAGAATTGTGAATAGAACTGAATGGGAGTGAAAGCACTAGAGTATGAAATTAATACTATATGGAGTAGAAAACACTCTCTGCCTTTCTTTATGGCCTTTGCAATTTTTTTTTAATTTTTTTTATGGCTTTTTAGCATTTGTTTTTGTTGAGATTAACAAAAAAAAGGAATGAACTTTCTGTGAAACTTTCTTAGGCACTGCTAGAGGCCAGAGCTTAGATTAAAAAAGTAATTAGACTTCTTTAAAATGAGCAGAATACATGTCTATTCAGTGTGTCTGTGTGTGTGTGACCCTCAGATACCTCTCATCACTGCTGATAATTGTTCTTGAGGAGTATATACCTATACCTACACACACATACACACACACACACACACACACACACACACACATTCATTCATTCATAAAAACCCATATATAAAAATTAATTCTGACTGAGTATCTTTTTACCTTTTATTTTAAATTGCTTGGGTTACAAAAATTTCACTAATAATATTAGTACCTATATGCAAAGCTATTTTTGGTCAACACAGCTTTGAGCATGGATTTTATTGGATTTTTATTTTATTTTGCCTTCCCCAGCAATTTCCTCTGCTGGATTCTTAATTTCAAAATCATCCATAAATTCTCAGTGCTGTTTAAATCAGGAGATTGACTGACCTTGAAATCTGTCATTGCCTTGTTGAAAAGTATGTCTTCTCCCTTTTCTTTGTTCATGGTTTCGATAATGACATGTAATTTCATGATGCTCCAACCTCCGTGTGAGTGTGTGTGTGTGTGTGTGTGTATATGTGTGTGTGTGTGTGTGTGTGTGTGAGAGAGAGAGAGAGAGAGAGAGAGAGAGAGAGAGAGAGAGAGAGAGAGAGAAAGAGAGAGAGAGTCCAATTAGCTTAGTCCCTTTAGTCCTAGCCTGTTAAATAGCTTAAGAAATGCATTGATAAATACATTAAGCAAGTAAGCAAGATAAACAAAAATCTCCAGTAGAAATATATTTAGAAAAGGAATATAATGCAATAATCTGTCTCTATCAAACCTTCAGTGACAAACCTATGTTTAGATAACCTATTTGTGTGTGTGCATGTGTGTTTGTATTTGAGTGTGTGTGTGTGTGTGTGTGTGTGTGTGTGTGTGTGTGTGTGTGTGTAGGTGTGTGTGTGTGTGTGTGTGTGTGTGTGTGTGTGTGTGTGTGTGTGTGTGTGTCTGCCTGTATGTGAAATCACTCTCAACCCTTCCACAAAGATGTTTGGCCACTCGTGCAGTGTATTGTGATCACCATGGGAATGACAATTGAGAGATGGGTTTTAGATTGTTATCCGGCCCCGAGTGTCAAGAAAAGCTCCAGCCAGCCCCACAGTGGCCTATTTTACACGCACCTGTTACATACATACACACACACACACACACACACACAGACTTTATGCTGTCCACCTGTTGTGTACATATCACAGAGTAGATTGTAATATTGGGCAAAGGGTGAGTCTGTCATGACTGAGATTGTTATCCTTCAGTGTCTCTGAATGCTAATGAATGTCATGTTAATGTGATTAATATTAAATCAGCATATAGCTTAATGAACTAGCTCTTTAATTAACTCTGTCAACTCTAAAAAAAAATCAACTCTAAAAAGTTGAATTATATATCTATATAATTACATTATTACAAAAAATCTAACGTCTAAGAAAACATTACAGTTCATAACTGGTTCATACATGTTGAAGTGTCAAAAATCCTCTTTAATATTATACATTTTTACTGTTTTCTTAAGAAAGCTGTCATAATATTGTTAAGGTCCTCTTCTTACTGTCACAACAGCTAAACAACTCTGGTCCACGGTGGCAAAACCTCTGAGGGTGTGCGGTAATATATAGCAGCAAGATGTTAGCAGCAGATCCTTTAAGTCCAATTAGTAGGATCTGACTAATTTGTCCAGCATATCTCAAGAATGCTTAATCAGCTTGAGATCTGGGGAATTTGTTGGCCGAGTCAACAACTCTTTGTAATGTTCCTTAAATAGGTCATGAATAAAGTTTTCAGTGCAGTGCAGGTGGTACAATTCGAAGTTAAAGTCACATGAAGGCCAGGACAGGATTTCCCAGCAGAACTCTGTCCAGAGCATCACACCAGCGTGACTCCTCCCCATAATGCCTCTTGGTGCCATCTCTTGCAGGTATTTATCCAACCTACACCTAGACATCCACATAAAGTAAAAGAACCCTTGATTCATTAGAACGGGCAACCTTCTTCTGTTGCTTCATGGACCAGATCTGATGCTTGCATGTCCATTGTCAGTTTGTTTGGCAGCGAACAAGAGTTAGCATGGGAACTCTGAATGGTCTGTGACAGCATTAATGTTTTCAGTAATTTCTGCAATATTAGGTCTTCTGTGAGTCATACTGGCCTTTCCTCTTCCACAAACAACAGTCCACCTTTATCTCACAACCCTCTTGCTGGTTCACCTTTTGTCTTTTCTTGGACCACTTTTAATTGGTACTAACCACTGCATACATGGAACACCCCAGATGACATGTTGTTTTGTAGACAGCCTGACTCAATCGTCCAGCCATCACAATCTGGCCCTTATCATCCAATTCATTCAGACCTTCATTCTTGCAAAATTTAAGAACTGGCTTTTCACTTGCTGCCTAATAGTGTCCCACCCCGTGAGAGGTGCTGTTGTAGCATAAATATTTTTCACTTCAGCTGTCAGTGGTTTTTATGTTGTGGCTAAACACTGCATTCGATGAAGAGCTTCATTTTCACATCTGGAAAAAATCCATACTGCATACAAAATATTCCAATTCTTCTGAATTCCAGAAAAAACATTTTACATGGATTTAATCTTTGGTTCCTTGCAGCCAAGTTAACTTTTCACAAGTGACTGTTCTCTATAGGATATAGACACTAGAGTTTTTTCTAGAAGGCACCATGAGGGAATGCCTGTCATGCTGTATCTGTGTTATGAACTGGGCTTTGACCCAGACATCACTGTCAGCATCTCTTTGTCTCACTCACTCTCATTTTCTCTCCAATTCTCACTCCCTCCCCAGCATCCTGTCCATTGGGTGATTGTGAATCATAGAAATCAATTTTGCTGTCACACTTGTGTCCAGGGCTTGAGTGGGCTTATGTGTGTCTGCGGCTGGTGAAGCCTGCTTAGGGGGCCTGGTGACCCTGGAGAGTGGACAGGCTCGATGATGACCCTTCCAGGGTCAGCTGTCCTTAGAGCATAGAGAATGCAAGGAGGCAAGATGGAATGAAGATGTCCTGTTTGACATGACTGAGCACAGACCTTCTCGCCTTTTGCTCTTTCTCCCTCTTTCTGTTTCTCACTGACATCTGTCTTATTCAAGCACTGACTTTTTCATCTATGACAACAACAGGGTCTCACATGCCTTTAGAAGCTTGATACATCCTTCTCCAGCAGTTTCTTTGGCCAAGGTGTTGTGATGATCTCATAATTCAACCATTTTTATTTATGCCCATAGTTGCAATGTGCAGAGCAGTGAAAACCTTAAATTCTGCACCCATAGTCATTCAGTCAATCTAACTAATAATACATTTCCACACACATCTAGGCATGCAATCCAAATCAGGGTAGGTTTGTGTTTGCTCCCTCGCTTTCTAATGGCTTCAGCAGATTGTTGCTCTTTTTATTGTGAAGATAAATTTGCTGTAACAAGCTGAAAACACTCATAAATCTCGCACTGACTTCATGTCGCTGGGAGATTTTAGGGGTCATCGTTGCCATGGAGATATGTCAGCCCTTACCCTGGCTTTGGAAGATGCCATAAAAGATGGCTGCATTTGTGACAGCCTTGTGCATTCTACACCAGGCTTTCAGCTGTCTTTAAGAACACTGACATTTAAAGGTTCAAACTGACTAAAATGTAATATTGCCGTTGATGGCTCTGCTTTTGATACTCAGTTCAGGTTTCCTCAGTGTAACCAATAAATCCCACAGACAAAGTGGAAAGAGTCCTGTTAAAAGCACCTGGCTCTGTGCATCACCCAGCTCCACCAGTAATGACCTTGCATCTGTGTCAAAGAGAAATCACTTCATCATTGGAAAAGTACAACGATGCAGCATGAAGTGTAGAGTAAAAACATACTAAAGGAACAAAATGGAGTGACCATTTCAATAAAAGTCTTGTTTTAGTTCCTTTTGTCTTATTTTTTCCATTTAAATGGGAATATCTGTGTGGAAAGCATGCAAAAGCAAATAACTCATGGTTTTTCACTTTCTTTCGTTCAGCAAATCCCCATTTATGAGGACAAAAACAGATTCACCTGCCAATATTACACTGTTTTTGGCCCAGGCAAAATTTTGCGTCATTATTTATTTTCTGAAACAGCAGCAACATGTAGATTTGTTAGTAGGCAATAGCCATAGATGTCATGTAGATGAGAGTATGTCCATATGTAACTTAAGCTTTAGTGGTCAGCCTCCATAAGGGCAACATTAAAACGTCTATGGTGATTAAAGAGGCTCTTCAGTCCAGGCTTTCTCGTCGTTAACTCGTCTTTCTTGGGTTACGACAATGTAAAGAAACTTAGCTAATGTTTTTTGGCGAGGTAGGCAAAGTGGACCAGGTGTCACTGCTGCACTGCTAAGCTAGACTGAATTTCCTACAACCTTATCTAACCTACATTCAGGCATTATAACTGATTTTTAAGGTCTAATACAAGTACTTTTTCAGTTAGCCATTAAAATATATAAATATCATTTCACCATATTATAACGTCATAATGTGGACAATAGGCTCTTCTAATGAGGACATGTTGAGATATTTATAAACCGATTGTATTCTAAATTGTATCCATTTCAGCCTATATTTGTTTTTGTTCCGAAATTTGGCCCTCTTGACTCTGAAAGTCATCAGCTGTCAAAACATGGATTTAGAACGCAAATAAATATTCATCCTGCCAATTCATTGAGTTGTTTGTTATATCACCCTTTATTTTTTTATGTTTCTGTTGGCATCGTCTTATTCTGAAAATGTTAAATAAGGATAAATAAGAGAAAATTAGCACTTGTACAAATTTGTCAGTCAGAGCTTTGGGGTGGACTTTTTGGACAGTTCATGTAGGTTGCGGCTAGAGTATGTTCTTCATAATAAAGGTCCTCAGCTTTGATGGGAACCAGATGCCCACACTCTGATTCAATGAACCATAAAGTTTAATGGAGAACCTCAAGAATGACCTGGGCCATGCAGAGGTAAAGTTCTCTCTATTATGATATATCAGAAGGAGTCTGGAGTGTGCCTCCTTCTAAGTGATCTATCTACCCAACGGCCATTAAGAGAAGCCAAAAGTGATCTTAAGAATGAATGTTCTTAAGAAGGAAAGTTCCTTCATGGCATGGTATCACTTTGATCTGCATGAGTACTGCACTATTGTCATCAAGATATTCATGCTTGTTTGATTTTTACTTTAGTGTTTTTGGCCACTTGGTGAATATGTAATGTTAGTAATTCCACATAAAAGGGATTTGATTGTTTAGCAATGAAATACATCTGGTTTTCTTTTTTTAAAAAAAGCATTCACACTTAATATCCAATCAAATCATTGTTGACTGTTTGTACCGTTTACCCTCCAGAAGACTTTAGCAGTATTTGTTATGAAATGACTGTCCATATGCAATAATTTATTTGGAATTCCTGGCACATGTGCTCCTCAACAATGCTCATAAACATAATCAATCTGTTCTGGGTTTCTCCTGACAATTTCCTGCAAATTAACCAAGTGATAAATGCTAAAATGTGGACTCATGCATTCAGAGGAAGGTCGCTTTTTGAAACACAATGCGAAAAGAAATCAGAATGATTGAGCAACGAATCTCTCTTCAGAGGAAGCCAAGTTCAGTTTATTCGTGATCTGACTGATCCCAAGCCAAAGACAAAGCCCATGATTATGAAGCTATGGATGCACAGAGACACAACTGGCAGTGATTAGCATGTGTTTCAGAAGATCTCTTCGTTGCATGACCTGCCGGTCACTGCACATGCTCAGTGAGAGACAGGGCCAGTGAGGAAGTCAGAGGGGCCTGAGACTCGAGACAGTCCTCTTTCAGCACCTGATCTGCTTCGCTGCAGCTGCACCTTTTGGGGAGTGCAGCATATCCATCCTGTTTTCTGGCTTTGAGCAGACTCAAGAAACAGTCCAGAGTCTGTAAAGAAGGGCTGAAGAAAAATGCTTCCTTGGTGACTTTGTCATGAAATGTAAAGGCTTATCAATAATAATAATAAAAAAGCAAAAGAACTCTAAGTTACAGTAATTCACTTGTGAAGTGTAAAAATTGTACACACTCAAAAAACCCCACAAAAAACTTTCAAGGTTGGGCTATCCATAAGCACAGTTGGTTTCACTCCACACAACCTCAACTCTTTTACTGCTGAAAAAACAGATATGATATGATAAAACAGATATGAAGATATGAACAAAATACAAAGCTCCACTTTTCCCAATACAACTTAATCTAGGGAGCTTTTAAATCTCATTTATAGTGCACATCTGGGCCATATGGATCATGTTGGGCATTTGAGGGTGCATTTATGCTCTTTGTACTTGAGGGACAAAAAATTCACCCAGGCTATAGCCCTTTTTCTGACAATGTTTTTCTTTCTTTTCTATTAAACTTGAAGAATGAATTGCAGTGGCTGGCACCTCCATACTGATGAGTACTACCCTGGATACTGCCTCAATGGGATGGGGGATATCAGAATTCCTGATGCTCCTTTACAAATGGGCTTGTGGTCTGTGGTATTGGCTTGAACAAGGCCGTTCCACATACATATTACGTCCAAGGGTAAGATTTCGCTCCCTTCTAAATTTGCTTTTATCTCTGAAAAATGTACGTTTTGATTTTCAGCCCCTGACAGGGACTTCAGTTGGCTGGTAAGGGATGGAGATGTGGAGGAGTGTACATCCTGGTCTATAAAAAGGGACAGAAATTAAGCCCCAATAAAAAGTCCTTCATTTAGACTGTCAAGGCTGTCAAGACTGCAGCGCTTGGCCACATCAAACGTGTGTTTGCCTTGTCCTTTGGCAGGCTAGCGTTGCCAGGATACAGCTCGGTTTTGCCAGAGCTCCCCTAAATATTAATCTTAAGTGTTTTGCAAATCCCCTATCAGCATCTCGGAACTGCTGACAGCTTCGTCGAGCACACATTTCCTGGGAAAATGGAGGGAGGGAAAAGAGCTGTGGTTTTAAGGCTCCTGACTAAGAGCATCTGCTCCAGATCTGTTTTTATTTTCCTCATTAGGCTCACTTCTCCTGCATGGGAATGGCTGCTGCTCCTCTTTAACTGTTGCTGACCATGCGGCAGGATAACCAAAGCTGCCGTGAGAGGATTTCCAAGTCAGAACTGCTTATCACCTCCATCAAACTTTCTTCAAAGATTAGGATCTCTGGGAAATATCACTGATCCAAAATATCACAAATGTTGATTACAATTTTCCTCATTTTTGGGGGGTTCCAGGTAAACTGACCTACTTAGTGGTAGTACCCTTTATACAAATATGATATTCATAAGTATAAGGGGTTTAATCTGAACCTTTCAAAACATGATACATGACTGAACCTTTTTAAAAGTTCTACAATGGAAGGTTTTCTTAAATAGTTCTTGCCTAACAACCTTTTAGTGTATTTCTAAATGGAATAGGCTTGATTCGAATCCAATCATATTCATTCCCATTCGCACACAACAAACTGCTACAACCTCCAGCATCAGTGTTTCCTAACCGCCCAACAGAATGGAGGTCTTTAAGATTCCCCTCGAGTCTCACGCTTCTTAATACATCTGTCAGATCTTGTCAGGCCATGTATGACAAGGCAGCTCTTTCAGGCAGTAAAGTGCAATAATGTTCTGCAATTCCTCATATCCGCCTCTAATCTTAGCTAATGAAATTGCCATCCGACACCACATTTGAAGAGGACTCCACGACGAGACAGTCCGTAATTGCCTGGATAGAGGCGCTTTCCCCAGAGTCCCATCCATCATCTAATGTAGTTATTGCACTCGCACACAGCAGACTCTGCCTGCTTTCATTGCTTTTTCTTCATAATGTTAATTTTTGTAAATAAATAAAACAAATGAAAACATCAGCAGTTACATTCTCTCAAATATAAACTCTAAGCGCAATGCGAAACTCATTCTTTACAGCCTTTCTTATTTTGAGTAAAATAATATGAAAGATTTTATAGACTTGCTGTCTTGTCAGAAGGCAATGTGGATGCTTTGAGGAGATGAAGCCTGCATCTTATATTTATGACGGAAGTGTTCTTTCATCGACTCTTAAAACAAGTCCTCAGCTCTGGAAAAACAAACTTTTGACGTTAGTTTCCCTGTTATTATGTGAGCACCACAGGCCAAATAAAACATACCTTTGACCTTTCTTTCTTTGCCTGAGGTCAAAAGGTAAGTGAGTATACAGTTGCTACACTTTCTATTAGACATTGATGTTTGAGGAGTGCACTTTATTGATAAAGTATGGTTTTTCTGTGAGAACCTCCTTAGTAGAGAGGGTCTCAGCAATTTATGCTCCAAGTTGGGAGGAGGATAAGGGGGAGGGGGAGAGAAGGAGAATGCACAACCGAACAGACGCTACACATGTGTCTTTACGCTGGAGGCTTGTAGCTGTTTTAAAAGCATTCTGAACCGATTTTGGGGATATCGTAAAGCAAAGGATAAATTTGTACCCCTGTCAAGAAGTGCTCTGCACTGAGTGGTTCCCTGTGGGATCAGTCAGGAATGCCATATATCCAAATATGATTGGTGCTGCTTTAGCATGCACCACATACGCATGGCATCATTAGGGTGCCACAGGAAATCACCGGGCCTTTGCCTCTGCTATCATTCTGACATCTTACAGTGTATTTGAAATAATAGAGATCTATGTGGCGAGAAGGATATTTAACATGTGTCTTCTGAATATTCTGTTCACTCAAAGTTTCTTTGAAATTTGTTAATATTCATATGACCCATATTTCTCTCATCTCTCCATGGTGCAGACTTGAACATCCTCCAAATAAACCTTGGCATTCGTACATAGCAGAACTGCCACAATGTATTGCTTGGCCATGATAGATACTACTAATACATGGACCTTGTGCACAAATCTGCATGTCGTGTCCAATTGCAGTAGTGCATGCATTTATTCTTTCTGTTAACACGCAACCAGTAACTCAAAGTAGACTTTGCACTCCCCCACTTGGAGCTCACTGGCTGACAGTCACACCATTTGTTATTCGCCGCTTATCCCACTAATAAGCATCCACGTGTGATCTCCAGCATGTGCTCCATCTGTAAATAGATCAATAAGCTATTTGCATTCCTTCGAGGTGCAAATGGTATGCCACCCCGGATCTCATTGTGCTTGGAGAGATTAGCCAAACTTGAGCTATGCCATTAAATTACATGGTGTGAAAATGGGTTCCTTTGAGGTTCAGATGGCTGAAGGAGGCTTGAGTGTCATGGGGGTCCACTGCCATAGTGATGCCCTGTGATCCATCCTTGGCCCAGAGCAATAAAACTCGGGTTTCTACTGTACCTGCCAGCTGAGCATCTTACGATGTTTGAAACATAAAAAGCGTAAAATTCCAAAGGAGCCCCTCTCAAAGGCTTTAACCATCCATTATGACATCAGAGCCCTCTGATGTAAACAAGCATGAAAGCTCTCTTGAGAAAAGTGAGCTTTTACAGTGTGCACAGCTCTGGCACCGCCAGTGAACCAGGCAGGGAGGGATAGATCACACAGAATGGCAGCTGCTGCTCCCTTGATGTTTAACATCTTATCCTGCATACTGCCAATGGAGATATACGTTATCTACATGCACCCACATCTGTATTCCTACCAAGTTCTTTCACTGATGTTAGATACTGGGGGGAAAAATCAATAAATGTTGCAAATGTTGTGGAGAAGTGGTGGGTTGGAGGAGGGAGAAATGTTTATCGCTTTAGATAACGTTACAGTGAACATAAATGCAAATAAACTATACTGCAGACATTTCTTTGTTGAAATGGCTGTTAAGAAAATTGCAACAGAAGCCAAAATAAACAAAGGGCATTATTGAAACTGATCAACCCCACTTGACCTCAATTTTTCCACTACACGTATCTTTGTAGGGCTGAAAGGTTATAAACAGTTTGCTGCATACAAAAATGTATTGGTTAAAATGGTAAACCATTATGATGCCGTATGTTAAGTTAGTATGATATGTTAAGGTGCAAACAGTTGCCCAGTGTTTATTGACCTAGTTTGTACTATACAAACTGACATTATTAATGGATGTTCAACAGGTTTTCTATAAAGCATATACACATTAGTGAGATATCATGCCATGTTTGCTGATGGATTTATTTGTTCTTCACAGGTATGTTAATTCATTTGCTTGTTCTGAAAACTCCACAACAACAGCACTCTGAGCTTGATGGATTGGTTATTTGATAAACTGTTTGACAGTTTCTTTATTGCCAGAAAATATGTCAGTGGTAATAGTTTGCTGTGCGTTAGGATGTAATACAGCTGGTTTTCTAGTGGTAGGGTACTTGCCTTCGGGCCTATGGCTCAAGAGGTCCCAGGTTCGAATCCCACCTCTAGCACTACCACCACTGGGTCCCTGAGCAAGACCCTTAACCCTGAGTTGCTCCAGGGTGACTGTCCCTGTAATTAGGGCACTCTGGATAAGAGCGTCTGCTAAATGCCGCAAATGTAAAAACGCAAATATAACAGAACAACTTGACATCAAACTATAAATTCAGCAGTGCACTTTCATATAAGCCTTTCATATAGGCTTGTTCTACTAAAAAGAGTTCAATGACCTTGTCACAGTAGAAGATGCCTTTGAAACATCTAAGCATCTTAGTATTCATGGATCTATAGCATCTTCCTGAAGAAAGTAATGGAAAGCTAAAGATTTTCTTAAGAGCACGCTGAATATAAATATAATAAACTGAATGAAGTCGCTATGAATGAAGAAATGTGTGGGGGGACCTGAGGTTGAAACTGGCCATTTTTAAGGGAACTGGTCAGGAAGACTGTGTGTAATGCTAATGAAGAGACTTAATCTAGCACTGGACTGAGGAGATTGACTATGATGTGAGAATCACTGCAATATGGCTATCTTTGATGTATAGTTATTGCCATGGAGTACAAATGGCATCAGGATGTTTTGACTACTATAGAGCATTTCTAAAAGAGCAAGATAAGTCTTCATCAATCTCAATCATCTGCATGAAACCAAACCCTGCCATTTTTTTTTCTTCTCTTGGCCTGGCAATACATATAATCTCATGCAGAAAAAGCTCAGTGAAACAGACCCATCATTCTCTGGATTAATTATTGTCAGGAGCTATGTGATGACTTGTTCCATATGCACAGATCACTCTTTCTATAGTCTCCATTTTCTGCACTTGGCCATTTTCTTAAGCCACATAGTCAGTTCTGGGTCATGGGTCAAGAGACTCTTCATCATTTAGCATGTGTTACTGCATTGTCGTGGAATGCTGTATCATAACAGCTTTCTTTAATTTACTTTCCTTTACTATTTCACAATCGCCATTTGACCAGTTCATATATCATTTAGTCATAAGCTGTTATTCAGATGAATTTCGATGAATGTAAAAGATGCACATCTCATAATAACAAGAAACAAACACCAATTACTTACACGAAAGTCTAATGCTGTTATGTCTTTTCTTCCTTACATGCACAAATCAGTGCAAGACTGAGTTGACATGTGTAGCTTGTGCTTGTTGTTCCTTCTTAACTTAAGCCTTTGGATTATTATGTTTATATAAGCTTAGAGAAGATGGATTTTTGCAAATGGAATGTTTTATTACTTTGTCCAATCAACAATCATTAAAAAAGAAAAAAAAACATGAGCTTTTTGTGCATATGGCAGTAGTTCAGTTAATTTCCTCTTTGTTATAAAGAGAATATTGACTATGTTATAAAACAGGCCGCCCTGTCCACTGAGGAATTTACTCTAATTGCTGCCATTGGCAGGCACACCGCATGCTTGGTTTTGATCTGAACAGGGGTGGAGCATCTACCATGACAACCTTTCAACCTCAGCCTCCTTTTTTGCCAACACTTTAGAACAGGAGTGTCCACTTCCAGCATTGGAGGGTGAATTTCCTAGTTAAACACACCTGACTCAACAATTTATTTGTTTCTTTAAAAAATTATGGACAGACAAACAGGTACACATTTTATTTTATATTAAACCACTGGTAGGTAAAGTAAATAATATTGATTATATCATTACAATGGCAGTAGCCCATGGGTGGGACAAATAAGGAAGAAGCCAAATAGTGAGCTCTTGAAGTTTTGGAAGCAGGACAAATGTAAAAATGGGCAAATGTAAGAACTGATTTACTTTGTCATGGGTAAAATTATAATGGCAATAAGTTAGATCTTCTCCAGAATGGGGGGTTCTGAAGATGACCCCAGAGTGCCAATGTGTAGTACCTATCAATGGTGATCCATGGATAGACAACTGGCAAACCAGTGACAAGGTCAAGGGCATCCATGGCTCACTGATGCACATGGAAACAATGGCTAGACCTGTCTGGTCTGATCACAACACTTCTAGCTACTGCAGCAAAATTGGCCTTGTGCGTGTGTTGCTTACCTTGAAAAGCGATGGTACTTTGATGCACTATGGGAAGGCAAGTGGCAAAGGGAAGTGTGATGCACTGGGGACTGTTCGGTTGCCAACAGAATTCCCTAATGAAAGTGGAGAATTAAGCAGAATGATGTCCTTTTCCACACTGTCCAATTGCTCTTAAATTGTTTGGCAAGCATAATAATTTCAAGGTGTTGACTTGTTCAATCTGATTGAATTCTTGTGGGATGTGCTGGACAAACTTCTCCTTGTATCCACGGGGGCTTTACCATCTCAGTGCCAGATATCACATATGCTCATGCTACCAAAACTCAAACATGTTTAGGGGTCCATTTCTAAACCCCTAAACATGTTTGGGTTTTGGTAGCATGAGCAGGATTTACACAATATTAAGCAGTTTTTAATGTTTTGGTTGATCAGGGTTGATCAGTGTATTTCCTAGGCCCTAGATGACTTCCTGCTTTGGACAGCTATGTATGTAATATAAAGTAGTGGATTTCTTCTGTGCTTTGTAATTGAACATGCAGACTGGGCCCGGCCATCGCACACGTTGCTAGGTAAAGTGAGGAAAATCACGGCTACTCGTCCTTGTACCATTCCTGGGGAATGGGAGCGCAGCTCACTGCTGATAGATGGATGGCTGGGCTGGGGCCAGCGTTCCGGATAGGAATGGCTTCCCGGCACTGGGATAGGATCCCAGAATGCTCTGTAAAACAGTCACAGCTGCTGCGTCAGTCACCTGAGCATTCTTTCTCTTTTTTCATCAAACAGAGGCTACCAAACTCTGAGCATCCAAGCTGACCAATTGATTTGAAGTCCCACCTGACAATCCCATTCTTTTCATATTGTCTTTTGTGGTCAGTGCCGAAACACACAGCAGAGGAGGGGAAATTCAAGAGTGTTGCAAAAGTGCAAGAGTGTTTGTGCTTTTTTGTATTAGAACTTAAAATAAGCCATTAAGAGTCAGTCTGGCAGAAACAATAGCTGATGAGGTGAAACATGTCCTCCAGGAGAGTTACTCCATAAGGATATGCAAATCATATTATTGCAGTTCTTTGTGAGGAACTTATCCTCATGTTAACATGAACAATGGTAATATGACGGCTTTATGGCAATGGTTTATTGAAAACATTCCATGTCTATTATTTCAACAAAAACATGTAAAGAAAGCCCACCCAAATTCAAACTTGCCAAAATATTATCCTTAAGGAAACATTTTTTTTTTCTTTTAAATATTTTAATATGTCAGGTGATATGGCAGTGGTCTAGTGGTAGGATACTTACCTATGGATCTATGGCTCAGGAGGTCCCAGGTTCAAATCCCACCTCTGGCACTAGCACCACTGGGTCCCTGAGCAAGACCCTTAACCCTGAGTTGCTCCAGGGGGACTGTACCTATAATTAGGACATGGAAGTCGCTCTGGATAAGAGCGTCTGTTAAATGCCACAAATGTAAATGTAAATGATACACACACACACACACACACACAAATACACAAACACATGCATACATATATTACTCACATGCTGCCACGGGGCCTAGTGGTTAGGGAGTTGGCCACAGGATCGGAAGATTGTGAGTTCAAATCCCTTACCAGTAGGTTGCCCTGAGGTACCCTTGAGTAAGGTACTGTCCCCGTCACTGCTTCCCTGACGCTTTCATAGCTGCCCCCTGCTGAACGGTGTTTGTGTGCATGGGTTAAATGCAGAGGTCCAATTTCATTGTGGTTCACTGTGTGATGTGACCTCACAATGACAAGAATAGTCACTTTCACTTTCATATATTTATATGTAGAGAGTGAGTGAAACTCCAGACATTGTAATTTAGGAAAGAGGCCACTCATTTGCAAGACATTGTGCTGTCAATATTAAACTGTCTCTGACTCAAAGTACAACGGATGAAACAGATGTTATCTCATTCAAGTTTTTTCTTTCTTTCTTTCTTTCTTTCTTCTCTCTCTCTCCTTATATCACACACACACACACACACACACACACACACAATTCCTCTGCTCTCTTGAGGAAATGACTCTATGTCTTCGCTGACTACTTAAATGATGATGTCTAAATCCACACAGCTGCCATTCCTGATACACTGCACAAGCCAGTAGGACAGTTTAACTTTCAGACCCTCAGACCCTCTTCAGCTCTCCCAACAGAGCAGCCCATGGAGAATTTATCTGTGTGCATGTGTGCTAGTGTGTGTGTGTGTGTGTGTCTGTGTGTGAGATTAATTTGAACTGATTTAAGAAGTTATGAACAAATTCACCATCTCACATCCTGTAGTGAACATGTGAAAAACATAGCTGACAGTAACATATGCACTCACATACGCGTACACACACCATTGCTTTAACGTTTTGGTAATACATTACATTGTGCTTACAGTGCTTCAAATACATTTTTTGGTCAAACACATGGAAACTACATGGTTATTGGTACATTTAGTACATTTAAACACTTCTCTTGACCTTTAGTTAGTTCACACCTAAAATAAAGAATTCCTTAAGAATTCATGTACAGAAAATAAAACATTTTATTAAGGATAATTAACAAAACTGAATGAGTCACAATAATTAGGACTGAAGCATTTCTCCATTTTAATTTTCACTTTCCCCCTGAACTTTCCTTATCACTGTAGTACAAATATGAAATATGAAGTAAGAAAGCAAGAGACAAGTTTCCTCTGTCATTATGGGAAAACTGGAGAAACTGCTCACAAACAAAATGAGACAAAACTGCACAGATCTTCCTAAATCAGATAACAGACATGAGCAAATAGCCTGGAATGGCCATATCAAAAGTAAGAGCACACAGTAAAGTTGTTATGAATTGTTATGAATCAGCCTGGAAGAGGACATTTATTTTACATGACAGACACATTTTGAGTTCACTGTCCAAATGAAAGTGAAAAAAAATGAAAGTGACTATTCTTGTCATTGTGAGTACACAGCACAGCACACAGTGAACCACAACGAAACTGGACCTCTGCATCTAACCCATGCACACAAACACACACCATGCAGCAGGGGGGGCTATGAAAGTGCCCGGGGAGCAGTGACGGGGACAGTACCTTGCTCAAGGGTACCTCAGGGTAACCACTAGGCCACTGCTGAGACAAGAATACAGGAATCTGGCAACAAAAAATGAGTGTAGCATTAAAGGAAGAGCCTCATTCCTTCTGTTAAATATGGTGGAGTCTGTTTTCCTCCAAAGACTCCTTAGCCTTGCCTTAGCCATGCAACAGACTTTTTGTTTTTTATTTTCTTTCTGCCCTCTGTTACAAGTTCTATGGAGTTTTATTAGCTCAACCCTTTCCTTTAACCAACTGAAAAAAAAAATTAGTTGACTTTTTCAGATGTAAACCAATTAAACAATAGCTTTTTTATAAACCACTTCAGAAAGTCAGAATAATTCTGTTTGTCTTGGCATTGTGGATAACTTCTAATGTGTCTTGTTTATGTCTGTGTTTTTCTCAGATTTTTGCCTTGAAAACATATGAAACACACACACACACACACACACACTTAACCCGCACCATGGTCTAATTTGGTTTATTGGCTCAGTAGGTGGCAGGTCTCCAAACATAATATGTTTCCTCAGAATGAGTGCAGAAGACTTGAGCAGGTTGGGGGAAATGTGAGAAGGCTGTAAAACTTGAAAAAGTGAGAATGAGTCTGGCCCTCGCACCACAAAGAAGCTGTGTCCTTAACGGATTAGAGTGTAATAAAAGTAGGCAAACCCAGGTTGCTGCCCTCCTCAACCATGAAATGCCATGTTCTCTGGATTTTTCCTGTTTTCTTGGTTAACTCTCCACCTTAAGCACAGCCTGCTGAAAGAATCCGGCACCAAGTGTAGAGACCAGCTTTTGTCACACTAGCAACTGTAAGCAGTAATTCCAGGAGTCGTGTAGGGCTGCTGAGTGTGTTAACTTTAAAAAAACAGATTCCTATGTGACACCTAAGGGACAGCTAATTACACTTCAGTCTAATTTATCCGTCAATACTTTTTTTTCTCTCACCATATAACTTCATACATTTACAAAACACTTACTTTGCTTCTTCATAAAACCAGGTTCATAGTTCAGTCTTTGAGCCAGGAAACCCCACACACGTCTGTTTCCTGGAGACTTGGCAAACAGAAAGTTTGGGTCATATGCTCATTGTCCCTGTTTCTTTTCTTGGCAGCTTATTAGCACAACGGCGATCCCAAAGAAGCACATTCAGTCACGATAGCTGCCTCTGGCCAGGAGCCATGCATTTTAGCAAAGTCTATGTATAACCTGTCAAAGTGTGCATACCTCTTAATAATGTAAACCTGAGCCATAGACTGATGACTGGCCCAGCCAGAGGGACACAGCAAACTTCATCAGCTCTTTCCTTTTCATCTCCCAGCCTCAGCTGCTCTTCTGGGTCATACCGCTCACCATTTTCCATCCTTTCAGATGGACTGGCAATTTAAAGGAAATGTGATTGTGATCGGAACTGTGATTCCCTCTTCTTGTTTCTTTGTTACACTATTTGTTTCAGTGGAATAACACTAAATTGTTTGTCTGCATCTGTCTATGGCTATCATTGTCTAGCTGTATAGAACAGTGTATATATGTTCAGCAATGGTATAATGTATAAAAACCAAAAAACTTTATGCTTACAGCAGCAATACACACACACACACACACACTCACACATGCACCGTGCTGTATTTCAGTGTCTCCTGTTACTCTTTTAATGGGGAATTTGAGCTAGTGTGGAGGCGTTAGGGCTAAGGCTGTCTCTACATATGATCAGGCGCAACTAATACAGCTCACAACTGTGCATGTGGAGCACTGCAGTCTTCGCGCATAGCACTGCCAAAACAGGTGCTCTCTGACTGCAACCCACCAGATGTCCCACACTGCCACTGTGGCAACGGCCCTGTCGCAATATCCCTGCAGGGAAACAATGCGTGAAGCCCAGCCAAGGTGGTCCAACATGGGGTTTTGTGATAAGGATATAATGTCCATGTGTGTGTTTATGTCTGTGTATTTGGGGCACTGGTTGGGGGGGGGTGCTTTTATGTGTATATGTATGTGACATTTGCTGCTAACCTGTATATATATATGTGTGTGTGTGTGTGTGTGTGTATATATATATATATATATATATATATATATATATATATATATATATATATATATATATTATATATATACACACACACACACACACACAAACATATTTATGTGGAATCTTGGTAACAACTGCTAATGCTTGAGTGTCTAGTCTCGTCTTGATTCCAGTCAGCTTTCTGTTATTATTTGCTGTAATGAAATAATTGTGGGTTCCTAAATGAATTATACTTCTATTCAATCTACAGTACTGTGTTTTTGATTTTTTAGAGGGTTTCATGTTAATTAAAACAAATAAATACATGATGATGTTCCACAATAATACAAGCCAATTCTATGCTTTTGTTATTTATTAAAACCCCAGCAGCTTTTATGGGATTAAATTCTAAGGTTCAATATTCAAGCCCAGACTTTTCTCCCCCCACTCTCATCTATTAACAATTGCCTTATTATTTAGTCATGATAAATGCGTCGATAAGCTGCTGAATGTCGGCTAATGCAGAATTGTAACGTTAGAAACGGGAGAAGTGCGATTTTTAAAGTGAACAAGAAAAATGGTCCAGAAAAAGATATGGAGCGTTCTATGTTCTCTGCTATTTAAGGTCACTGTGTCAGACTAAACTGTATTGCTATCGCACACTATGGTATATTGTAAATATGGTAATATATGGTAATTATATTTCACTGCACTCTGTCCCACTGTAACAAGCATGTTTCATTATGCTACTCTTAACTACAGCCATACAGCTACCATACAGTATTTTGCTCTTATTTTTAGCTGTTTATCATACCACTCCATTCTAGTGCCCGTTTTCAACTGTACGGTTTACGGTGTATTGTTACTCTTCTGGATGTACCTCCCTCTCTGGGAAATAATCTTATTTCCTTTATACAAACAATAGGAATAATACTTCTACTGTACTTCGAGAATTTTGCGGCAGCATTTCTATGGTGATAAATTTCACGCTTTTAGTTTGCACTGGATGATATAACACGGAAACCCTGACCTTCTTGCTTTGCCATTACCTCAAACATTTGCCCACTTTCCTTCAGACCTGTTTGAAAAGTTTGCTACGGGTCAACAATCCACTCGCTGCTTCCTGTTGTTAGCAGAAATAAGCCTCCATCTTTTTGCAAATCTTTTGCTACTTGAACCATCCTAACCAGTTCGTTGCCTTGGCCAGACAATGCACACAACCTGCTCCTCACTTTGCTAAAAATCTCGGCCCCACTAATGCCACTGTGTGAAGTCTGTTGTGAACCATTTGCTCTGACTGTATAGAAAATAGCAGAAATATTACCGGTCTGGTGGAAATGAGTTCTAGCACAGTGCCAACCTCCAGGAGAAGTGCCAGAGCCAGATGGCGATGAACAAGAACTTTGTGACCCCACACACACACACACACACACACACATGCTGGGATACATGGGCAAAAACTGTCTGCAACGCTTTTGTTCTCTGAAGCTTCACAAGCTTTATGTGTTTCACGCTTTGCCTGCTTTGTGCCCCTGCACAGCTTTCTTTGATGTGTAATGCGTTTGTAGATTAAACAGGGAGGTGTGACAATCTGCTCAGAGGATGAAACAAATTTACGTTGTTCGACAACAACTGAGAGGCATGAGTGGAAGAAACCTAGAGAGTTGTGCACTGTTTTTTAAGCCTGTAATGCAATTAATAATACCTTGTCTGGTGAAGTTATCTTATACTGAGTCAGATTATTTCATGTTTCACATTTTGCAAATGAGGTTATTATATAGGATTTTTTGCTTATTTTTATAGACGTTTCGATCATCACACCAAAGAGTCCATTTTTCTACTTTCAAGAAAAAAATTTTATTTCTTAAAATAATTTGTGTATTTAATAACGCATTCACAAGATATGCTTAAACATACAACAAAAAATGTACAAGAAAAAATATATAATGAAGAGCTTAATTATTTCTCACAGTACTGGAGCCTATTCATTACTGAGTAACATTTTAAAAAAGGTTCAAGCAACATTTTCAATAGATTGTGAAAAAAAATGTATAATAAAATTTTTGGTACAGTCAAATAATTTGTTGAGTGTCTACAAGAATAGAGTTTTATGGGTTAAAATATAATAATGGAATAAGGTTTGTTCATATGTAGAATTAAAAAGACACGACAGTATGATATGATGTGATGATATGAAACAGCTGAGCTTGTTTTAGCTTCCATAAGTTGTTTAAAATAAAGTAAGAAGAGGGGGGTTTTGTCAAAAAAGATTTTGGCTTATTATAATATTGACCATATCAGATATGTTTGCATGGAACACTGCCATCTGTGATTTGAACTTTAAATCCAGCCTCTTTGAAGAAGAAAGAAAAGGCAAATGGATCATGTTTTACATGTCACTTATAAACTTCTACTGGCAAAAGATTAAGTTACAGTGAATTGTAGGATCCCATTTCTATCTCTACTACAGGCGCACTTACCCAGCAGGTGGGGAGTCCTTCAGCAAGTGTTTGATACCATGGCAACAACAGGCTAAGTTGAACAAAAACAGGCACATATACACCCAAGGGCATACAAAGGTGCATAAAAATGCATGCATAGCAACGTCCTTATATAGTTCTATTATTATTCTATAATAATAATAGAATTCAGTTTACGGTATGTAAGTATATAAGGTCCAAGGATAGGGTTTACTTTTTCTTAGTAAAACTGATCTCTCTGACTCTGATTCTCAAAATCATAAATTATGATCAAGAAAACAACAAAGATGTCTTGAAAAAAGAGATGCATCGAAAATATATAGTGTCACATCACCATGGGTCAGTTCAGTGGTAGCCTAAATGTGGCTGAGATTTAACCCCCTCATGTCTGTAAACAGGAAGGGTTTTATTTTATTTTATTATTAGATTGTGTTGTTTGGGGACAATGAGTACATGTAGGCTGTGGCCCAGATTCCATTCTAGATGTTATCCTTTCTTTCTTAAACATTCTTAGAAAATTGGGTATATTTCTATAAAAAATATAATTGGAACCTGTTCTCATATTATTATCCAATGTCTTAAAGCATAATCCAGTTGTACAGCAAGGCAGATTTCTTTTGCTCAATGGAAAGTACGAACATGCAAGTGTCAGTAATTACATGTTTTCAGTCCAATGGTTTACTCTCTATTACATGTAAATAAATCAACCAATTCCCAGTTAGGTTAAAATGTAATCAATATTTAATGCAACAGCAATTCGTTTGTAAAGCCACATGTTTCCTGCAGAAATCAATATTGCCATCTCCATTAAATTTACTTTTAATTAGGAGCCAACATTTATGACTTGCATGCAATTCCTGACCTGTATGGATCTGTGCAATCATAGCAGTTTTAATAACGAACTTGACAAAAACTTAATTACATAAACATGAAACAAGAAAAATATGTTAAGTTAAATAATGTGTAGTTACAAAGACAGGCCAACAATGCATTTTGATAAAATAGTACTATGGTAAAATATGAATTATAGAGCTGCAGAGTCTGTGGGGCAGCGGTGGCCTATCAGTTCAGCCTATCAGAAGGTCATGGGATTGAATCATTGACCAGTAGGTTTTCCTGAGGTACTCTTGAGCAAGGTACCGTCTCCATCACTGCTCCCCGGGCGCTGGACATAGCTGCCCCTGCTGCACGTGTGCGTATGGGTTAAATGCAGAGAATGCATTTTGTTGCGGTTCACTGTGTGCTGTGCAGTTTTTCACGACAAATGTTTTTCATGACAAATGGTCACTTTCACTTTCATGTCAGTGATGGCACAAGCTCGGACTATAACTGGCTTGAATATGAAGCTGAAGGAAAAACTCACCAAACCACATCTGTCCATTACTCAACATACAGAAGCCCAACAGTGAAGTGTGGGTATGGCAGCATCATGCTGTAGGACTGAGTTGGTATTGGGCATCTTACTTAAAGTGAAGGACAAATGAACGATGCAAAACTAAAAGGAAATTCTACAAAAATACCTACTTCTAACTACACTTAAAGTGAAATTCTCTTTTCAACAGAATAAGGATCTCGAGCACGAGGTTAAAGCAAAACTTGAGTGGCTGAACAACTGAAGCATGAATGTTCTAAATTTAAGACAAATCCAGATCTCAATACAATCAAGAACTAGTGGCATTGTTTAAAAATCATTTACAGTTAATATACAGTCTTCTAACTATAAGAATGAATGAAGCAAAGGTATAAAGCATTAGAGCTGCAAATTATGGATCTGACATGTAGAGGTGTTGAAAATTCATTAAAGCAGCAGTTCTCTTTTTCTTATAATAAGATTTTTCTCTAAAGAGGATGTATTAACCTGTTTTTACTTATGTCAGAATAAATAAACAGGAAACAACAAAATTGAATTAGCAGTGTTATGGCAAAAGTTATAATAAAACCATGACACCAGGACAATTATTTAAACAACAGCGATTTAAAAAAGGACAATGGTGACCAACACAATTTTACAGGGCACCATCAGAAGTAGATGAACTTGATAATTTCATGTAAAATGTAGATTTGTCATGTAAATAATTTCTCAGCTTTACCTGTAAATGGATTCCCCAGGATCCGAAGATCCCAGACCAGTAGGTTGCCCTGAGGTACTCTTGAGCAAGGTACCTTCCCCCTCACTGCTCCCTGGGCTCTTTCAATAGCTGCCCCCTGCTGCACGTGTGTGTATGGGTGAAATGCAGAGGTTGAGTTTCGTTGTGTTGTGCTGTGCTGCGTTTCAAAATGACAAGGATAGTCACTTTCACTTTTTTCACTTTCATCTGTAGTAATTCTTGTTTATTGTCATTTAAACATATTTTGTTTTGTTTTTTTGAAGATAAAAAAAATATTATTTAGAAAAAGGTGCAAAAAATAATGTTTGAATAAACAATGAATAAACAAAATTAATAATATATAAAAAGTCATGCATTCATGATAAAGAACATTGTGCTTGATAATAATTAACCCACATACCTTAATGTTGTAAATCTAACAATCTCATGAAAGGTGGAATCAAACCCCTTTGTCTTTCTTCCTCCCTCTCCCACGCTTTGACCCTGATTCAGGAAACAGCTTAATGACTTCGAGGTGTTAGAGCGTGCTCCTTAGCTAAACATCAACTGTGTCTGATCTGTACTAGATAAAGCAGTTAGGAGACATTTTTGACGTGATTGGAGTTTGCCTTTTCCTTTAGAAATGTTTTCCTTAGAAGATGTGATGGAGGGTAAATTCAAAACTATGTGACGCTGTTACTTTATACCAGAATATTTTCAAACTATTACCTTTGCTCTTCAGTTTTGTTTTTACCCTATGGAAGCTTAAGGCTATTTACTTTCTGACTTTACTTTACTTTAATGCCATAAACATTCCAGTGAGAATCGTTTTTTGGGAATGGTGAATGAGGTTTCCCAGATTCTGAGAATTCCTGAATTTTCATATTTATTCATTCCAGGTTCTGCACTGTAGTATCTCATACTTTGTCATGACTCTGTCTTACTTTATCTCATTTTAATGATGTATTTGTTGTGCCTTGCTATTTACTTCAGGTCAGGGAGCTGTGGGAGTGTTATCTTTAGATGGAGAGGGTTATCTTTGCGATGACAGGCTAAATCGAATGGCCTCTCCAAACAGACAACAAATGGTTTGCAGCACTTGCGTCACTGCTTAATAAACACACTCGAGCTCTCCTCTCTTTCTCACCTTCTCTCATGCAGAGACAGTGGCATTCAAAGCAAAAGCTGCCGTATATCTTGGTAATAGCATGTTATATGGCTGCAAGGTGTTAGAAAATAAACAGAACCTTCTCACTTCCCCCAGCCCTCATTGCCTCCAAATAAATAAAAAAAAACAAACCTAACATGCTACAAAGTTCCAGCCCTAAGCCTGTGAAAATGCACTGCAAAGGGGAACATTCCAATCTGTCAGATGAGCTGTCACAATGAGAGATTCCCTCAGACCCTGCCACCTTCACATTTAGTTAAGATGTAAACCATGGCGCCCCCCTGGTGTGAAGGACTTGGACTTTCCCACACTGTTGAAATCCAGGCTCCTGCAATTGGACCATACCACTCCTCTCACTCTGGAGGATTTTCATCCCTAAAGGCATTCCTCAAGCTGTTAAAAATGTGTGGCATTCCTCAAGCTGTTAAAAATCTGTGGTTTTCTCAATAAACAGACTTAACAATGCCACCAACACGAGTGGCATTCTTTTCAGAAGTGTATAATAAAGTCAAACCCAATTTGTTATTGGCCCTTGCTGTGCATAGTTTTAAGGCATATAATCTGATGGTCTTTTATTGTTATTTGTATTGTTTCTACATCTGTTGGTGTATTTGGCTACTTTTTCAAATGTACTTGAATTCTTGAACAGTGTAAAACTAGGCTTAAGATTATTTCTAGTTAACAACAGCCTAGCCCATACACTCATACCTGGGATAGATTTCACATTCATAGCACAACATACGCTAAACCTATTTTTACAGGCCTTAGCTGGTGCTCCTTGGATTAGTTCCAAAATTGTTGAAGTCATGTGCAGCGCTAACACTCCACTGGTTCTTCTGAATGTGCAGGGAACACAGAAAGTGTCAGGGATGCATCTGAAGCAGGAGAGCCACAATTAGATCTGGCTTGACTAACCTCTATTGTGGAAAAGGCTATTGAAGACCCCTGGCATTTTACCATCCATTTATTTTTTTTTCCTGAAGTGTCCGTTTAAGGCATCTGAAATGTTCCACTTAGCCCAGACAGCCGTGCTTAAACCTTAGTTATCCCCACCCCCTTTGACCTGACAACCTGTTACACTGGATTCCAGATTAGGAGCTGCTTTCGGCTTGACTCTGGTCTGAGATGGAGGAGCGTTACGAATGCGCCCAGCGGGCAGCATCATGGTTTTCAGGGCTTCCCAGCCAAGGCATCAGGTAGATTTACAATGGGAATCCTGATTTTTCCATCATGGTGGAGTGAGGTTGTACTTTTTTTCAGGGAAGCAGCCCCAGGGTTCTGGAGTAAATTGTGTGTTGGATGTATGTGTGTAAAAAAGTGTCTCCATGGAGGGGGTTGGTGAAGTTAAAGGACACACTCAGCTGCTAGATTAACTCATCAACACCGCATTGCCGGGTGTCAACAGAAATGTTTCACGCACAAGACCAGCAAGGAATGAATACCATTTGGAGGTCACGAGTGGCAGCCTCCTGAGTCCCTTGGCCCTTTTAAATGTTAGTGTGTGCCTTTCAAGAGCAAAGGTGTCACCCTGGAAATTCTACTGGGAACTGTAACCCTGCTGGACTCTGCAGGATTTTCCTTGCAGGTGACTCCAGCACACTGATTAATCAGTCAAACTGTTCTGTCAGTATTTTACTAGTTTTTCTTAACCTGGATATACTTTGCGAAATATGTTCCTGTTGACTGAAATATACAAGGCTGGAATTAGTGCTGTTAACATGTCAAGTTCATGCCAACTGACTATGTGCAGAGGTACATTTTGATGGAGTTATTATTTCCTGAGTTCTACTACTGGAATCACATCTCTTGGCCAAGTGCAACGCCAGCCCATAAATATTTCCAGCTATTTCTTTATTTTCCAGGGATTCCATAAAAACAAAAAACCCTGATACGTTTCAAAGCATCCTTAAACTGTCAACTGAAAAACTGGACACTGGCCAAGTTCTTGCCATTATTACATGCACAAGTCCTTCCATGAGTTCCTCTGCAAAGCTTTTATAGAAACTGGCTTGTTCTCTAAAGCCACCGTGGTGCGGAGTGTCATGAGATTCATTCCTTTCTTGTTTGTTTTAGATTTGAGGGAGATCCAGCAAGTGACTCTAGATAAATGTGATCAGCGTGCACAGTGCCTAAGTGCCCAGCCCTGGACATGGTGCAGTATTATGATGGCATGAGAGCTATGTGTCTGTGTAAGTACACAGTTGAAATCTGCCTTGTAACCGCAACACATAGAGCTAAAATCCTGCAACAAGTCCTGGAAGCTCAGAGCTGTGAGACTCGCTGGGGTCATTTAAACACTATAAAAATATTTGCAAGTGAAAGCTTTTTAAAAGTCTGGAATATATGATTACGCAGCCTATTGCTAGACAGTTTGTTTCTTTTTACCACAAGAAATTCACCGCACTAGCAGGAAATATTGTTTCACTTTGGAGGAAGTAAAATCATCTACCAATGCAATAAGACTTAAAAAGTAAAAATAGATTTTTCTAAAATTATACTTTGTTCATTTTTAAAATGAAAATAAATGACAATTATACAAGCTTATAAATATCTTAATGCCAAAGTTTTTAGTGATTTGCTGAATTAAACGTATAACATTTAATTATGCATTCATAGCCATAACTACTGCACAAGCCTTATTTTCTTTTTTGCATGTCAAATTTCACACATTAACATTATATTTGCATTAAAATAAAATGTGCAGTAGTTTGTCAGGTAAACCTGTTGATAAATAGTCAAGTGAAAGTGAAGTGAAAGTGAGGATATGTCATTGTGAATACACAGCACAGCATGCAGTGAACTACAACAAATGATTTATCTGCTTTTAACCCATACACACACAGTGCAGCACCCGCGACCTTCCGACCCTGGGGCCTAGTCCCAAACCACTAGGCCACTGTTGGCTGAGCTATCTTTGAATTCAGTGATCACAGTCATAATTAGCAAAACCTAATAAAGGCTTCTACAGTAATGCTTTTAAATATCAATGTATCATTTTATTTCTGGTGCAGCCAGACTAGACTTGATCTATTTTCTTATAAAAGTTAGAGGTTCCAGGTATTCAGAGTCATGTGCAGGTATGGAAGGGTAAACACAAAGTGCTGTGATGTTTTCCTCTGTCACCTGCAAGGGTCCTGAGAGTGTCCTGCCCCAACAATATTCTTAGTGTTGGATTCCTGTTCCACTCCTATACTGGCAGTAGGAGGGCAAAGGGGCGACAGCACACTGGTCCTGTCAGCTCCCGCACCACAGGTCCCCAGGGCTGGCGCCAGCAGTACCTCAGCAGCCGGGGAGCAAAAATAGACATGACACCACCAGCCTCACAGTTGCTGGGGCAGGGCAGAGCGGCAGGAAAAGAGGCTGGGATCAGGTTGCAGCGGCTGTCATCATAGCGCGGTCATTACTTCTGGTCTAATTATCCCAGGCCACAAGTAAACAAACAAGATTGCCGAGCACAGCACACATTGCGCTTCTGGCTTCAGTGGTTTGCGTGCTGGGTACTAGAACTTTTATATAATAGAATTTCCTAAATAACTCTGGACTCTGGTGGTGCAGTTCTTTGGAAAAGCTTGAATTACTATAAATTACTTTAAAAACCTTCAGTTCTTTCAAACCTTAATCTTAATTACCAAGTTGTTACCAAATTCTTCAGGAAAACAATGGTGGTTATTCTAGACTTTCCAAAGTGTACTTTCTGGTATGTTAATTTTCAGATGAAAAGAGGTTGTGAAAAATAGACCAAACCAAAAGTTTGGATGATGAATTGTATGAATGGCCTTTTATAGCTCTACTGGAGACTTTTATCCTCAAGAAAATGCTTTAGATGTTGTACACATATACATTGCATTGCAGAATAGATTGGCCACAAATCCCTTCGCAAAGTTCTGCTAAATCTACGTTGTCCTTTATCATAAATATATCTAATATATGGGCATGTTTCTTTCGGAGCCAGATGTAACTGGTAATGAAATCTGAAGTCATAATTCTGTGCTCATCTTCTTGCCAGTTGGAGTTCTAGGTCATAGTCAAGACAAAAACTAACATAAATGTTAAATAAACTTTGTATGATAAAACTATATAAGCTAAATGAATCCTTATCCTTATTCAGACTGCGAAACTGAATAATCACACAAGTTTAAAGCAATCATGCTACACTTACTGGCTCACTAAAAGTCACACCAGCAATTCAACCCCTATGCTTAAATCCCTGGCTACACCCCAGGCTATACCCTTGCCATTCCAGAGCTATCGTGGTCAGTTTGATTTTCCTCTTGTCTCATCTTTCTGTCACAAGCTTGTCATACCTGCTCACAGAGCCCCAGCTACTGAGCCTGACCTCTGAGAGTCAGCTCATCATGCCATATTCCTTAGTATGTGTGTGTGTGTGGGAAGAAAGAGTATATGTGCTTGTGCTCTCACAGCCTAAGCAACTACACGATAAAAAAAAAAATGCAAATCAGGACGATGGCCAATGTCGCTTTGCTGTCAGTTATGACTTCCTGCAAGTAACTTAGACTGTCAGGTCTAACCAAACATTACCACTATAATTGCCCTGGAGTTCACTTTACATGTTTGTATCCATTTAGAATGACCAAGAGTGGTGTTCAGATATTCATATATGCTCTTGAAACTTAATTACAGCCTCTTCTGACATAGCTAAACACCTTGTTTGCATGCCAGACCATCGTAAAGCGTTGAGTGTCAGGTCCTATCTCAGGTATGGCACTAAATGTGAAACAAGTGACAGTATTGCTTTTAAAGAGTGGCAGGGAATGCCATGTTTAGCCAGGGAGGCAAATAAACACTTTCCTGATGGTCTGAGTAACTCAATAGGTAATTAGTTTCATAAGAGCATGTGTGTACATCCCTATCAATCCCTATTTAGTGTAGTGCAGCCCTCTATTAGCTAATTGAATTAGCTGTTCTGTTTTGCTTTTGAACATGAGAAGTGGGCAGGGACAGAGATGTGTTTATCTAGCATTATGAGTGAGTAGCGGGGATACTTTTATGGTGTAATTATACCAAGCAGGACACTGACCCAGCACAACTTGTGTTATGCTATGCAAATTTCCTGCCAAAAGGTCTTGCCACCACCCTCCACTTTGAATTCTGCCTTTCTGGCATTCATTAACTTGATATTCATGATGCTAGATTAACCTTTGGCTTAATGAGATTAATGTGTGCTGCCCAAATCTGCATGCATTAAATGTGGAATGGGCTGTGTGTTCGCTGGGATCATCTCAGATGGCGGTGTTTCATATCAGGCAGTGTTATATTGGTAATTCAAGGACAGCGAATTTCAATGAAACATTCTCTATTGCACAAGACCTGGCAGCTTACTTATGGACTGATACACTAAAAAATACTTTCATCATGCTGTGAGTTTCAAGGTCTCTCATTTTTATTTTATCAGCGCTATTAACCAGTGTGTATTCTGTCAAACAGATGAGATTCTAATATTGTCCCTTTACTATCATCCTGTCTTTATCTCAGTGGAAACAAAGCATCTCGATGCTGTAATGATGAAGTATCACAGGATTATGAATTCTTCCTCCAAACACCCTCTTAAGAGAAGAGATAAGATTAACAGAGGTTTCAAATTGTAAAGAATATTGGAGACACATGGGAACGTTGTTATTGATAGACTGCTGAAAGATTAGTGAGAACAGAGTACTGCATTACTTTGCAAGGTTTTTGAAACACCCCTCATTTCTTTCTGTTTCACTAGTAAAATGAGACAGCAGGTACAGTGATTTATTATAGTGTGCTAAATCTAAAAATAGTTTTAAAGACAGTATTTAAAACAATGAAAGTTTGTATATTTCTCACATACTTTATAGTCCATGTTTGGTATGACCACTGTTATTCTTGAACACAGTCTGAGCTCTCAGGCAAGTTTCTCGTAATTCCTTTAAATCATCTACAGGAAAATTCCTGTAGCCTTTTTGAAGGACATTTCAAAGCTGTTCTTTGGACAATGGCTGCATTTTGTTCCGTTCTCTTCTAGGATGATCCCACACTGCCTATGCCTCGGAAACCGGTCAGGTACAGGGACTGCAAATGAAGCAAAATATGAAGAAATGAGGGTGCACAAAATTTTTACACTGTATGAGATTTGAAAACTGACTTTCTTACATCACTATTTATCAGACTTGAATGAGACGTGACATAAGGGATTTAATTCTTTAATAAGTTGTTTAATGTTTTTAAAGCTGAAATTCAGAACTAGGAATAAGACTGATTCTCAAACTGATTAAAAAAACTCTAAGAAAATGATCTAAGTATTAGAATATATATATATTTTTTCATTCAATGCTTTATTGACAGTCAAACCAAAGTCTAAACCCTTGTTTCAGTTTTGAAACATTTGCATTTGTCTGGTGTGGAAGCTGAAAAAAAAAATCAGAATATACTTTATTTTATTTTACACTGATAATATGCTGGTGCAATGCTTTAAGCAGGAGTGTGGTATCCGCTTGAGAGAGAGAGAGATGGAGAGACTCGTCCCTTCTTTTTGCTTTACTGTGAAGACATGTCACCATTAACATAATTGCCATGACACAGGTTTGACCTTCGGCCTTTCTCGGCTCCCTGACTCATAGTGGAGACTCCTCTTCTATGCAACCCTTCGGCCTTTAACCCCAGGCTGAACTACAGTGGAAGGTTACCTAGTGGTGACAATATAAAATGTTGCTCCTTTTACTGCACTCAGTCTGTAGCTACAAAAATAAATGTCAGTTAATGTTTTAATGCATTTCTGCGAGATGGATAATGTGAAAATTACAGAAGAAATGCTTTAAAATACAAGTAAAAAGTAAAATTAGTCTGCTCTTAAAACATTACACGACACACATTATTCACTGTGGCTAAGTGATCATGCAAATCATTTGTGCTGTGCAGGATTGGTGTATAGGGATGGTCATTTGCACTGATACATGTTTCAAACTTTTCCAAAAATACAGAGAGAAATAAATTTGCTTTAAACATGCATAACCATTTTTACTGTTAATGTGAACTATTTAACTCAAAGCCCTCAGTTGCATAAACTGATTGCACTGTCAAGTAAGTAAGTAGGCCCATATTCTTAAGAATTAGTTTCCAGAGAAAGCATCTGGTACCACTTATGAATCTTCATTACAGACACTTCTAAAAGCGCATGTATCACTTAACAGTAATGATTAAACGTGCTGAGAGCACTGTTACTAGAAGTATGCAGTGGTAGTGTACAGGCCCCGGGGTGAGTGGAACGCATGGCTTGCCTAAGCCTGAATAATGTGTGGAAACGGCCGAGCATTTGTTGTGCTGTCGGCCTGCGATTTGATAGACACTATCCGCTTACACAGACGAGCCTCTCTGTCGCTGAAGACATTCGCAACTGGTGCCAAGGCCCAATAAATCACCCAGTATCAAAGAGGCCATGTAACGCTTTCTGGATTTCAACATATGTGGAATCAGAACCTGTCTGTCAACGGGCTGAACCACTCAGGGGTGCGGGGGTGGGGCTCAGTGGCCTGTTCCCACTCTAATGTGGACCATATGTGGGCAGTGTGGACAGACCAGCCTCACTGGGCACTACCTGCTTGCTCACAAGAGTTTTCATGCAAACAAGGCAAAACCAACACTAAGCATGCTTTTAGTCATAGTTTCATAGCCATAATTTTATCAAATTGTGCAGCGATGGCCCAGTAGTTAGCAAGTAGGCCCCAGGATGAGAAGGTCATGTGGTCAAACCCAGACCAGTAGGTTGCCCTGAGGTGCCCTTGAGCAAGATACCATCCCCATCACTGCTCCCTGGGTGCTGAACATAGCTGCCCCCTGCTGCGTGGTGTGTATGGGTGAAAATCAGAGATTGGATATAGTTTGTTTTGCAATTAGTGTTTCACAATGACAAAGTCATGTAAACTAATTCACTGTTAATAACTGTTTTTTTTTTTTTGTTTATTTATTTGGAGTCAAACCAAGCAGTTATACAACACGGGCTACTCTCTGAAACATAGGTGTTACAATTTATTAAAGCGTAAAAAAAAAAAAAGTACAGTTTATGTGAAGTGTGCACCAAACCATCATGTCTACCTTTAAAAAGCTTTAAAACATACAAATAAACATAATATGAATATAATAATAAACATAAATGTAAACATATATGGCATGCATAAAAAAATAATATATTTAATTATATATATATATATATATATAATTACATATTATTTTTTGCGCTTCATATATATATATATATATATATATATATATATAAAGGCAAATAAAACAACCTTTATAACGAAATTACGAAATTAAATAATGCTTGTATTTGAAAACAAATACTTCTTATAGTGCCTAAGACTTTTGTACCATACAGTTCTCTGCCCAGTAATCCAGAGCCAATACGAGGACTGCTCTACCAATGCTCTGTAGTACCTTCTAAACAAGTGATGTCCAAACTTTTTTTTATGTCATCATTAAATCATATTTCCTTTCTACAAAGCCGGACATGTCAGGTATAAAAACTCTAGTTTATTTATCAACCATTACTTTGACTTAATGGATGCTCTGATACTTAACTTGTTGAGACGCTCATTTGTTTCCAGCAGGACAAACATTTAACCGTGTCTGGCAGTGTCCTGTAAGCTCATACATCTTGACGTTTAAGACGACCCTCACTGTCATCTGTGGTTTTAAGTTCCCTGAGCAACTGGAACTCGCATTATATATATATATATATATACATATATATATATCTACCCCCCCCCTTCCTCTTTTGCTCTTCTGCTCTCTTTCTATTACTTGCTCCTCTGCTCTCTTTTTCTTTTTTCTATTCTTCCCTCAGTTCTGGATGCCCTGCTGATTTGGGTTTAAAGTTTGTGCTCCATCAAGCTTTGAGCTTTGCTTAGTTTCCTCCCCACAGAGGCAGCGAACTGCGTAGCCATTCTACACTAACTTTGTCTTCTAGAACACTTGTGTCAGGCGGACTGAATTCCATCTGTCTCAGATGGGGCAAGACTTTTGCTGATGAGGGCTTTGAATGATTAATGTTCAGCTTGCGTTTTGTCTTCATTATCCCAATAATTTATCCCACTGTGTCCCATATTCAACACGACTTCCATTTGGTTTAGAGTGGCGCCACAGAGACATTCCTAACTATAACACTAAAATGATCGCTGACAGCATCGTGTTGTGCCATAAAGAAAATAAAGTGTTTCCTCTCAGGAACCTATTGAGAATTAATGGGTTACCAGGAAATTTTCCTCAATGAAGTATTACACTTTCACAAGCATTTCTTTTTATTCAATTATCGACGACTTCTTTAACCCTTAACTGCGTATTTTCAAAGAGAAATTCTCTTTCAATTATTGTTTTAATTTTTAATTCGTTCATTCACTAATTTGTTCATTCGTTCATTCATGCATTCATTCATTCATTCATTCATTTGTCCCTTTATTCATTCATTCATTTACTCATTCATTCATTCTTTTAAAAAACAGACCCAGGGCCAGTTCAAAATGCAAGATTTTTTAGTAAGACCAACAATTTAAGTCCTATAGGAATGCACTATATTGCTTTTCATTATCAATGGGCTTGACTTGGGTTTAGACCAAAAACAACAACAATAATAATAATAATAATAATAATAATAATAATGATGATCATAATAATAATCATCGTCATCGTCATGAGTATGGGGCCCTTTTTGGGGTATTTTTTTTTACGTTGAATAAAAATGGAAAACAACGAAATGAGAGCATCATATGAAATTCTTCACTGCAATTAATTAAAGCCCTTCATTTATCTAAATATTTGGAATAAAAACCCAGTTAATGCAAAATAAAAAATTTCTTTTTTATCATTTATTTCAATATAATCATGTTATCTTGCAGTTGCAGTTAGGATTTAATAAATATGATTTAACATTAGATTTAAAATTTTAAAACATCACTACGGTTAAATGTAAAAATAATTCTCAAAAATATAGAGATACATTTGTAAACAAAACATAGACACTAGAAAACACATGTTTAAAGTGATAAACAAATCTAAATGTACTGAAATTTCTTCAGTGGCTTTTGGGTTTAATATTTTGCACTGAGTTAACTGCAGCTACACTGTAACGGTTGGAGGGTTTTGTGGTGCGGAATACCCACAGCTGACCCTCATCCAGTGATATACTGTTCTGGACCTCAGAATACTGTAAAAGCCTGTGTGAATAACAGCCCTGGCCATAGTTGCAGAGGTAAGCTGAACTGGAAAATTCTCTCAACATTTACACACACACAAACATCTCATGTATAACCAGTGTATGTTCTGCTTACTTTGTAGGCCTTGATTGAGTTTTGCTTTGACATGTGGGCAATAATTTGATTTTAACTAGTGCAGTTTGTCTATATCAAAAGTGAAAATAGTTTTATCATTGTTATTATTATTATTACTAATTAATATTATTACACACAGTTCATAAAACAAAATGATGCATGACTTTATAAAGTATAAACTTTTTAATAATACCATTGGATAAAATGTCTGTTGTAACAAGTATGATTTCATTGGGAATTCTTTTTTTTTATTTGCCTATGTATCTTTATAGCTTAAAACCATATGCCTGGTTTTCAAGAGAGGCTATCAGTTCCAAAATATATACCCCATGAAGAGACATTTAGAATGGAGTTATTCAGATCGGGGAAATGAAAAGGGAGAAAACCTGATGAATTGTGCAATAAAAAAGATCCCGCAGCATAAGACACAGTCGGACTAGTCGGACACATTTGCTAAGGCAACTAGAGTTACAGGATTATCGTGCGATGGATCAGCTACTGCTGAGAGTGTGAACAGCAGCTGATACATTAAAGAGCTTTAACACATGCCTGACTATTGTTTCTAAAGATATACTATTTACAATTTCAGTACAGCTTGTCTACTTTATAGTTATTTCAAGTTATTTCATCATTTGCATTATTTACAGTCTTGTTTATTTGTTCATTTCTGTTTGTTTCCTTCACATTAATAGAAGGCCAAGAAATATCATTGCTAGTATTCTCGGCTGCAACAAACCTTTTGAAGGAAATACATCTGCTGCAGATGTTTTGGCACACATACACTTTCAGGACCACTTCAGCACAAAAACAGGAATGCTTTTGAAAGCACAGCCATTACTGAAGTATGTAAAAGGCAGAGATAGGTCAGTGGAGCTCCACACATGAATGTAAATGACTTTGGAATTTGCAGATCTCTGGATTTCAGAAGTGGGGATTAAAAGCTCATGTTCCAGCTGACTGTGTGATAATCAATACGAAGTGAGCAGCCCAAACATGATATTTGTGACATTCCACTAGTGGACCACTGTATTCTGCCTGAGCAAGCATGATATGAGGTTAAACCTACATTTGAAAGAATTATGGTCCGATTATATTATCGGATGGCTTTTGTAAAAATGATCATTTCAAAAAACGTAATGAATGAGTGGATGAAAATAACAATACTTTTTCTAGATCCAACCCTAAAACAAATGAAGCTGTAGCATCAGAACATAGCAGGTAGCTTTGGAGTAGAACTGATAAGCCCTGCTTTTACTGGAAAACTGATTTGTACTGTAGAGAAAACCAGAGGTTGTGCTCAAAAGTTTATTTGAAGGCAGATTACGTCTAGAAGACTGTGCCCATGTCTAAGGCAAGAAAGCCCCAGAATGAAATACGGATAATTTAGTGCCTAATTATTAGAAATCATCATCATTATTTCCCTTACAAACAGAATATTTTGCCAAATTGTCAAAAAGAAGCACAGATTGCCTTTTCTGGAATATGAGTGCACTAAAGATGACTATTTTTTATTCGCGTGAAAATTTAACTGGAAAATTCACTTTCATTATTCAAATCATTCAAATGTTTTAAAGCATGTTTGCTAGAAAATCTATTGTAACATAAAATAAAGTCACTTTCAATTCTAACATTCCTTTCAGTGTCCACACACCTTACAGACAAAAACATAGGCACAAGCGTGCTGCTTTGCTAGAAATGATGTCCTCCACCTTGGCCAAGGTGGCGGAGACATGCGGTCATCGATCCCTGTCTCACCTCCTCTCTATTATCAAATGTAACATCATTATCTCTTGACCTTCGGCTGCCACTGATGGACACAGCCAACAGTCGTGCTTACACCAGCGGAAAGAGGTGGAGCAGGTCATCATTATCAAATTATATCTTTCTTCCCCATTGCTAGAGAATTTATCAAACAATGCGGTCAGAATCCTCTTCCATCTGCTTGGCATTTTCAAAGCCATTTTTGCAGATACTATTCCAGAACAAAGTGCTGTTCAGATTAGTAGAGAAATATCTTATCATAGAGTACAGTCTCAGTATAAACAGTACTAACAAACAAACCGTTCTTGATGCTGTAGAATCATGTAGAACAGGTCTGTAGAGAAGAGTCACTGAACTAGACAATGCATTCAAATGGATCTTCACAGTTCTTTATAGAACCTTTGCTTTTATTCAGGAATCCTTAAAGCCTTTTTGCTTCTAAAAAAATCTAAAAAATGGTTCTTTGAATTATACACATGTTTAACCACTTTATGTTCTCTTATGAACCAGATGTTTCTCTGGTTCTGGTTCTGATGTTTGCAGAAGAGATATTTGAATGTGTGAAAGGTTTCAAAGGATTGAGCCTTTACATAATATATAAACCAATCTGAAGATTCCACCTTAGACCTCCGAAACCTCATGTGGAGGTTCCTGAAAAATGTTTCTTCCATTTCATAGTTTCATTTGCAAATATAGTTCTCTGAAGAACATCACTGGAAATTCAATGACCATATGTTTGTTTTTTTTTTGGTTTTTTTTTTTTAAGAAAATATCTCTGTGTGGTACTTTTATTTTTTAGAGTACTATCAGCTGTTTAACACTTAAAATAATAAATACTTGCAATAAAATAAATGGAACCATATCTTAACTGTGCAGGGAAGAGAATTTACTGCAGAGGGCAGTGTAGAAAACATCTAATAAAGTATTAAACACACAGCCATTCATGTTGCAGCTGCACTAAATTACTAGATTGATTAACTCTTCTGTTGTCCACAGCCTAGTGACAATGAAATTCTATTCCTTGGAGAACACATTACAAGATGACATGCCAAACTCTCCCTGTCCTCTCTGAGACATCACACACACACACACACACACACATCACACACACACCCCCACACACACACACACTGGGCTAGACTGTGTTGTCTTTGTGAAGGGTGAAGCGCTTTGGGCTGTAATTCCCAGAAGGCAGGGGGCGATTGGTTTATGTTATTGCGTTTGCCCACTTCCATGTAAAATGACTCGTGCTGTAATTGAAAAGGGAACTCTCGGGCGTGTTTGCCGAGTTAATCCGTTTAAGATCATTATGGGAATCGTCAATTGGCTTGACCCAGCTGCAGCGGGATGGGCAACAATAGCCCCGTCTCAGGAGTGAGTCGATCCGCAGCCCCAGCAGGCCAGAGGTTAATGAATGATTCTTTCTCACTTTGTAACCCAGTGAGATGTGAGGCTTCAGAGGCCAGAGGCTCGTCCCTCAAGAGGATAGATATGTGACTTAAACACAACCAACAGAAAGGGAATATTTTACAGACACTTTTAAAAATAGGTTCCTTATTCTGGCTGGAATTGTCATGTGTTAAAAATGCATAAAACATTGCCTACAAAAATAAATGAACCAAATCTCAAAACCTAAAAATAAAGAGGCCAAAAAGGGTTCATTGGAACAGTTCCATAAAAAAAAATATTCTACTGGTTTTCTAAATTCCCTTTTAGTTGTTTGTTCCTCAAAAAGCTATTTTCTAGAATTCATGGAGTGTTCAAGGCCCCTCCGTGTAATTTTAAAGAACTAGATTAAAGATTGCTTTTTATTTCTAGAACAAATGAGGAACCTTAATTTAAGTGTATTTTGAAACATCACAGGTCTGTCCATATACAGGGAGGGGTATTAGTTAAAAATAAACTAACAATAAAAAAAGGTAAAAAAAAACAAAACAGATCAATTTAAGTTGGCTAAATAAAAAAAAAAATTGGTTGATTGCTGAGAGTTTTGTTCTTTTGACATGCTGGTAATTGAATTAAAATATTAAGACATTTGTAAGCTGAAATGCAATGTTCACAGTGTGTACAGGATCTATATTGTAAATGTGTTACTTTTCCCATATACTCTATAATCATAATGGTTTCTGAATTGTTTATGGGTGTAATACTGCCAATTAATGAGTTTTTTCAAGGTTATATCAGATTCTGAACAGTGAAAAATCTCAGTAAGCAGTTGTTACATAAAAGTGAATTTAATGATTAAGGATATTGTGTGAAGCTGACAGGCATACTGACTGCATCACTGACTGATACAGAAGACAAAGTAAGACCAGTAACCAGAAAGATCTGCAAAATCTTTAAAGGGATGTGGTCTCACTGTGGCCCTTTGAATTTGTCTTAAAGGCTTAATTGTTACTAATGCATATAAATAATAATGAACCAATAAACCATTCCTAACTCCTAGATAAGAGTAGCCTTATTAGAATGGGTCACTGGATATCATATGTAACACATCCAGTGTAAAGTCAGCTCATTCTGCTGACTTGACACTTCAGCAGGCTCTCTGTTTTTTAGCATTGATATCACTGTGATTTTCTGAGAGAGTGGGATGTCCTTGATTCACATCAGGAGATTAGGAAGTCCGTGTTCAAGAAGCCTCTGAGAAATTCACATCTGAAATAACACATTAACATTGTCTTGGCAGCCCATTGTGGGAGCCTGAATGACTCAATCTCTTCCTGAGGTTACACAGGTGCCACCTCACACAGCTGGCAATAGCAAAAAAGATACTTTTCAGGATGAGGTGACCACACGCCCCAGACCATTGTTTTTGCAGAGTTCTGTTTGATGTTGGAGTGACTTCCTGTACAATTCCTATATGAGCCATTTGTTTGTGTCAACTTTTACTCTAAATCACTTATCACATCAAAGAGGACCGGTCTGCTCCTGCATGGACAATGAGGGTTGCTCCAGTGTGATGAATGACACGGATGCAGACTGTTCCAATGCCTTCCTCCCCTGTGATGGATACTAGTGAACGCAGATTTATGCCCTTCAAAATTCAAACTTTGTAAACATAGAGATGGTCTGGAAAACCTGCTTGAAACAAGTACATTTATATTGCGCCGTGTTTTTTTCATGCAATCTGCAATCTGATGATATGCAAAGACTACTCAAAGTTGTGGTAGGATGTGCCATGCCTGTGTTCACCAAATAGCACACTTTGCATTTATTTCCTGAGAAAGAAATACAAATATTGGAGCAGGTAATAATAACAAAAATAAAAAAAATAACAAAACAAACTAGTCTTTTGTGGCCTTTTATGACCAAGAATATGGATTTACAAAAAATCCTTTTTTAGTTCAGGTTGACTGTTGAAAGCCAAATGGCTAGCAAAGTGCTGCTCAAACACACCATCCTCAAAACGACACAACTCATTGAATTTTTTTCACTTCATTGGTTTCAGTCCCTTCTTTGCATCCCTCCTTTCAACTCCCGAAAGTACCTTTTTCTGTACTATCCTCTCTCTACACTGATTCTAAACAGAGCATTAAGTGGTTTAACGCTACAAGTGTTACCAGTCTGAGCCATGAGAATTTCATTGCCCAGCAAAAAATTTGACAGGTTGCCAAAAAGCTGAACAAAACTATTCTGTCTGAGCTTCTAACTTCTGCTGTAGTGACTTCCTAGAAAGATTTGTAGACAGCATTTATTAAATTCCAGAGAGTGCAATTGGATACATAACAAGGACTTTGTTTGACTCTTCATTCATTAGCAGTAAACTATAAGGAAGCCAGTCCAACAAATATGTTGAAACCGAGAAGCCTACATACAACAAACTAACAGGTCAGCTTGAATGGACTTCAATGATAGCTAAACCAAGCAGGCATGTGCCTCAGCATTAACTTCAGACCATCTGAAACACTTTACAGTGATTGACAAAGTGTGCAGTTCACTCCCACACTCTCCAGAGAAAAAAGGCCCACGGATGCCATCAAAGCAGCTGTTTCAATTCTGCCCACAGTAACACAATGTGTTCTGTTTTGCCCCCGGACCTTTAGACCTATTGCATTTTTCATGCTGTTAGTGATGAAGCATCCGAAAACAATCCTTCTTTACAATCTGGATGAACAACATGTCTATAAGAATGTATGATCATATTCATAACCTGTTATAATGCATTTATAAGGCATTATCAACGTAGCTCTAAAAACTGACCAAATGAATTACATTGTGTGATCGCTATTGGTTTATTATGCATATGATATGTCAACACATTAAGCTGTCAATACTACTTTCATGTCTTGCCATGATTTAGAATTTTTTTAAATGAATAGTAATTTTTTAAATTTAACAACCCACGATTTGTATCATCCAATATGTAAAGACAGTTAAAGCTGCATGACAATTGCCATTACATAGAAAAATGATTATTTTAGACATTATCAAAGGCTAATTCCAACAAACCTTTAATTGTCTTGAAACTTTCAGGGGTGAACACAATGCAATGAGCCATTTATTACAAGTGACACTTGTTGGAACAAACCTTTATGAATATTTATGTAGATTTAAGTCATTTGTCATAAATTCTTAGCTGAAGATGTTATATAGTCCAATGAACGACACGAATGATATGAATAATTTTAGTGTACTGTATAAAGTCTTCTCTCTCTCTCTATATCTCTATATATATATATATATATATATATATATATACATACATATCATGTATGCAATGTAGCTTTTAATTGGAGCTTTTAATTCATGGTGTTAAGTAAACCTGGCTATAACGTGTAAAGCAGTTTTATTAGTGTAATAAACTATACCTTATGAATATATATCAATAAATATGAATACCAATGTTCATATAAACACCTCCACACAATCTAAAAAAGGAATTTTAGGGAATAAGGAATAAAGAGGTTTTACCTAATAAATGAGTTATTTACTAGTTTAAAGCTTTTTCCACTGGATTTACTTTTACAGAGAGGTTCTTAATGTGGTTACTTGTACCTTCTTTTACTGCAAAGGTTCTCTTTATTTAGAACCTTTATTAATGTTTTTGTATGTTGCTAGAAAACGTGGCTGATTTTTCATGAATTTAAGTGAACTGTTTGATTATTAGTTCTGACTTTCCCGCAGTTAAAGATGATAGTGAATAAACATATATAGTATACACAGTAATACATAATAATTGCTATATGACAGTGTGACACGTTATGGGAGATTTTAGTAAGCTGTGATCTGGAGCGATAGTCCGCTGTTTAGTATCATTTAGGAAGCTATGTCTTTTTGGCATCTGCACATACTCTGTCACGCTAAAGGATGTGATGAAGGCCACATCCCCTGCCTTTACAAATCACTGAAAAGCTCTTCACGCTCTGTCATTTCCTCATGTCTAAATCTCTGGACTGGAGTAAATTTAACCTGCCTGATAGAAATAAACTGTTCTTAAGATTACATGGGGGATGATATCTGCTTTTCTATTGACATTGAGTTCAAACAATGTCAGAATGTAACCAAAAAATTTATTTCCCCAAAGTAATTTCTAATAACACAAGAAATGGAAAATTAGGATCCGAAAAATGAATTGTCAGGCTTCAGTTGTACTGCATGTTTTGAGAAGACAGGTAGGTCTTATCATCACTGTCGTAGCCAGACTTTGTAACTTCTTAATGCATGTTATACTAAGTAATGTACTAAGTAGTTTACTCTGTTCTAAGCCATTTCTAATTGTATATATATATATATATATATATATATATATATATTATATATATATATGTTATATATATATATATATATTCAGAACTGTGTTGTGGAAAAATGCTGTAAACAAAGAATGCTTTCAAAATGGAAGCAGCACTATTAATTATTTAACCAACAAATGCAGCGTCAATGAACAAAGAGAATCCACTGACCAATATTTGTGTGACCACCCTTTGCCTTCAAAACAGCATCAGTTCTTCTCTAGGTACACTCGTACGTTTTGAAGGAACCTTCGGAAGTTAGTAGGTTGTTCCAAACATCGAGAATCCAACCGCAGATCTTCTGTGGATGTAGCTTCCACACCCTTCTGTTTCTTCATGTAATCCAGACACACTGGATGATGTTGAGATCAGGTCTCTGTGGGGGCCAGAAGAACCGATGCTGGTTTGAAGGCAAAAGGTAGTAACACCAAATATTGATTTGATTTAGATTTTGTTCGCTCACTTTGCATTTTGTAAATGGATTATTTATATTTCTGAAAGCATTCTTTGTTTACACCATTTTTTCCACACCTGCCTAAAACTTTTGCACAGTACTATATATATATATATATATATATATAGCATATATATATATATATATATAAGAGAGATATATATATATATATAAGGAGAGATACATATAGTATAAAATTAACATGCACTATATATATATATAAAGATACATATTGAACACTGATGCATTTATTTATAAAAACATATGTGAACTTATGGATGCTAACAGATAATAACATTTTTGTTTACATTATCATGTTGTTAAATTATGTTGTAGTTTACTTACATAGTCGAGTGATTTAGGCCTGCTTTCCTCTTTGCATATGAGGTGGAGTTATTGACTGGTTATAAGACGTCTAAAAGCTCCTTTTTTAGAAACACAGCACCAAGTCAGTCAGAAGGAAGAGTGCTGAAGGGTCCTACTTCACCTCTCTCAACACCACACAGGACATTCCAGCCACTCAAACCTACTGACGTCAATCAGGGATGCTCTCTGAGCCCAGTGGCCACAAGCACCTCCCCGGGTGCCGGGGCCGATGCCAGTGGACAGGAAACTTGGCAAAGGTGGAGCGGCTCGACCTCCACCGTGACACTAACACTATTAAAGCACTCAAGGCCGCAGAGGTGCTCGTCTCCCACGTCCCCACATCCTGTCTGGAAGTGATGCTTCCTCTTCCTCGTGTTCATGCAACAGAATTTTTAAAATGGGAAAAAAATCGATAGTGGATATTGTTGATGTAATTAGTTTCAGTGGGACCTTTGACTACAGCAGTGACTGTCTTAAAATTAGTCTTTAGGTTCATGAACATTTTACTACACAGCTTAAGCATATCCTGTAATGCTATCAGTCTATATTATTATTATATATATATATATATATATATATATATATATATATATATATATATATATATACATATATATATATATAATGTCATTATATTGTAAATATACAAGACACAAATTAATTCTCGATCTGCTACATTCTTTAAAAATGGTATTTTATAGTTATACTGAATATTTGATTTTATGATATTTTTGTTATCGTGATGGATATTTAGTTCTGTATATCTCTATAGTTCCAGCAAAAGTTTAATATACACACAGCAAAAAGTTTTAGGCAGGTGTGAAAAAAATGCTGTAAACAAAGAATGCTTTCAGGAATAGAAATAATGATTTTATTTTAATCATTTACAAAATGCAAAGTGAGCGAACAAAAGAAAAATTCAAATCAAATCAATATTTGGTGTTACTTACCGTTGCCTTCAAACCACACTGCCCTTCTAGGTAACACTTGCACAAAGTCAGGATTCTGTAGGATTATAGTCGGTGTATGATCAACCAGTTTTACCAAACAGGTGCTGATGATCATCAGTGTCACACGGAGGCTGAAACACAGTCATGTTTGGAACAACCTACCAGCAGAGTTCCTTCAAAAACTGTGTGCAAGTGTACCTTGAAGAACTGATGCTGTTTTGAAGGCAAAGGTGGTCAAGACCTAATATTGATTTGATTTCTTTTGTCTACTGCATTTTTGTTGATTGGATGAAAATAAATGATTAACACTTCCATTTTTGAAAGCATTCTTTGTTTACAGCATTTTTTCAATAATCTAAAACTTTTGCACAGTACTGTATTTAAAAAAAGTTCACTATAAATATTATTATCAAGTAATAACAAAAAAACATGACAAGTAGCTCCAAAACATGAAAATTGCAGAAAAAACAGAAACTTCTTTTGTCTCTTCTGTAACTACTTATTAAAGTAACTACATTTGGGTTTGTATAGCAACCATTTGGAAACATGTCTGGACTGATTGATTTACATGAAAAGTATAGTTCTCTTCAAATGGTAATTTAGTAACAGTCATGGGTTTAAATTTGTTACTCTATAACTTTATTGTTGCAGTACAGCAGAAAAACTTTCCCCCATCACTTTTCATTGAGATGACAGGGGCTGAGAGGAGTGTGGTATAGGTCAAGAACTCCCTCATCCTCCCCATCTTACAACCCCCCACACACAAACACACTTCTACAGCCTCCACTCTCCTTATTTCCTACCTCGACTGTGTGTGGACATGTTTCAGGGGTCACTAGAACCATTGCAGATGGTACTGTAGGGGACAACAGGGGACAACAGTGATAGAGACATGCGAAGAGTCTTGCTCACCTCCTCTTCATCCCCCCTTTCTGTCTCTGCTCCGGTCTTCCATCTCTCCACTGATGCTCCTGTCAGTCTCGGCTGGGGGTGAAGGAGGGGGCTGTATTTGGGGACAGGGGCTTAGTTTTGCATGTCAGCCACAGGTCCGCTCAAGGCCAGGTGTTCCTAAGCTCATTCTAATGAAACATAAAGGGCAGCGGGACGAGGAGAGAGGAGCCAAATTGAATAGGCCTCTCCTTTTGTGTTGCATTAACAACTCAATTAAACGCCAGCCAACATCTGCTGTTGCTGAACTAGCAACCAAAACACACTTGCTCTGTGTGTGTGTGTGTGTGTGTGTGTGTGTGTGTGTGTGTGTGTGTGTGTGTGTGTGTGTGTGTGTGTGACTGATGCAGATAAGTCTATGTTCTTTTTAACTTACCTCACAGATACGCTTACCTTTGTCTCTCTTGTTAAGGCAGAGACTGCTTAATTGCATTGTCGCCGTACACTGAAGAGAAGGAAGCAGCTGGTAAATGTCCTTTTTACAGCAAGCCTTGCTTTTGCTTTTTAAAAAACATATTTATAATGACATTGTGATTGCTTTCTTTACTGAATCACCCAGGCAACCTGAGAAGTTAAGGGGAGAGAGAGAGAGAGAGAGAGAGAGAGAGAGAGAGAGAGAGAGAGAGAGAGAGAGAGAACGACAGAGGAGAAAAGACATACAGCAAGTGAGAAACAGTAAAAATAAAAAAACAGAGGGAGAGAAAAGAGATGCAGAGAAAGAGAGAGTGGGGAGATAGAGACAGAGTGTGACAGATAAAGAGTAAGATGATGAAGGGAGAAGAAGAAGGACTAGATAAAAAAGAGACACAAGAAGGGGAGGTTTTTTTTGTCCCAGACTGGGACTTCATCCATCATTGGAATCAGTGTGTGCTGTAATTACTGTGTCAAACAGATGAGAAGATGCCTTGGAGGAAGAAAAGTGTGTTTGTGTGAACGTGTATATCTAAAGCGCGCGCGCGTGTGTGTGCATGGTGTGTGTGTGTGTGCGTGTGTGTGTGTGTGTGTGTGTGTGTTGGTGGAAGAGAGTAATCTCTGGTGCATAGGGGTCTATGCTACCAGACACGCTCATAATCATCTCCCCTCCTAAGTTGCTTCCACATCGACTGTCATCTGTCATGACCACATATGCTGTCACCCAGTGCTGTCATGCATGTCCAATATCCCTGTGCCAGGTAAAGCAGCATTTCAAATAATCCTGGGCCAGCCTTCTGAGGGTTATCTATCACGTCAGATAATAAGTCTGTATGTTAGGGGAGAGTAAAAATATGAAGGCTTGATCCAAAGCAATCCCAAGATAAAGAACTAACCTTTTTATCAGCATAAAATAACATGTTGACCTGCAGCAAGTGTTCTCGACAGAATCAAAACCATTCAAAGGTACCTTCTGTAAGGTTTTAATACAACATGAAATGGCATAAAGTCCGCGTCACATTTTTCTCTGAAAGATAATGTCCCCCAGCCCATGTGTTTAGACATTCATGACTACTGGTCTAAACCTATGGCCTCTTCATGTATTTCTAGTTTATATATATATATAAATATATATATATATTATTATATATATATATATATACATATTATTATATATATATATATATACTGAATATATATATTAATTTTTTCTTAATTATTATTTCTATTTTTTAGACAGGTGAATATTCACTCAAAAAATGATCTACAGCTACACCATCAAAAAAATCTTTTCCTCTTGACTGGGCTAACCAAATAATGATTATATGATGACAATATAGCAAAGTCTACTACATTTGCCAGACACACCAAACTGGATTGCTGTATGGCACATCACCCTCCCCCTGCCCTTCTTCGCTTGAGAAGTTATCTGAAAAATTAGAGGAGCGGCCCAGGCCCATATTATGGTCAGCTGGAGAGGCCAGGAGCGACCAGGCGAGACAGTGAGGTGGAAGCAGCATTGCTCGCTCCAGTGCTCCCGGCCACTATCAAAGCCCAGCCCAGCCCGTAAAGGCTCATACCGTCATAGGGGGCAGTAGGTTTTGGACTGCTTTCCAAGGCTGCATGACACGAAAGGATGGAAAAAACATTCAGCCGTACTAACCACTGTAGCCTATCCTGCCCAGCAGAAGTGCATGCAAAGCCACAACAAAGCAGCAGTGACCCAAGCTTAGGAGGAGATCCAAATGGCAGCGATTTCTCATGTGGAGTGTGTGGGAATGTGGAGACGGTCGTTACTAATTTACTCAATATAATCAGCCATGAAAAATGTAAATGTCATTGCTGATTGATGGGACATGAGTAGAGTCAGATGAGGTGGAAGTATACAAGTGCCACAGTTGTCACGAAACAAGTACCCTCCTCCCCTCCCCATCAACAAATCATCAAATAACACCTTTTGTCAGTGCGGAGATGCTGAAGTTTCAGTTATGGTTTTGTGATTTCTTAATACTGAAGATTATGTGGAGGGTGACATTACAGTCTTCATTAAGACAACAGTGTGATGCATCTTCTAAAACTCTGGGAACCAGAGCTCAGGTTTGAAAACCATTCTTACAAAGCCCTTTTCTAACTCAGTGTGGATCTCCTGCTGCTGTTTTGTTTTTTTGGGTTTTTTCGCATGGCTATCCTTGAATCCAGACATTAATGCACCTCATAACACCATTTCCCCTCTGCCGCAGTCACATTTAGGTGAGTTTCACTAGCTGGTTTTGTGCTTCGAGCACAATTTCAGCCCTGCTTTTATGGCCGAGTGGCAACTCTCCTGGGTCATTAGAGGAGTGTAACATTTGGTGCCATATGCTAGCTGGTTGTAAGGGAAATCATGAGCAAGTTGTAGTATGCCTGGATGCAACTGATGCTTGGCCAACTAATTGCTAGGTTGACATCAATAAGAGAGGCTGGTCCATAGATGCCAAAACCACAGATTAAAGATGAGCCCCAGTGAGACCCAGAGATTTGGAAGGTGATATGAAATTGTGGAGCCAAAAATTGGGTCTGAAAATAGCCAGTGCTTGCAGCATTGACCATCATTCAGGGAGTCGGTTGGTGCAACTGTTCTCACAATTTATCCTCACGTAATTGACTTCCATGTCAAGCAGTTACTTTACTCGGAGGCAGGCCTCAGGATTAGTCTCTTATTATGAGAGATGAATGGAATGGGTTTATTCTGCCTCTCTGCTGCAGCTTTACAAAGCGACCTGTCGTCCTGAGTGCCTGAGGGCTATTTGTAACCAGCCTTTGGCTGAGTGGCGGACGGCAGGTAATCAGCATGCAGCGAGAGGTAATTTATAGATTCCTCATCGCTGACAAGAATTAAATTGTGTTTTGATTTTCTCATTAGCCTAATCTCAAGTGAGAGCCTCGTTACTGTGTAATTTTTCGCCGTTGACACGACATCTCGTTTTGGGAGCTGACAGTCAGATAGTTGCTAAGCTTTGGGGTGGAAGTCTATGTAGAGGTCAGATGTTTGATTGGTCAAAAGGACCAGCATCCTAGCGAGCTTGGCATGGTAGGAGTGAGGCATGGATGATGAAGAGTGTTCAGACACATCTTTCAATGTCACTTTGTTTTTGAGGTGCCATCACTTTAACAGCAAAGTAAATTAGCCTCTCAGCGTCCTGGAGCTTCTCTCTGGGAGGCTGTCTGATCGGCAGTCGCGCCTGTTTGCCCAAGGCGGCTTCTGATCAGCCTGCAACCCAACACACAGCTCCCTGATGCCATGGCGATGTTTCTTTTGCACTAATGCATTGAGGTTATTGATTAATATCTTGCTTTTTGAAGTTCACTGATGAAGAAGACCCAAGTGTGTCTAGAGGCCCTTCACGAATATCCTTTTACTCTGACAAATTTGCCCCAGAGCAAAACACTAGTAAGCTTCTTATGAGATGAATTCCCAGATTCCTTTTTGGCTAATTCACTAAACACTTATACTGTGGTGTCCTTCCCTTTCCAGTTCACATCGTGTCCTTGCTAACATTTTTCTCTCCTATTCAAATCTCCCCCACCATAAAAGCTGTTATAAGCCTTGCCTTTGGAAAAGGAAAAAGAACACCAGATATGTCAAGATCAGGCTATGTCTTTAGTCAAGGCTTCCATTATAATTCACACAAATCAGGCAGAGCCAAAGAACAAAGCACAAGTCTTGCACCTTGCTAGATTTGAAAGCAAAGACCAAATAAAACATTCTAAAGCTTTATTATAAAACCGAAGAATTTATCGCTACACTTGTATCACTAACATTTTGCCTTAAAGAATGTTATCTGTTGCACAATTTTCTCCATTTCTGCTTCTTGATATTTTATTTTCCCTTGTCAACTTTTTGACAGCAGGGATAAATCACTGGACCCAATATCTGGATTCTTTCCCTAGCCTGGGTTACTGCCTGCCAGTCTTTAGCAAGCCAAATCTGAACAATGTGATCTGGGTGCACACATACATACACACGCACACCTGTTGAGCAGAGCCTAGCGCCCAGTCGTAGACATCAAAAACTTAATCAAAGCAAATACTGAAGCTGAGCAGAGTCATTTTTCAATCATATAACGAGATGATGTGTTATATAGACAATGTTGGAAAGCTTTAAAACCAGTAGAGAAATTAAGCTGCAGAACCAGCCGATTTTAAATTCCTTATTGTGTGCTGTTAAACTCAACACATTGGCATCTTTATATATTTTTATCCCACCAATTCAGAAAACAGGTTTACATTATTATCATTATTATTATTATTATGGATCAATAGAGCTTTAAAATAGACTGAACTGTTCAGCACATAAAACAATATAAACATCATAATAGCAAAGTGAGGGAGGACAGTCTAATAAAAGTGTAGGCTGTGGCCTCCAGTAATACTACACTGCACAGTTCCTAGGCAAGTGAGTATTTTGACCATATCATTATTTTGATTCAAATATTCCAACTCCAAACTGTATAAATTTGAATGCTGATTGGATTTAAGCAGATCAGGTGATGTATTTTCGTGTAATGAGGGAGGGTGTGGCCTAAGGAGATCCACACCCTGTATCAAGGTGTGCTTAATTATTAGGCAGCTTTTCCTCCTCAGGCAAAATTGGCCAAAAGAGATAGAACTGACTCTGGAAAGTCATGGATTATAAGAAGTCTTCAACGGTTTGTTCAAACAGTATGTTGCAAACAGTCAACAGGGATTTGACAGTCAACTGCCAAAGATTTGAGAAGAATCAAACGTGAAGCTACCAGGAAGCCATTATTTTCCAGTGCTGTCATATGCCAAAGCTGAACCTACCTGGAGTGTCCAGACGTATAAGGTGTTCAGTGCTCAGAGACGTGGTCAAGGTACTGAAACCCGATGACTACTCAACAAGAAACATAAGCTGAAACGTCAAGACTGGTCCAAGAAATATCTCAAGACTCAAGAAAATAAGATTTTTAAAGGTTTTATAGACTGATGAGAAGAAAGTGACTCTTGACAGACCAGATGGATGGGCCCATGGCTGAATCAGTAACTGGCAGAGAGCTCCACTTTCACTCAGACGCAGCAAGGTGGAGGTGCATTTGCATTTGCAGCATTTGAGCATGCTTATATCCAGAGCAATCTCCATGTCTCACTATAGACAGCCCTGGAGCAATTCAGGTTGGTCTTGGTTTGTGATCCCAACGGCGGTAAAGTAGAGTCGGATTCAAACCTGGGACCTCTTGATTCATAGGTCTGTAGGCAGGTACCCTACCACTAGACCACCGCAACCCCAGGTGGGCTACTGGGATGGGCTGGTATTATTAAAGATGAGCTGGCGGAGTTTTTTCTGGTTGATGATGAACTTAAAATCTACTCCCAAACCTACTGCCAGTTTTTAGAAGAAAATTTCTTCAAGCAGTGGTTCAGGAAAAATGCATGGAAGTTCTCACTGCGTGGGCCAGTATGGTCCTTAAAGATGAAAGAATAACGACATGGCCCCCTTCCTCACCTGACCTAAACCCGATTGAGAACCTGTGTCTTCTTAAACAGGAGAATTACAGGGAAGGAAAACAGTCCACCTCCCTGAACAGAGTCTGGGAAGCCGTGGTTGCTGCTGCACAAAATGTTGATCAACAGATCAAGAAACAGATCACACGGAAGGATTAAGACTGTTATTGAAATGAAGCATGGCTATATTGATCACTGATTTTGTTTTTTGTTGAAATGTCAGAAATCTTTTGTTTTTTATTATTTTGTGTAATTATTCTGCACATTAATAGTTGCCTAATAATTATGCACACATATGTTTCCCCCTGAAAGTGTTCACGATCACATTTTCTTATTTTCTAATTTTCACATTCAGGTTTTAGGGTTATAAATATTTTGGATTACCTGAGAGCACTGTATTGGTTTCAGATTAAAATAATCCTCATAAATCTTTATTATCATTTTTATTATCATAATTTTTTTAATAGGGTATTTTTTGCCAGAGCTAATGCACAATTATTAGTCATGTTGTCTAGGGATACTACCAGATCTTATAAGGCTCAAAAGAAAGAAGAGACAAAAGAACTGTATCCATGACGTTCCATCTTTTTAACAGTTCCTCACTTTGCAACAACGAATTTGGGGAATCTGGTTTTAGAACTTCAAACAGTTATTATTTTTGTGCTTTTGTGTGGAAGCCCCTAATGATTTAGAGAGGATACTCTAAAGGTCTATGGGCATGAAGCTGGGACATTTAAAGAGCCATGCCAAACAAATGGCTCATCAAATAACACGCCTATAAAACAATGGAGAAGCCATACTGCACGGCAAAGAGGGTCTGTAGCCTTGGTTCCCACACCTCAGCCATTAATGTCTCAAGACCTCCTTGCTTTAGCAGTTAAGCAGAGTCAACTCGTGTCTAATAGGATGACCGTTTTCCTGTTTTGGTGGGGGTGCGCTTTAACCCTAGTTAAACAGTTCCTGTGTGTCTGCTACCACAACCACCACACACTCACACGCCCTGCAGCGGCCACACCGGCTGTCTGTTGCCTTGCCCTCATTTGTCAATTCAGCACATCCTGGCCTTTGAATATGGCAGATATTTATTAGTTTGTTTAAGTAAAGGGCACCAGAATGGTTAGGGAGGTGACTCTCTCTCTCTCTCTCTCTCTCTCTCTCTCTCTCTCTCTCTCTTCTCTACAATATATATATATATATATACATAATCACAGACATTTTTTCACTCTCTGACTTTTCTTCATTTTTCTACAAACCGTGATTATCATCAGTATTTATTATATTTAGGTTAGTTTCATTTGTAATGTCTGATACCATGGTTTTATATTCAGTAAAAGGTTTTTATACTCACCATAAAGTTTGGTTGTATGTAAAGTATATTTATTTGGATATTAGCCCAAAATAAATAAATAAATAAATAAATAAATAAATAAAATCTGGAGTAGACCATCCAAATAAAGTTTCCAATAAAATATAAACGCTTTTTGACTGGTTGCATTAATTATTATAGTGTCCAGCATGGAGGGAGACTGGGGTGTAGGACTGTGGGAATACTGCACAGAAGGGTGTGCTGCTGTGAAACTGCAGACCCTGAGAGTGAAGCGCCTGATGAGCTGCTGGTTTATGTGTGCGTGTTAAAAACGATCAGAAGATTCAACGTGGCTGTTCTCACTCTGAGCTGTTTGTGTTTGCCTCTTGCGTTTTTGTCATTAGTGCCGTCTGTCTGTCTGCTGACACCCATTAGCATAAAAATGGAGCTTAGCTGTGGTTTCTAATTTCTTATGTTAATCTTGTGTTGATGCGCATTAATTGAAGCGCTGAAAGCTTGCAGCGCTGCTAATTCACACTCCCACCAACAGCACCGGGGAAGAGTGCAGCAAAAACGCATTCCGCTGTTTAGACATGTCTCCTTCTCCTGCTCATTAAGGAGCAAAACACACAGCCAGCACATTCAGAGTCCCTCGATCGCGCCTCTTTTTCAGGACCCGTATTCTTTTCTCTCCAAGCCGGAACAGGAATGGCAAGAGGAGGCTTAAAAGTAAGATTTTGCAATCTACTTTATGTATTGGCCTAGTGGTTGGGGCGCTGGCCGCATGATCGGAGGATCGGGGTTCGAGCCCCTTCCCCACCTTGAGGTGCTCCTTGAGCAAGGTGCCGCCCCCAGTGCCCCCTCCCCTTGATGGTGGTCGGGACCTGTCCAGGTGCGCCCCACCTTTCTCTGCCCTGTGTGAGGCTGATGGACTCCAGCACCCCCCTCGACCCCGCTTGGGGCAAGCGGCAGAAAATGACTGACTTTATGTATTTTTTTATTTATTTATTCATTTTTTATTAATTAATTGATGTATTTGCTCAGGCTGTTTGATGCAAAGGAGTAATTCGGGTCACCAAGCGTTGCTGACAACAACTTTTTTTTTATTAATATTCGTGCAATCGTTCATTTATTTGAATATGAACAAACAAACAAACAAACAAACAGCTCAGTGTGTAAAGTCCAGGTCTCCCTCGGCTCGTCATTTCCGGGCCGTGTCTGGGCTCGGCGGTGCGGTACATGGCGGCACACGATCATTTATTTGGCGCTTAATCGGTGTGCAGGTGGGCTCGAGCGGGACGCGCCCCCCTGCGCGCGCGCATTAGGCAGCAGCTGATGTGGAGCGGCGCTCGCGCGCGCCTCCTCTCCCCGCTTCACCCCGCGCTCCGTCGCGCGGAACTGGCAGCTACGGATGAGGCGCGCGCGCCGAAAGCTCCTCATTTGTCTCTGTCGCGTCCGGTGCGCGAGAGGAGACGTTAATGCAGGGCGACGGCCCAGTGAGGGGATGTAATTATGGCTCCGAGCTCACAGGGTAGTCGCCATTAGCTGGCACAAACTGCTCTCTCTCTCTCTCTCTCTCTCTCTCTCTCTCTCTCTCTCTCTCTCTCTCTCTCTCTCTCTCCTAAAGCAGCTTTTAGTTCTGGAAGACTCCTGGTCTTGTCCTCTGTAACCTTTCTTTTTTTTAATTGGTTCCTTGAGGAGCTTTTCAGAAGAATGCCTTTTTGACATATTTCTGGACATTTTATGGTTTACATTTTTGAGTAACATCCAAAACACATAAAGGTTCACAAAGGTTGCTTAACTGCTTTTTTACTTCCAGGGAAATATCTTCATTCTCGTAGAACCTTTAGATTTGAGATCCACTGCTTTAAATCATTTGCCACTTTTGATATTTTTAGGGAACCAAAAGTGATTTTTCTATGAGGAGGCTTCCAGGACTGGGACCCAGTGTGGGAAAACTAGGACTGGGACCCAGTGTGGGAAACTGCACGGGGACCCAGCACAGAAATCCAGGACTGGGACCCAGTGTGGGAAATCCAGGACTGGGACCCAGTGTGAGAAATCCAGGACTGGGACCTAGTATGAGAAATCCAGGACTGGGACCCAGTGTGGGAAACCAGGACTGGGACCCAGTGTGGGAAATCCAGGACTGGGACTCAGTAAGGAGAAATCCAGGACTGGGACCCACTGTGGGAAATCCAGGACTGGGACCCAGTACGAGAAATCCAGGACTGGGACCCAGTGTGGGAAATCCAGGACTGGGACCCAGTGTGGGAAATCCAGGACTGGGACCCAGTATGAGAAATCCAGGACTGGGACCCACTGTGGGAAATCCAGGACTGGAATTACGAAGCCCGTTTTATGGCATCACATCAGAACAATACCTACCCAATACCTAGAACAAATAACAATCCTCTTAAAACAAGAATTCATTTAAATGTATTTCTAATCCTGATATATACAGCACAGCATAGCCGTCAGTCATCAAGGTTCATTTCACCATCGTTGGAACTGAACCTGGTGTTACCTGCACCAGGTTTACCTTATACATTATACCTATGAGATCATTTAACATCACTTGAGAGTGCGTGTAAAGTATAACCTCAACCCTTTGAAAGAAAACTCCAAAATCCGTGCCATTCCATTGGCTCGAGATCACCTATACTGAGCTAAACCGTCCCACACTCAGATGTGGATATGATGCTGTGAGAAGCACATATTGCTTCCAGATCTCTCTAATTCAGAGTTTGAAGCAGGGACAGAAACTGAGGAACTGGCAAATGTGTGTTCTTCATGACATCAAGTTTTGTCATTTGAGCAGCTGTTTAGCATTGCTGGATGAATGAGACTGAGACAAAACTGCATGTCTTTGTTCCATTCAAAGTATCAGCTGAGGGCTTGTAATCTGTTACTATTTCCATCTCTCCTTCCAAGATTTTTTTTTCTTTTTTTCACTTTAGCTCTAAGGCACGTCATAAGGGCCTGTTATGTCAATTAGCCAGCACTGCCCTTACATTTGGCTGTGCTTCAAGGTTGCACGGGAGGAAGAATTTTGCTGCTCAGGCAAAGGCTGGTGTTTAGTGCGGTGGAGTAATTCATGTCACCAAGCGTTTCTGACAACTGCCACAGACCACATGCAATTCGGAGCACTTTAAACCCACTAAGCACAGAAGTTTTTCCTGGACTGAACTGTATGTCTGGAGGAAAAAAGGTCTAGCTTTATTATAAGTGCCATTACACCACAGCTGCATAATCATGATTGCATATTTAATATTGTACTTCAGCAATTAAGCCTTAAGCTACAGAGCTTGCTAGCGCTCGTAAGACTACACTGTTTCAGGTTACCTGTAGAAGCCATTTGAGCAAACATGCCAATTGCATTACATATGAAAGCAGTTAAATAAATAAAACAAAAAAGATGTCATCCATGTTGATAGATAGCCATTTCCCAAGCTATTTAAGTTCTGGTGTTGCTTTGCAGTGATGGTCTTGTGCAACCACATGCTAAGAGGCTATAACAAACAGGAAGATCCCGCTGTTTTATGAGGATAGACCTGCCCAAGACATAAACACACACACACAAGGTCAGTCAGTCATAAAGGAGCATATTGAAGTGAGAGTACATTGCAGGAGGCTTTGGCTCATCTGCCAAGATGCAGCGGGTGTTCTGCACGTTAAGAAATCTCTAAAATCTCAGTGCAATGATGGCTTTTAAAGCCCAAACAATCACTAAAAAACAACAGCAAAAAAGTGAAAATGAGGAATCCTAAACTGCTGGCTGGAGCTTCTGCACTCATCCTCCAGGGATAGAAAAAAACAGCCTGAGCTGTTAAACCGAAGCAGTTTGGCAGGTCTGTACCCCAAGTGACAGTGCATTTGTGACATTATAAATGATCCCCAGCAGTGGCAGCTGTAGTGAAGGATCGGCCTGACGCAGAGCCTGGGGCCACTTGCCTTCGTTACTCCTCGCTGCAAAACGCCAAAGTTCATGTTTCATCATTCAAGCCCATGTCGAAGACATTCATCCGCAAACTTCAGCAGGCATACGCTGAATCTAGTCAAATCAGTTGACAGGACTCAGATTATAAAATCTGTTCATCTTTCAGGGACAGTGTCCACATATGCAGATGGTTGTTTGAAGGTTTGTGTGATTTTGACAAATACAGCCTTAACAGAATGTTCAGGATCCTTCACATGGATGAAACTCACTGGCACGAAAATAGTGGAAGATGAAGGAGAAGTGAACTAATACGTTCTCACATATCTGTTTATGTCAGCTTATTCAAGGCTGCTGGGGAGCCACTCAGCTGCCCTGGAAGCGTCATTGTTTTGCTGAAATGAAAATTCCATTATATAATAATATAGGTCATCTCAGAAGCATGTCAAAATCGGCTTAACTAAAAAATTACTTTTTGAAAAACGTTACCTGAAATAGAAATAGTTCATTTTTGAAATATTGAACCTTGCTGTCTTTTCAAAAGTATTAGCACCAGAACTAAATATCTAAGAATTTTAAAATCCGTGTTCAATGCGATACCAAATTTGGAGAAAGTTGCAATCCTCTCTGTATTTGCTTATGGCATTCCCACTGGCCTAGGTATCACCAAGTAACATACTCCATTCAGTTAACGTGTTTAGGAAAGATTAGAAAAGAATGATTTATTGGGGTCTGTTTTGAGGCTGGTGCAGTTCATTACATTCCTGAAATGGCAACATATCTCAGCTCATTGTGATCTCCAAAACCCAGGACCTTAACCTCACAGCCTGACCCATGTGTGTCCTTCCAGAACAACAGTCAGTTACAGCACTTTGAGCTCTCTTTCCTGCTCACTCTATCTGCCTTGCTCTCCCCCAATCCTCCTTTCTTGAAGAAGAAGAAAGGGAGGTTGCGGCTGGCCGCGGTGCCACTGCCTGGCTAATTAGAACCAGGGTCTGTTTAAATGGGAACTTTAGTAAAACATGCCGTAAAATCCTGAAGGGTAACCATAAACTAACCAATTTCTTTCATTCTTTTGGAGGGGACTCGGAGTGAAACCTGGGTGTAAACTTTTACGAGCTCCCCCGGGGTCACCCGTAAACCCGTTAATAGAGATGAGATATGAGGGGGTCTCCATGGCCTCCCATTTCGTTCTTCTTTTTTTTTTTTTTTGTTGTTCGTTTTTCACATTCTTAGGAAAAGGGTGTTCTGATTCCAGGCATACAAGGACCTCTCAGGGTTTTCATCTGGAATGACACCCAGATCATCATCAGCTTTAGCGAATATGCATCCTCTTGAATTCTGTAAGCCTGAAACAGGACGGTCACTTCATACTGCAAGTGTGCATGTGAGTGGAAGAGCTCCACACCAGGTCCGGGCTCTCAGAGGTGAGGTTCACACTGTTTTAATGGAGCCATGGGGCAACGTGACTTTATATACACAGAAACATTCCATGTTGGTCCCATCAGGCATTAAGAAGCTCATGTTTTACTGAAGTATTTAAGCCTTCATATTATATTAATCATATTTGGGGCAAATTCTAAATTAAAATAAAACTTTTGGACCCCATGCCCTTTTCTCAATTTTGTCTTTTTAAACATTTTCTATTTTAGCATTTCTTGGCCAGGTAAAATAAAGGTTCCTAAATTATTCCTAGATTTGATGTGTGTTTCTAAGAAAAACCTTTGATATGAAAAAATCCTTCACATTATGTGAAGGTTCTCTTAAATTTTAAAGACCAAAAAAGTTATTTGCTGTATGTCACATATACAGAAATATTTATTTTTAAATAATCTGCTAAATAGTTCCTTTATGACATCATAAAGAAAAAAAGTTGACAGAAGACTTCGTGAGTAAATCTTAATCAGCTGCTGCTACACACAGTACAAAATATAATACTGTTCTTTCGCTCAGGACTTTCTCTGCTCTGTGCTTGGCTGTACTGCTCTAAGTCTCTGTTTTTATGTTCGCTCTCATGTCTTTGCGCTGTATAGCACTGTCTGCACTTGTGAAGTCTGTTTTTCCCTCTTGTACCATGGCCCTGAAGGAACGTTATTTTTTATTTAATTTTTTTATACTGTGTACTGTATTAATAGTTAAAATGGCAATAAACTCTTCGCAAAGGAAGCTTTTTTGGAATTATTAAGTATGAGGACAGTCACTCTGCATTTGTATCCACTTGAATGTGTTTATTTTTTCTAAGCCAGCAATGTTACTATTTTCAGGAAAACATATTTGATTAGAGATGTTATCAAATCAAGGCTTCTGATCAGTAATATATTGATTCACATTCGTAATAATCATGATGCAAGTGGCTTTCCAACCATAACCTTTTTTTTTTTTTTAAATAAACATTTGCAGTAACAAAACACCTGATATCCTTAATTACAAAGAGCTACAGCAAAAGGAAATGTTTTTTGGGCCAATTTGATAAAGTGCAACTATTTTTGAATAACAATGATAAAGTGTTTTTTCCTAATCATTAATTTGGCTAGTGACATACTAAAATCTAAATTTGGCAGCAACTATAACATTTCCCTCCTTCCCCAAACACACACACACACAAAGCTTTTTAGGCCTGAAGGGGAATTAAAACTCTGATCTAACTCACTGCAAATCTATTAGCACAGAAATGATGATGGCGCTGAAAAACCTGACAAAACAATTTGTTAATTTTACAAATGATAATTATTTTTTGGCCCCCTCAGGCGAAAGAAAACATGCAGCACAACGAAATGACACGTCGCTAGGTTTACATGACTCCGTTAGTGTGGTCGAGAGGGCAGTGGGCTACATATTTCAGTTCGACTCCAGCTATCTCAGGTTTCCTTGAATCCTGAGCCTTGCTAGCCCTCAGACCACCTCCGATTAATCTTCCCCATCATTGCACCCTTATAATTTGCCATTACAAAAGTCATTAAAGCCGAGGTCTGATTCAGAGCCCAGGGGAATTCCGCGGCTGAGAGGTTGTGGAGCTCCTCGAGGCCCCCAGTTGGCCCTTTGCACCTCGGACAAGTCTCCAGTGGAGCAGACAGGTCCTTAAAGCAGGGTGAAGAGATCAGCCAAAGGAAAACAAGGATGATGAATGGGAGAAAACGAGGGCCCTTTTGCTTTCTTTCATCTGCTCTGATTCTGGTCTTCGGTGAGCCATTAACCCAAAGGACAACTGTCCACCGACTTAGTGAGGAATGAGCTCCCTGTGCGCATTTCAGGCAAATGTTTATGTTTTGGAAAGGAAAATGGAACAGGGGGACATTTGAGAGGTGGAAGAATGAAAAAGGGGGAAAAATCTTTTCTTTACTGGAACTGGAAGCATAAACTGATTCAATTAGCAATAGTTTTTAATCCAATCATTGGAGACCCTCAGCTGGTCAACATGTGAGTTGTGTTCTATTTTCTGAAATTCTTGAGCCAGGTCTGCGTAAGGTCCCTTAATTACTTTCTTCTCAGGTGGGCTTGGAGGTAGAACACAAAAAAATGTGGACCGGCTGGGAATCCTTAAAGACTATGCAGCAAATTCTCAGCTAACCTATTTAGATTCAAATGTTCAGTTTCATAACAGATGGGCCTTCATTGGTAAATTTCTGTAAAATAATTCCTTGAATAGTTTTGAAGTGCCAGAAAGTAACAGCCAGTGCCTGGGGCACATCCACTCTTAAAAATAAAGGTGCCAAGAGTGGTTGCTAAGCAAGGAAGCGTTGTAAATGAGATGTGTAAGTGTGAAGTACCTTTATTAAAATTTAAAGTACCTTCAATAAATGTAAAGATTCTCTACAAACTAAGACATTTTAATAGTGTGCATGTTCAACATATGTAGTAAAATATTCACTCATTTATTTGTTTCTGTAAGCATGGTATGAGCATCATTTGTGCATTTTTCCTGATTCAGTACAACGCAGACCTTTTCTTGCAGTCTGATCCACAGTGCCAAGGGTCAGGATTTGCACTTTTTCTCCTCCAAGGACTTGCTGACAGAAAAGTAAAAAAGCAGCAAAACACAGGGGATGTAAAAATATGACTGCGTTCCATGGGAAGGGTCCGGGCGTGGGTACGGTTCGCAGCAAGTCCAGCCGCCAGCACCTGCACGGGCTGAAATGGAATCTGGGCTGAACTCTGGCTCTCTGAGACTTTGGCCTGCCAGGAGTCTGCGAAAGTGGTTCAGGGTCAGAGAGAGGGAAGAGAGAGTGAGAGGACAGTTTCACACAGTAATGTGTTTCAAAGCTGTTCCCTCTGCAGGGGTAAGCCACTCTATCACTTTCTATCATTTTATCACTGAGGGACATAAGAACCTCCCTCTAACCTCACAAAGCACAGTTCATATACATAAACTGCACTGTAACATATGATCAAGATGGGAAGAAAAATCAATACAGCATTTTCGAAAGGTAGTCATTCAGTTGAAAATGTTGGTGTCACCGTTTTTTTTTTTTTTTTACATTTCTACATCATTTGAAAAGCACAGCTGCTCTACACATTGTGTAAGTATTTCTTTCAGTAGAAAAATCTCAAGTGAACAGCTGTATGAGAAAAAGAATCTTGTTACATTTATTTCTATTTAAAGTAAGAGCACATTTCCCCTCTTCTATAAAGCCTTTTCCAGAAGTGTGGTATCGTGCAGGCAGTGATGATAGAGTAGTATCATCGAGCACTTCTTTGTATAAGTGTAATAAAGCCATCAACCACACTCCATCCTTTTACTGTTTCCAACTAATAAAGCAAGTATTTTTGAAAAAACAAATATATTTTTCCATGAACGTGGATAGTTTCTTTCTCTTTGAGTTGCAGTGACTGAACTATAAGCAGCAAAAAATATATTTTGATTAGGGGAACTTTTTATAGCTGTGTAACACATGAGAGTGAGCAAAGCCTGCTGGGAGAGAGGAAATAATCATTCATTAACCTTTAACCTGGAGAAGGCATTAAGGCGTTCAACCTTTTCATGTCACACAGCCTTCCTGCTGAGAGCCTGTGAATTCACACTTTACATTTTAAAGCCTAGACAATCATTTGTTTCAAATCTGTTCCAACTGAAATATCTATCTATATATCTATCCTTCTGTCTGTCTGTCTATCTATCTTTTTATCTATCTATTTATCTGTCTGTCTTTCTGTCTATCTATCTGTCAGTCTTTCTGTCTGTCTGCCTGTCTGTCTATCTATCTTTCTGTCTATCTGTCTGTCTGTCTGTCTATCTATCTATCTGTCTATCTGTCTGTCTCTCTGTCTGTGTCTGTCTGTCTGTCTGTTTGCCTGCCTCTCTATCTATCTATCTATCTATCTATCTATCTACCTATTTATCTATCTATCTATCTAGCTATGTCTGTCTGTCTGTCTGTCTGTCTGCCTGTCTGTCTATCTGTCTGTCTGTCTATCTATCTATGTTTGATTAGGAATATTTGACTGCACTTACAGTTTATTCACTTATGACTGCACCATGGTATCTACATAAAAGACTGAACATGCTGTAAATACAGCAGGAAATCTCACTTGAAGAATACACTGGAATAACTGCTCCACACACTCTGCAGTTCACTGCTGCTTTCGAGTGTGAGCTAGTAGACTGGTGATAAATGTTCCTGGAGGTTGGTCCTCAGTCAAAACTAACATTTGCTCGCGTGGCCATTGATTTAGTTGTCATTTCTGGGTTAAGACCAGATACAACAATAAGTTCGCCCTCACACGGTAGCAATAAACACAATAAGCACGGGGCTAAGATCTCACCCGCTGACATTATGAAGTGCTCCAGTTATGTGAGAGGCAGCCATAGTGTAAAAACAAACCAAATGTCAACGCTGAAGCAGGAGCCGTGTGTTTCCACCAGCAGAGGAGCGAGCTGCTAATGAAACCCTGCCCCAACTGTTAGCACTGCCTCGACCTTTCAGTCTCCGCGCTCATGTTGACATTTTCTCCAAATGGAAAGAGTGAGTGCAAGAAAGAATGCTAAAGGAGAAATCAGAGATATTTTTCCCCCACCTCGCTTCCCCGCTTTTTATCGATTTGAACCGTGGCGAACTTCGCGGAAGGGTCGATGTTCCATGTTTGTTAACACTAACCTGCTACTGGATGGCCAGAGAACAAGATGGAGTTTGAATTGCTGGCCCCAGGCTTTCAGTCCAGAACGTGTTCAAATGTAACTAATACTGAGGATGTGTTTTATTCTGAAAGCAATCCTTCCATCTAAATGCCTCTGCTGTAACTTTAGGCCTATCACAGGCAATGCTGGCTAGACTAGAGAACTAGGTGTTGTTACTGCTGTATGAGATCATGATTGTGATAGGCAATGTAGGGCAACATGTATTCTCCCCTGTGCATTCAGCATATTGCATTACTGTGATACGAATACCAGAAGAGTGGCAGGAAATTTGAAAGGCTGAATGGTTTATATAAAATAGCTGGTTAATTATTCAGGAGACTGATATTACAAAAGAAAATGTACTCTCCTCGTTATTAAAAGCTCTGGTAATTACCTCAGAGCACGTCAGTGTTCCAATAACAGCTGTAATGCTGTTAGCAGCGCCTCCATGTGTGTAATGAACAATGCCTGTGTGTGTGAGAAAAAGAGAGAGAGAGAGAGAGAGAGAGAGAGAGAGAGAGAGAGTGAGTGATGCCTTTATTATCTAGCTAGTTCTTCAATAATGTAAATATATTTGCTGCTGAGCACATCAACAATAATGGGGAACTTTTGCACTTGATTTGCAGTTCAGTTTGTTGACAGTTGTAAAAACTGCTTATTATGTAACATGGTCTCGGAAATATATTACATTTCCATAATATTTTAAAGAATATATCCATCTATTCATCATCTGCGACACTTATCGTGGGAGACAAATACACATAATCACACCTGGCAATAGTTTTGCATTTCCAGTTCACCCTACATGCGTGCATTTGGACTGCAGGAGAAAACCGAAGCACTGGGAATGTGAAGATTGTCACCAGTAGTGTTATAACACATTCACTGGCCCTACACCTTGTCAGAAAACTCAGCCACTTTTAAGTATGTGTATATCAGTTTGTGTGCGCCTATGTGTGTGTGTCTGCCTGCATATATGTGTGTCTCCTATCTGCTCTCTCTGTCCTTCTGCACTCTCTACATCACTGTGAGAAAAGGAAGGAGTCGCTACCAGATGGTTAAACAAACACATCACCCAACTGCCCATAACTCAACTCCACTTAGCGAGTGCTGTCAGTGGATCTGTGAGCAGCTCAGGGGCCTCTTTTCTCCCGTCATACACACACAGAGAAAGCCACAGGGCAACAAAAACAGGACCCAAAGAAAAGAGAGGAAGCTGAGCCTCTGTGAGTTTCATTTTAATCAGCGAGCACATTCATCTATGTTACAAACTCTCTGTCCCAGGTGCACTGAATAATGAGGAAGAAGGAGAGGAAGACACCTGGGAGTGTGACAGTCAAGAAGAAAGCAGGAGTAGGAGTGTGTGCGCGTGTGTGTGTGTGTGTGAGAGAGAGAGAGAGTGTGTGTGTGTGTGTGTGTTGAGAGATGCAGGGCTGGGTCTGAAGGGAGTGTGCGGGGGAGTTGGGGCAGGGGTTAAGAGTTTGCAGGTCATGAGGTCACTCTATTTTCCTTTCCCTCAGCCTCATCCCTCTTTAAAAGCCATCACTGCCGTATTTATGAGAGTAATTTATTACAACATGCACTGCCCACAGCAGCCAAAGCACAGGTCCAAGAAGGACACACACATGTACAAACTGCACCCACACTGCGTATGGGGTATACACTGTTATCTAGAGTCTGCACATGAAATTTTCTGAATAGCAGTTTTTATCCGCTCTTCATACACTGTAAAAGACAGCCGAACATTTTCATTTTGCTCCTAAAGATGTGCGTGTGAATGTTTCATTATAAGAAAATTCAGAGGGGGCTATGAATCATAGAGATTGGCCTTCAGTCTGAAACATTGCACAAGCATTGGGGCAGCGGTGGTCTAGTGGTTAGGGAGTCGGAAGATTGTGGGTTCGATTCCCTCACCAGTAGGTTGCCCTGAGGTACCTTTGAGCAAGGTACCATCATTTATGGCATTTAGCAGAAGCTCTTATCCAAAGCAACTTCCAATTCCTGATTACAGGGACAGTCCCCCTGGACCAACCTGGGGTTAAGGGTCTTGTTCAGTAAACCAGTGATGGTTGTGCTAGGGGTGGGATTTGAACCTGCAACCGCTTGGTCCATATGCGAGTATCCTACCTGTAGAACCCCACCTGCGTGTCTCATTCAAGAAACGAGACTTGGCATAGAGCAGCCACTGTTTACCATCTGAGACAGTTTTGGCCTAGTGGTTTGAGACTAGGACCCCGGAATGGAAGGTTGTGGGTTCAGATCACAGATCAGTAGATTGTCCTGAGGTTACCATGAGCACTGCACTGCATGTTGTGTGTGGGTTAAATGCAGAGGCTGCATTTTGTTGGGGTTCACTGTGTGCTGTACTGTGCTGAGTTTCACAATGAGAAATAGTCGCTTTCACTTCCCAGAAACCCATTGCTACAGCTATCCCATGTATGGACAGTTAGTTATGAATGAAGTCTTCATGAATCTACCAACAAAAGAGAAAGAGAGAGAGAGAGCGAGAGAGAGAGAGAGCAAGAGAGAGAGATGGCGGGTGGAGATCTATCTAATAATAAAACTAACTTAATAATTAAAACACATATTTATATCAGAGAAAAAAAAAACAATTACATATATCTATATGTTACTTTCCAAAAATAGTGACAATTAAATTTTTTGGCTGCAACACATGCTATTAAATAATTTTGCAACATATTTTCTGGGCAAGAGTTTTTCAATGACTTTATTCTTTAGCTGTAGTGTGTTTCTGTCCAGTCACCAGCTCTGTGCTTGGGTGCATCTGAAATTTGCCTTTTGCCCTCTAGTTGCTTGATAAATTATCCTCCACTGGGCTGTTGAATGATCTTCTTAATGGAGTCTACATTGGTGAACAGCTAACAGATGCTTCAGTGAACAGGCATGCTGAGCCAAAAAGGCACAATTCTCCCGGGTGACCAGGGGTCACGATTGCCATGATATTGCTGGGGAATGTTAAATATGAATTCCTACAGCCGCTTATGGACTTCCTCTGTTAACAACAGGATGGACTTGGTTGAAAAAGAAGAACGATAACCATTATCATATGCCTCAATTGGCCTGGTGGAGGTAAAATGGCAATGTGGGAAGTGGGGATGATGGCGAGAATTACATTGGTCTCCTGGTATGTGTTAAAGACGGCCTTCGGACATCTGAAGTTCAAACCCAGACCAGCACTGTCACTTACACAGCAGCGAAATGTGATTGGCAGAGGAGGAGTTTGTGGGGGAGGGTGCAGATAAAACAGATGTGTTTTTCCTTAGAGAGGAACAATAGAGGAACCTACACCAGCTAGCTTGCATTCTGCAATGGTTTGAATGTTAGCAATTATACAGGATAAATTATGTGCTTGGTGACTTGATATTAGAGCATGGTGGAAAAGTTCCAGCTGTGCTGTGTTTTGGGAAAGATGATCTGATGATCTGAACTGTTCTAAACAGACGTGTACTTTTAAAAATAAGGGAGTGAAAATGTTATGGGGAGCAAGGTCTTGGAAGAACTGCCTTAGATTTTCCAAGGAACAGTTTAATTTATGATTCATCATAAAAATATGCCAGAGCTTTCAACCTATTGAAAACCTTACTGTTACATTTAGCTGTAGTTGATCAAAGAAAGCTCCTTGCATATGTAATAAAAAATAAGTGTGCTGTGTGTTTAGAGAAAGTTGATTTTATGTTTTTTCTGGGGGGTTTTCTGTGAACAGATGCAATATAATGAGATTTTGGATTGCTGGAATATTTCCTTAAAGTGTAATTCAAGTGTTCCTCAGGAAACTAAAGGCTGTTCTTCTTAGGCATGGACCCAAAAAGCCTTTACTTTGAAAAAGAAGTACTTCATTCATTAGTAATTTGCAAATAAGCATGTGCAAGGGTGTTGCCCTTAAATTGATTAAATTAGAAATGCAGCCCCATGTATTTGCACATGTGCATGTGTGCGTGTGTGCATGTCTGCGTGCACAGTGTGAACTCAAATCCACTGAAATACCTTCACTCTGCCAGTTATCTGTCAGGCCCTGACAGTGTCTCACGTACAATCAGCAAGTGATACGAGTCACGAAAAGAAAAAATATGGGAAAAAAAAAGTTCCAAAAGAAAGAGGCCGCAGCAGGCTGTCCTGACCCCAGCTTGGAGGACTGGCTGTCCTGAGCTCTATGATAAAGCATGGGCTCTCACGGAGGAGGATGGAATTTAAAGAGGTGGAATTCATCTCCCATTGCTAACTTTACAGCCTCGTCTTTACACAGACATCATTGCCAAGGCTCTCTGATGATGTCATCCAGTGTGCTGAGTGAGACAGATTTGTTCTGGCTAAGGCTCTAAACGGCAAAGAGGTCATTCTTTATTTATTTATTTATTTATTGGGATTTTTGGGTTTTTTTATGCAAGGTAACAGGCAGGGCCTTATTTTATATACTTAGATTTTATATACTGTCTGGTGCATGCTTGCATTTCATGTGTTAGTAGAGACTAAAATAATTTCATTCTGTAGTGAGCATCATGCCCATGTTACTTCAGGTCAAGGTGTTTTCCTCAATGAGAAACATAAATGCTAAATGCAACCTGCACTAAATAAACGTAATCCAATCCTGATATGTTCCTGTATTTTTTCCAAGGTCACCAGGTCATCTGCATTTCTAGAATACAAATATTAGTGCAAGTAAGCTAAAATGAGCATCAATAGGTCAGCGACCTCAACAAAATATCCCATACAAACCAGCAAGCTTTTTGTAGTTTGAAGCTTTTTTTCAGTCATTAAGTTTTGTTAGCCCATTATTTATATACCTGGTTGATAGATGATAGTGATAGTGCTGATAGTGTTGAATTTCAAATGTAAACCTACTTTCATGTGAAGTCGTTTCATGCACAGGGGTGTTGCGTTTATGTAGCGTTATTAATATTTTGGCTTCTGTATAAGCACATCATTTGGAGAAACCCATCACACTTTGTGGCTGGTGAAGGAGAATGTACATTACATATTGAGTCTAGAACGGTTCTGTTCCATATTCGGCAACAACAGTTTTCTAAAATGTTATCAATTTTACTTATAGAGAAAACCAGCTGAGACACAGAATTCCTAATATGGCATATATGGATGCCGACTACAGAGCAATGCATGACTTAAGAAGTCTTTAGCCTTACATTTCCAAAAATCTTTGTACTGACAACTTCACTTTCAAAAGGCACTCAGTTACTTAAACTCAATGAAGTTAATATTGATTACATTGATTAAAGCAAGTGTGCACTTCTTACCTCTTTATGAGGTGTTTTTCATATTCTTAGCAATGCATTTACTGATTATACATTCATGTCTTTCAGTGAAATAAGGTTAAATGAGGTCATATTTTGTTAGAGAAAGTGATGTGTTGTGCCTCCAGGCTGTTGTGGTTCAATTGTTAAGCTTGCTGACAGCTGGTAGTTGTTCATCATTGAAGAACATGAACACAAACACAGCCGAAAACAAAAGACACAACACTTCTTAGCTGTATGCATCTGTGTGTGTGTGTGTGTGTGTGTGTGTGTGTGTGTGTGTGTGTGTGTGAGTGTGTGTGCGCGCAGCCTTATCTACTTATCTCTTTATTACTTATAAAGATGCTGGAAAAACTACTGGATACTGGAAAAACTACTGGAAAAGTGGAGATATTTTGCTGCTCCTCATGAACAAATATGCTGTTTTCACAAAAAATTAAATGAAAAAAATTGAGTTGGTTAGCTTGTAAGCAGAAGGTTCTCAAAAATGTAGTAACTGTAGTACTACATGTGGTAAGGTGTGTGTGAGTGCATGCGTGAGTGTTGGTTTGGGCATACTTGTTAAAGACAGAGAAATAACACAATTCTGAATGCATTTCAAAGCCTAGAGCCCTTGTCATGCATAACAGCCTTGAAAATTCTATTTGATCAATAGTATTTATTGAATAAATGCCCCTCTCATCAGTTCACATACTTTCAAAAACCAGGACTGAAAATGGTTAAAGAAAAGAACTTACAAGTCAGCATCAATATTCTGTCATGCTGCTACAAAATTAATGTGAGTTCCAATACAACAGTCAACAGCCCTATTGAACAGGCCCTGAGATTGCTGTAAATAATACAAAATGGTTCAGGGTTTCTCTTCACTGAATGTAATTTACTGTAAATAGGCCAAGACCCTGAATATGAATAGAATTGCATACATTAGCACCATATAAAATGGTGCGTGTTAATGAATATATGTACAGTTCATTTTAGTTCATTTTCACTGACTGGGCTTGTTTTTGTTACTGTGTCGCTATATAGTGTAAAATTGTGATGCATGCCTTATAACTAAAGTTTAAAAGGATCAAGTTTTAAACTGCTGTTGACTGAATGGTTTTCTCCATATGTGGGCTGTAGAGACGGGAAAGAATTATATTTTGAAACTTGAAAAAGAAACGTATCTCCACACCTCCATATATTTATGTGTGTGTATATAGAACACAGACACTCAGGTACTCTGCAGGCCCAGAGTGATGTAGAAAATGGTCAGAGTGAGTGCTCCCCGTGTGTGTCTGAGATGGAGTAGCGGAGAGTGCTCTGAATGGGGAATTGAGACTCATTGATTTGTCCTCTCCAGCGTGTCCCCGAGCCTGTAAAAATCATTAACCTCTCTGACATGAACACGCTAAAGCTGGAGCCCAGTATCTCTGTGAGGTTAATTAAAACTAAACACAGGGAAGGGGTTTGAGACGGGGCCACTCTCATGGGACAGCTTCCAAATGACAACAGAAAGAGAGAACACAGAAATGTTCTGTGCGAAGGACTGTGCTCATTGGAAACACACAGACACACAGACAGACACACACATACAGACACACACACACTTATGCTTTGTGTTTTTCATAAAGGGCGATCAACAGTCATATGCAGACAGGTTTGGTAACCGCTGGCAACTGGCTCTTTATTGTGCCCCTGCTTTCCAGGAATTCCACCAAAAGTCCAAAATGACTGAAAAGTCAAGTGAACAAGATGTCAGTGAAGTCATGCTGTGTGATTTCTCTGTTTAAGAGAACCTGACTGAGTTGTTACTGAATTGTTCACGGAGAAGGTGAAAGGAACCATTCGTCACGTCCCTTAAAGCTGCAACCAGACATGAAATTATGCATGAAATGGGTGAAAAAAAGACTGATTCCCATTGTTGTAAGAAACAGTTAAACAGTTGTTTTGTCCATCCATATTGGAAATGTATATGGAGACAAAACTCCTTAAAGAAAGTATATGTTTCAGAATTACTGCTATTTTACAATTATTAACAATACATATACAAACTCAAAAGACACAATAATGTGTCTTAATAATGTGAGCAGATTAAATACTGTGACAATAATGGAAAGAGTAGCAGATATATATTGTAGATGTGGAGAGACAATATGTAATTTGCCCAGTCTATTTTCATTATAGGGAAAAATACTTTACATTCACTTAACAAACATAATAAGGTGGAAGAAGATCAATACTAAGGCAGTTCTGATTTCATTGTATCATTGCTTTGAGAATGCATTTGCCTAATCACACTCCCAAATTGTATGAGGATAAAGCTGCTTACATTATGAAAAATAATATTTACACATCTGTTGAAGGCAGGAATTTTATGTTATGCACCATTTTCTTCAGTAATTGATTGTAATAAGAGACCCCAGCTTTCTATGATTAGATTTAGGAGGTAACATTATGATGAAGCGTCGACAGTGCGGCAGCTTTTCCTCACAAAATAAAAGACAATTGAATTTTCACTGACCCATCCATTCCGTTCACGCTACTCAGGAACAGAATTATTATACATTTTTAATGAATGTATTATTGAAAACAGTAATAATGTCTGGAAATAAAGGCATTTTAATATCCCGAGCTTTAATAACTAGCCCCACTATTGCCCATTCTGCAGTGCTGGCTTAGATACAATTACCGAAACACTCCACAATCACTTTCTATGAGTTTCTAGTTTCAGTCGGATAAACTGGTTATGCTACGGCAGCATACTCAGGAAGGAGACACTGCTCGACTTTATTGCCTTCTATTGAGTGTGTTTATTGCTTTCCCTCTCTCTCGTGTGTCTGTCCCAGGTTGGGCAGATGAGGCGGAGTGTCTGGTCTGTATGTGTTTCGAAATCTCCTCTCTCCCATAGCAGATCAGTAATTAAAGCACTTTGGCTGAGTCAGCAGGACAGCCTCACTGAGGGAGGAGAGCTGTAAGTCTGTGTATAGAGGTGAGGATAACACTGGCTCTGCTGTGGTCAGTGCTACAGTAGGGCCTGGATTTAGAAGCACTAAGAAGATTGGTATTCTTCAAGCCATTTGTTTACACTCTCTGTGACACTCTGGTGTTTTGAAAACCAAATAATGAAGCCATGATGTCTGAAACTGGCCCCTGTATTTTTACAATGGACCTGAAGTAGCTAAGTAGCTGAAGTAGGGGGTGCTGGTGGTCTTGTGGTAAGAAACTCGCCTACAGACCAAGAGATCACAGGTTCAAATCCCACCTCCAGCACTACCATCACTGGGTTCCTGAGCAAGACCCTTAACCCCATATATACCCCATAAGTCGCTCTGGCTGAGAGCATCAGCTAAATGCTGTAAATGTAAGATGTAAATGTAAGTAAACACATCCCACTTTCCTTTGAGGGCAGGATCAGAAGGTCATGGGTTTGAATCCCAGACTAGTAGGCAAGGTACCGTCCCCATCACTGCTCCCTGGGCACTTTAAAAAGCTGTCCCCTGCTACACAGTGTCTGGGTGAAAAGCAGAGGTTTAATTTTATTGTCTCACTGTGTGCTGTGCAATGTTTCACAATGACGAAAAATAGTCACTTTCACTTTCATATGCTTGTCAAAATCTACAATATATTGCAGTCTACTTGTCATCAGTACTGTAGTAGCAATGGCTAATCATCTACATTACGAGTACTTGAATAAAAGTTTGCAAATTTTATTTTCATCTAAATATAGAGTTTTATAAATGAGTAATTGCTCTGATGGTTTTTATATTTATTTTTTTGTTTGTTTTGATGGTGGTTATTTACCAAAAATACAGGGTATCTACTAAGGGGGTAAGGAAAGTGTGCATAACAATCATGAGTTAAGCAAAATAAGTAGAAGAAAAGCTAAACTCTCCAGTTTACCCAGAGACTTTTCTAGTTATTTGTTTGTTTGTTTGTTTGTTTGTTTGCTCAACATACACTGAATAAAAATTCCTGCAAATTTTACTGTGCTTCACACACTTCCACCACACACGCATAATCACACCACCACATCAGTTTCCCTGCTGGCCTGTGAAAGGTCCACCAGTCCAATCATTTCTGGTCAATAGTGACCCAGGGGTCAGAAACTCACAAATTGTGCTTGGCAGTAGTTGAGTTATAGCCTGCTATTGTTCACCTGCACTATGAGGCTCGATTTAGAAGTGAGTGAGGTAGGTTTGTTCAATAAAGTGAAGGTTGAGTGTATTAGTTTAGAATAGAAAGAGCCTCTAAAGTTGTGTGGCAACCTTGATATTACAGAATGAGGTTCATATACACTTGTATTGTCTTTAATGGCATCTGGGCAATTAATTCTGTGTGGCTCTAAACACACGGTGGCATCTAACCACAGACTGCCACTGAGAATGACTGCGATGATTTATAGCAGTGCTGCAGGCTGGTGGTAGGCCAAATTCTGTCACACTCTATAAATGTACAGGATTATAAATTGGTTGTTCTAAATACAGTATCATGTCACAAATATAGAGTGCCACTTCTGATATATGACATTGCTGTTCTGGCATATGGCAAAAATATGGTGGAACCCTGGGAAGCTAAGTCTATATATAGTTTATGAACACAGTCTTATGAAATGGGTGATAGATTGATGTCTATGGCAGACTTTATGCGATCCAGTTGTAATGGTCAGAGTGGGATCAATGTGTGTAATATAGTGGGCTGCAGTGTACAAGATGTGAAATAAATGTGCCCAGTTATGCTCTTCATCACAATTGTGAGAAGTGTAAAGTAATACACCATTGATATTTTAACAAAGCCACAAAATAAAACCACGCAAATGTCATAGAATCTCAGAGGATGTAAAAAAAAAATACAAATTTTTTTTTTTTAAATCTAAGATTAAAATGACCTCAACTGTACTGTGCTGGACTTGTCTTATTTAATAGCAGTGCTTTAAAGCAGAATGCACATTTCCAGTCACAATAAAGAGAGAGAAAGACAGTGGCCCTGCAAAACCAATAGACAAGCAAGACTGAGACTCTACCATTTGAATCCTCCTTCACTGTCCTGCTGTTCATTTCACTATTGTCACGGAGCAGTGTACGGGATTGGGATGCATCGTATGCGGTATTGTGTGTGTGACAGGCTGGGAGTTGTCTGTGATGAATGGGCCTGCCAGCAGCCCTGACGGCTGTGCTGTTCAATACATATGGATACAATACCGCCTGCCTCTGTGACACGCTGATAGACTTTTGTCCCCTCGTTTCCATACCGTTTAATCTTGGCCACCATATTGTGTGTTTGGCCACTGATGGGCAGATCCAGCATGTCTGCATTAAACGCTGAGCCTGCCTGTCTTGTTGGATGGCCAATGGGTTTATTAACAAACTCAAAGAAACTGCACTGCAGCTTTAAGCAGAGACTACAGTTCCTCTAGTGATGTCTTCAGTGTGTAGACTGGTGACAAAAATGACCACAGACTGTCATTATTTTTGATGTATCTCTCCATGAGCAGCTAGTCCAAAGAATCAGAAGGGATTTATTTGTTATCATTATGATGGACTGTATATTGAGATTCTGTAACTGCCACCACATGTAAGATGGTTGGATGGTGGATGGATGATTATGGAAGAATTAACTTGTTAATATGCTTCTTTATTAAAGTGAAAGTGACTATTCTTGTCATTGTGAGTAAGCACAGCACACGCTGAACCACAACAAAATTGGATCTCTGCATTTAAACCATGCACAAACACACACCGTGCAGCAGGGAGCAGCTATGAATGCCCCCAGGGAGCACTGACGGGGACAGTACCTTGCTCAAGGGTACCTCAGGGCAACCTACTGGTAAGGGGTTTGAACCCACAACCTTCCAATTCTATAGCCAACTTCTTAACCACTAGATAAATAAATACATGAAACAGTTATCCATCCACTTATCCATCTATTATCTAAGCTGCTTATCCTAAACAAGTGTGAGCGTGGAACCTATCCTAGCCCTGAGCATTTAGTCTCAATGGCCCTAGACATCTAATGGAGAAAACAACCAAGAAATGATACTTATAATTTATTTGATATGTAACTCTCTCAGAGTTCATATAAAGTGGAACAATTTTGGCAGTAGTTTTAGAAGTTGCTAAATTTTTAAGGATAGTTTAGAAAAGATGAATATGGTTGAGGTCAGGTTCTTAATCTGCCTCAACTGTCAAGACAGCCCAAGGAATGACAATTTGGGTATTGAAAGCGCCCATAACTAAATGTACTGCTGTCCAACAAACTTACAACTGAGAACCAACTTCAGCGCTGATTACTCATGCTTTTCTCCACCAAAACAAACCAAAAATGCTTGAGAATGTTACCCACAAATCAGAGCAAGAACATCAATAAATGTCTTCAAGTTAATTGAAACAAATTAATGAACTTTGCACACACACACATTACTTATTACATCAGCAAGTGGCTGAAAAATACAACTAAATAAAATGCATTAATATTGTTGTTGGACGTAAGCAAGCTAAAATATAATTTTATTAGTTAGGTTATGTAATGATTTTCGAATATTACTTCTGGATCCCACAGCCAATGTCATGGGGCTATTGACTTGAAATTTACCCCAGATGTTGGTAACAACCCAAGCAACCCACGCATACAAAGAAATCAAAACAAATAAGTCCATAAATTAAGTTATGTGCAGTAAAGTGGAATGACACAGGGAATAAGTGTTAAACACACTAAAATTAATGTAATACTTAGTAGAAAAGCCTTTGTTGGTAATGGCATCTTCAAGACACCACCTATTTGTAGTAACTAGTTACATGCATTTCTCAGGTGTGATTTTCAAGGCTTGTAGGTTCTGGGGGCCTCTTCTATGAACTCTGATCTTCAGTTCTTTCCATAGATTTTCAATTGGATTCAAGTCAGATGATTGACTGGGCCCTTCTAGTAGTATTATTTTCTTTCTCTGAAACCAATCAAGAGTTTCCTTGGCTGTGTGTTTGGGATCATGGTTTTGCTGAAATGTCCACTCTCGTTTCATCTTCAGCATCCTGGTAGATTGCAGCAGACTCTTATCAAGAATGTCCCGGTATATTTCTCCATTCATCCTTCTTTCAGTTATATGATGTCTGCAAGTACCATATGTGAAAAACAGCTCCACACCATGATGTTTCCACCTCCAGACTTCACTGTTGCTATGGTAGTTTGGAGTGATGTAAAGTGCCATTTCTCCTCCAAACATGGTGTGCTCACCGGAACATACAGAAGCTTAGAAATACGTCTGTAACCAGTGCCATCAGTTTTGCAATAAGGTTGCAAAGGTCTTGTGAGAACTCTTACTTTTACACATCATGCTTCTTGTTTGATCCTTCTTATAGGCCATCAGTGCATGCCTTTTTGCACCTCCTTTACTTCAAGTGTTCAATACTTATTACCTGTGTCATTTCACTTTGCTAAACATAATTTATGGACTTATTTGTTTAGATTTTTTTACATGTGGATTACTTGGATTGCTTCCAACATCTGGTGAAAATTTCATGTCAATAGCCCCATTAGAAATATGTACTGAGAAAAACGTTGATGTGTTCCATACTAATTTTCCACACAATATATATATATATGTATATGTATAATTTAGATTTTCTAAATTGTTCCAATATGTTCTTCACTATATGTTACACTTTAAACATAACATTGAAGCATAACAAATAAATATAGTATTTTGTATTATACGTTTTTTGTTGTTGTTGTTTTTTGTTAGTTAGCTTGTTTTGTTGTTGTAGTTGTTTTGTGATTCTATAGAAAAAAGACTTTGGGTTCCCAATTTTCCCACTGTTTCAAATAACATTTTTAAAATTTATTTAATTTTAATATTTTTGTAAAAAATCATTATTTTTAGAAAATATATTTAGAATTTAATACAGCTAATAAAAAGCTGTAGTTGTAATGTAAAAATTACATAAACTGTTTGTGTTTTGTGTTTTGTGTTTATTTGTTTTGTTTTTACAGGACTTTTGTTGCAAGTCCAGGTCCATTTCGGAACCTCTGTTTTGAAGAGCACAAATCTGCTGGAATATCTTCTGAAATCCACAGGATTCACTAGTATTTTAAGTTTAACATGGAAGAGTTTAAACAGTTGAGCTGAAATCCTTTCTGCCTGATAAATTTACAATAGCGACTTAGAAGCAAATTCTCATCCCTGAATATTTATCCTTTTCTCCACCAAAACAAATCCAACATGCCTAAAAAGGATAAAGCAAGCATACAGAACACAAGCCATCTCTCTCCCCTTAAAGAAAGTCATAAATAAGAGCCCTGAGTCAGAAACTACCATCAGTACGAAAAAGTAAGTAAAGCTGTTCTTGTATGTCTCCTGCCATTACCTGCAAAGAGGACCAGCTAGAGCTGTAGCCGGATTCTGGCCAACTGTATGGCTGCTGCCTCAAGGGACACACACATATGCACACACACTTACACACTCTCGCATGAACTCGCTCAGGGGCTGTTGCTTGTGGATTGGTTTGAGTGTGAGCCTATTTCTGATATTTATGGGCTATGGGGACACTGTAAGTTATGTTGGAGCCAGGGCTGAGACCTTCCACCATATTTTCACTCCCTTTTCCTGACTTTTTTTTCCCCCAGTTTAAGATACCCTCCTTTTTCTATGCTCTCCTGCTTCTTCCTTTTTTGACCAATCTAGTTAGCTTAAAACAGTCGCCAAAAGCAAAAAATAATGGAAACTGTACCACGCTACAAAGCCCATCATGGTAACAGATCACATAAAATATACAATCCCACACCCACACTATAAAAATAAAGCTGCTAAACAATGTGCTTTGCAATTGTTCCACTTCTGAGTTCCTCATCGAACCTTTCATTTGAGTGAGTCGGAAACATTTTCTTTTTTAAAGAACTGGACTGTTGTGAGACTGAATAAAATTCTGAGATTTTCTTCTGTCAGCATAAGGAATTCATTTAGAAATATGTGGTTATTGATGGCTGTTCTCATCATCAAATCTGTGTAAAAAGAGATTTTAGATCAACTTCATGGTACTTCTTGTATTGAATGATTAAACACTGGAACACGGGGGTTCCTACACTGCAATTAGACAGACTAAGCTGTAGTTTTGCCCTGTCAAAGATTCACAGTGATTCATCACATCAGATGATGGCTTGGACTTCTGTAATGAAACTACTCCTCTGTTGTTACACCTTGTAAGGTTTGCTTTATGGATTTTGCACTCCACACAAATTGTTATAGCGATTTCCCAAATGAACTACTGATCACCTCTCTCTGACCACTGCTGAGTTTACGGACAGCTTGAGTTTCGCTTTAGTTAATGTGCTAATCTCTGTGATCTATTCGCCTCACATACTCATACTTTACCTTATTCCAGGGCTATAACAGCCCTCACCCTCTGTGTTACAGGCTGACACCCGGGCAATCCCTCTTGCGCGCCATGAATAATGTGTCACTGGGGACGGGGCCTTTTTCCTACGCAAGATGACTTACTTCCAGGGAGTGAATAGTTTCTGTTTCAGGCTCTGAGTCCAAAACCAGAGGGTAATGAAGCCTTGGCCGGGTCTGTTTCCCTAAGATGGTTTGAAAATTTATCTTTTTTTCTTTTTCTGACAGTGCTGTTTATCTGCCATTTCCAATTGGATGCTATTTATGAGACACGTCTGGGATGAAGCGATGTTTCTTCCTTCTGAATAATCAGGCCTGCTGAGGCTGCCTGTTCATGTGCTCTGGACTACAGGCAGTAAAGCTGTCTGTATGTGCCTTTGTTGGAATTTTTATAAAAGGTAGGCATTTCATTTTCTTTTTTTATATAAAAAGTCAAATAATGCAGAAGTTTAATTATCAGTAAAGTGGCTCTAGTCTGTTAATACTGTTTCTGTTTCTACCTATAGTATACATACATATATATACAAATACTTGAAAATATATATATACATATATGCATATTGTGAATGATGTTTTCTCTCTCTCTCTCTCTCTCTCCCCTAAACGGTTCTGGTCTGGCAGTTTCTCTCCACGGATCCGCTTTGCAGATGGGTTTTTGCTGCGTTAATCCTCCGCATCAGGTGGGTTTTGTCAGCGTGTTAGCCTTATATACGCCGGGTCGTTTATCTTTGCGCCCAATCCGGGCCTCTGTCAGCTGCCAGACGAGCTATTTCCTCCCGCGGCCGCGCTGTGCTGGAGGGGCGGAGCACAGAGCACACCCTTAATCAAATCCACCTGCGCGCTGGGGACAGGGGGCGGGCCCGAGGAAGACTCCGCCCACACTTCAGAGACTCATCTACTTTGTCTGCTGAGCAGTCCATCCATCCATCCATCCATCTATCTATATATCTATCTATCTATCCAACTATCTATCTGTCTATTTGTCTGTCTGTCCGTCTGTCTGTCTGTCTGTCTGTCTGGCTGGCTAGCTGGCTGTCTGGCTGACTTGCTGTCTGTCTGTCTATGTCTCCGATGCTGCTTCATTCCTGTATGCACTTTTCCGATGGGATGATTTCATCCTCCTGCTCCCCATTAGGCGCCCAAGTGGCCGCGGCTGACTCTGGCCTCATGTAGCCTGAACTGCCCTGATTGATTCCGCTGCGGTTCCCACAGAGCTGTGAGTCCTCCTCACACTATTTATCTTCATGAAGCGCTGATACGAGCCCGGAGTGCACTCCAAACTCCAAATTAAATCCTTTCTCTTTTTAAAAGCACGGGGCAGGTTCGCGGGAATTTCATTAATCCTGAGTGATACAGCTCCAGCAGCTACTTACATAATCAGCGCACAAGCACTTCCATCCACATGGGAACGAGTGGAGCTCAGGTTTCTTTCTCACCCTGCATTACAGCCTCCTGTAAAGAGACTCAAAAAACTGTATGTGTGTCAGAGCTGTTTTATATATATATGTGTGTGTGAGTGTGTGTGTGTGTGTGTGTGTGTGTGTGTGTGTGTGTGTGTGTGTGTGTGTGTGTGTGTGTGTGTGTGTGTGTGTGTGTCAGAGCTGTGTGTCATATATATATAGCTGTGTGTCATATATATATATATATATATATGTGTGTGTGTGTGTGTGTGTGTGGGCATTCAATAATAATAAAAATAAATGACATTATACCTGAAACAGTCGCTTTACATCCGCAATTAAATTGTTAAGACCTGTTGTCGCACAGTACAGGTAACCTTCCACAGAAGGAAGTGTATCACACGTTTATATTCCTTTAGCAAATATCAGATTTAGTTGCATGCATGGCAGACAGCTCAGCATCACCCGCACGTCATGAGGAGACTGAAATGATTGTAATAAACAGATACATAGATCATCATCATCATCATCATTTCCGCTTTGATCACTCTGCTTTATTTTCCTCCTCAGCTCAAAGGCCAGCACCCCTCACACTTCCTCACAAATCCATCGCGGACACGCCTCAGTGTGTGTAAGTGCATGTGTGTGTGTATTAAATGAATAGACTATGGTAATAACGCTTTGAATGGGCAAGGGTTGTATAATAATAATAATTATTATTATTATTATTATTATTAGTAGTAGTAGTAGTAGTAGTAGTAGTAGTATATTATATATTATTATTATTATTAGTAGTAGTAGTAGTAGTATATTATATATTATTATTATTATTGTTGTTGTTGTTGTGCTGTGGTGTGCTGCAGCGTGTATGTATATATATATATATATATATATATATATATATATATATATATATATATAAAGAGAGAGTATATATATATATATATATATATATATATATAGTTATTATATTTCTTTTATTATGTAATAAACCCGCATTTATTAGGATATAAAAAGTGATTCATATTCACTACTTATCCTCAGTTCGAAGCTATGGAGAAATGAAATGAGTATTTGCTTCTGTTTAAAAAGATAATATTGCTCTTGAGACTGATGAATTTTTACAGTCTGATTTAAACACTTGTCTCAGGCCGGTGGTTCACTATACTGACCACACTGTGGTATGATCAGGTCATTAGGATTATTATTATCACTGGGGTCAGCTTCCCCGCCTCAGTCTGCGTGTGTGGGAAACGCGCGCTTTGCCCTCAGCTTCAGCGGCTGAGACTTTAGAGTCCGGGCCATGTGGAGGTCCAGCCTGCTGTAGACTTTATGCTGCATTTAGATGATATTTATAGAAAATACTTAAAAATATTCTGCTCTCAACCTTGGTTAAAATAGTGAGTGAGGCCAATAAATAAAGAAAAATGAGCACCGCGTTGTTATTTCCCAAATGGGTCGACATTTATTGGAGTGTAACAGCGGACTGGGTGATGAACCCTGCTATGTGTTGTACTGCAGTGAGGCGGAAATGCAGCTCTGTGATAATGAGCGCGTGTATCAGTCCAGCTGTGTCTCTTTCTTCCCGTTCACACCTGTGCGGAGGGGAAAGAGCTCCTGGGGTCTCTCCTCCGCCCCTCTTTATGATCTCCAGCCCGCCGTGCCGGTCAGCAGCGCTCCGGCGGGGGTCCAGGCCCTGACCCGTGCCCGCCGTTTGTCCGCAGTTTGGGGCTCAGGTGGGCGCCCTGTCGGGGGTCCGCGCATTTGTCATCCACTGAAAGAGAAAACAGCAGGTACTAAACAACGCGGAACGTGACACCGTTAGAAGCAGCAGCCAAAAAAAAAAAAAAAAAAAAAAAACATGCGCTCAGTTTGGACGCACACACACAAACAAAAGAGAGCTGCCACAAGACAAACAACCGCAGCTTGAGCTCTATGGTAAAAGTTAACGTCCGACTGGGCTGGAGTTTCATTGATCTGAGCCAACCAAGGAGACAAACGCTAACTAATACAACATTAAAACCCATTAACAGCCGTTATTAGACACAGCAGCCTGGCTGGATTTAGAGTACTCACACCATTCGCAGGTGGCAGATCAACTGAGGCAAAGACCCATAAAATCTGATGGATGAAGTAATTATAACACACATGAACTAAACCATAATGTGTTATCAGTTAATTTGTAATCGCCACCTAAAGTAATAAATAAATATTAGACGTTTGAGTTTCATTTCTTTTTCTACTTTCTTTTTCTTTTCTTTCATTATTTCCTTGATAATATTCACTATTTTTTCGTAATAGAAAAGGACGCTGGCAGTTTAATAACAAAAATATATAATACTATGGTTTCCTGTCATACTATTGTTTTGGTTTATTATAAAATAATTAGTGTGGTTAGTAGTAGCTTAGTATTGTGAGTTAAAATACGATAATAATGATAATAATACATAATAATAATAACAACAGCAACCACATGTTGTGTTATTGACGTTATAATATTTTCTTATTATTGTACTTATTAGTAGCTGTTGCTTTTACGTGAAAATATTATATATTAATGAACTCTGAACACCCAACTCAAGCACTGGACTCCTTCCATAAATATCTCGCAGCTTTTCGGACACGCTTTGGTGTTTGTTACAGATTATGGAGGTCTATATCCCCACCCTGGTGATTACGTCACTAATTAGACTGCTGACCAGGTAAACTCAGGGCGCTCGGGGGAGCCAGTAGCCCGGATGATACGGGTTCTGGGCCCGGGGTTGATGATCTTATTCGTGTTTATTGGCCAGGCCAGGATCAGCGCCCTGCACGGCGGTGTAAAGTCAGCGCTCGCGGCTGCGTTAACGCGCGTCCCCGGATCGTGTACCCTGCAGTTGGGTGCTGCACAGGACAATGCCACCAGACACAGATTCGCCTCCAGCGGACCAGCCCCACGTTTCGCAAATGACCAACCACAAACAGGCCTGATCACTTGTTTTATGTGCTGAGCAGCAAGGCTCACCTTCTGTCCGGAGGTGTACGAGGTGTGTGTTGAGTCGGTCTCGTGCCTTACCAGAAATGTGGACGAAAAAAGTCTTGTCATAAAAGATCATCGTTGAATGTGGCAGTTTTTTAACAGAGAATTTCAACTGTTACATTGAATAATTTTGTCGTTCATTGTTTAATGCAAATCTGAAATATTTGATGTCTGATATATAACAGAAACATACCTTAACTCGGATATCAGGCTGCAGGCGCCGCGGGCAATAACACATTATCATCATAAATAATACAGATAATCGTGAATAAATAAATTATGGGATTTTTTTCCATCTGACTAAATGTAAAAATAAAATCCTCCAGCTTGATTCTGGTGAGGTTGACTAAGTGTGCTTTTTTTCTGTGTGATTTAACCTCTGACAACCTCTGAAAACTGATTGTAGTCTTGTGAATGAAGCAGCAGACAGTAACTTCCGATGTCCCGATCCCGTCCTTTCGGCTCGTCCCGTGGAGGACAGTGTGCACGGAGACTCTGAGCAGCCCAAGGCCGGGAGATAACGCTCAGCTCCCTTTAGGCCTGATGATGGATTAGGTCAGGTGTTCTGTTTCTAATTAATGCTTAAATTAGGCCAAAGAAAGCCCTTTCGACTTACATCGCCGAGAGAAGCTGGAGATCATTTCTGGAGGAGAGATCTCGCCCCGGGATTTTATCTGTAGGAACCAGTGATCTCTGCTGCATCAGAGGGAAACGTAAGACCGTGTCCGCCTCGGCCGCTCTTCTGTCCCCCTGAGGGTCTGAAGTGCTATTGTTGGCGCTCAAACGCCACCAATCACTCCAGCAGAAATCCAACCCGCCACATCGCCCTCCATCGCTCAGCACGTTCTGTTTTAGCAGCTTCCTCTGGAGGCTTTTTTTCCAGCTGATGAATCAGAAATAAAACAAATGCAAAGATGACCAACGCTCATTTTTTCAGAGAACTGACTGTCAGTTTAAGAAGGAAGATCAGTGGCCAAAGTACTTTATTCTTACCCCATTCCTCTACAGCTGAGTTTTAAAAACATGACTGTTTTGGTGAATATTATGTGGAGTGTGACCTCAGTTCGGCATTAAATTGTGATATTCTCTTATTGACCATCACAGCGGATTTTTTCTTTCATATGATTTTAACATGATGCATAAAACCCACTTCTACACCCTCTCTGGCTTTAGACATTTCTTCTGATTTGTGCGCGAGATCACACATTAAAGGTTAAGCTCATCAGACTGCCTGGACCTGCTGATGAGGTATTAAGGCGGAGTGTCATAAACACAGCAGCCCCGACTCTGTTACTTCGGCAAAAAGTGAGATGTTGCATTTTGAGACATTTCCAGATAGTTAATCATGAGGACCACGCCCCCCAAACACACACACACACACACACACACACACACGCACACACACACGCACACACACACGCCCTCCACAGCGCGTTCCTCAGCGCGTGTGTTTCATTGTTACCACTTTGCCCCAAAGCACCGCGCCGAGCGCGACTCCGTGTCTGCTCTGGTGTGGATGCTGTGGAAGGAAAGGTGCTGGTCTCTTCTACCTCAGATCAGATCGCCTTCAGATCAGCTCAGCTCAGCTTAGCTCTGTCGCCTCAGCTCTGCCTTCCGTGAACATCCATATGAGCTCCCGGCACGGACAAGATTGCTTCTTCGAACGCGCGTCATTCATCACCAGCGGTTCAAAGAAGAGAGGACATCTATCACCTGATCATTTATTAAAATCCCGATGAAACTTATCACGTCATCGTGCCTTTCTTCCGCGTTTCCTCCCTCAGATCTTTTTTTTCAAGCATTACAGAATCAAAAGTTGAAGAAAGCTGCGATTTAAGGTTTATAAATAACTTATTTATTTATAAACATGAATGAACGAACATATATATATATAATTTTTAAATATATGCATATATATATATAGATAGATAGATAGATAGATAGATAGATAGATAACTACATGCATCTAAAACATTCTCAAAAAGTTATACTCTACACTCAAAATGAATCTAGCTTCACTGTTTACATTAACAACCAACATACTACTACTAACGATGACGATAACGATGATATAATAATAATGTTAATGTATTTGTTTTACGTTGTTGCTTTATTATGACTCTTCATTATTATTACATATTATTATTATTATTATTATTATTATTATGTCATGCTATACACTATTTATTATTATTATTATTATTATTATTATTATTATTATTATTATTATTATTATTATTATTTTTATTATTATTATGTCCAGTACTAGAGCTACTACCAACAATACTAATACTAATACTTTTATAATAACAGGAAATGGTCATCAATAATTTTCTATTGTCTCAAAAAAACTTGATGAGAGATACATCCAATGAGTAATGTGAACTTTGGCAACACAGAAAACACGTACCTGCCATCAGTGCTTCCACAGTCTTCAAGAAAAGGAGGATCATCTGAAAAGCCGGGGTCCGCTTACTCACAGCTTAAGCCGTCTTATTAAAGAGTTGCCTGAAGTAACTGGCTAATGACACTATCTGCACACTGCTCTTGACTGCCTGTCCACACACACACACACACACACAGGCCAAGCTTCTATGCATGAACAAGCTGACCACAGCTTGATAAAAACATGCCTACTCAACTGCTAGCTTTCATTCACTCATTAAATGGACTGTTGCAAAAAAACTGATTACAAAAAAATGAAAATGGGTAATGACCATGTTTACTAAATTAGTTGTATTATTTTATTACTCTGCCATTTTTTTCTAGTTTAGTCTTTACTCACCAACGACTTTTTCTTGATCTTCTCAAAATCTAAAATATAATATAAGTAATAATAAAAATAATAACACAATAAACTAAAAAAGTCACTTGCTTTCATAGCGTTGGTGGGGAAAGGGGCCGATGTACTGTTGCATACTTTTCCCCATATTGTCGGCTGCATCGTGATCTCCTCCCATATGTGAGTAATTACCCCCTCTCCCCACCCATCACGCCACACACACACACACACACACACCCAATAATATCTCTGCTTTTGTAGACCGCTTACTGAATTGGAGGCCGAGCAGTTGCCGTAATGAGCCTTCACTCTGCCACGAAGCACGTGTTCGGCCCTGCGGGAGGGTGGCCTAGCGAGCAGAACATCCAAGCCGCCTGCCTTCTTAAACCCGACTGACACTACTGGAAACCTCCTTCCGCGTCCACGACCGGTGACCAGCCCAAGACGTAAGCAGCGGGTCAGCGTCGCGTAGAGTTTCTCAACACCCGCCCAATCAACAATAACTCTGCAGCGTTCGCCTGACTTCTCCTTTTCTCCATTTTTTTTTTTGCCTTATTTTCGTGTGGCGAATCCTCCGCCCAAACACTTCACCGACACCAATTCCCCCCACCCCGGCCAGTGCCCTTCCTCCTTCCTAAACACCCATGGGGCTCTTCAAAGTTGGACTCTGCACGGGCACTATGGTTTCGCCGAAGCATGGTGATCTGGAGAAGCACGGCAGCCTGAAGATCGCCGATCGCTCCTCTGAACAGCACCCGCTCGGGCCCGGACGCTTTGCGTAGCGGAAGCCCCGCGCGCCTGTTCGCTCGAAGGAAGAAAGACCCTTGCTCTCTGCGTTTATTCCGGTGGTGGGGATTCGTTTCGCAGGACTGCGATGACCTCCGTAGCGCGACATGAAGGCAGGCTCTGTTTTGCAGTCCAGCGGCGAGGACAGGAGACGGGCTCCCTTAGACCAGCTGCCGCCCCCTGCCAACTCCAACAAGCCCCTCACCCCCTTCAGCATCGAGGACATTCTCAACAAGCCCTGCGTGAAGAAGTCCGCGGCGAGTCTGTGTCCGCCGCGCGTGCTGGAGAAAGTGAGCGGCTCGGCCGCGCTGCGGAACGGGATCAGCACGCCCTCCTCGCCCCTGTGCGCCCTGGAGGAGCTGGCGAGCAAGACGTTTAAAGGGCTGGAGGTCAGCGTGATCCAGCGGTCAGCTGCAAAGTGGCCCCAAAGAGTATTTGGACCCGATTTTGGAAGTGGGAGAGAATGGGTTCCGCTGATTTATTTCCCCCTTTTTCTACTGTTGCTGATTGTTTTTATTTTTGTCTGCGCGTGTGTTATGGGTGTTTGTTGGGGATTCAGGGTTTGGTTCACTTGAGGAAAGTTCAACAGTGTTGAGTTGAGTAAAACAAAACCACGCAATGTTTTAGGCCCATGAAATGTAAGTTAGACTCTTTATGCGTTTATCATTAAGTACATTTTTTCCACATTGTGGCTCTCCTCAGTGTTCATATATATGCTTAGATATGTATGGCATGAGGACACAAACACAGCACGCAGAAGAGAATGAAGAAAGACAAAGTATTTTTCCTCTAATAATATATTATTCAATACTTGTTATACTTTCCTCCTTTCTCCCAGCACTTTTCATACAATACATATATATATATATAGTATATATATATATATATATATATATATATATATATATATTATTATTATTATTATTAGAGGAAAAAGACTTTTTTTCTTATCATATAAGTAGTGAATATTATATTATTATACACACACTCACATTAGGTGGGTACTTGCAGTCCTTTCAGTGCACGCAGACTGTCAAAGCGTTCATTCCTCGATAAATTCAGAAAGTTGGACAGACGTCACTAAGTCAGGATGGCCATCCCTGCTCACCTACGCCCTGGCTGCCTGAGCGCTTATCGACTCGTGAGACTTTTCGAGCTTGCACTTAATGGCGTTGTTTTGCAAAGCTTTTCCACCTTTTGTTCCAAGAGCAGATGTTGTGCTAGCTGACCGCGGCACCGCGGCCTAACAGGCGCACCAAAGCTACACACCCAGCCTTCTATCAGCATTTCACTCCTAAAACCTGTTCCCATGCGCAGCTCACAACCCCTCTCTCCCCTCCCTCCCCTCTCTCCTCTCTCCCTCTCCTCTCTCCCCTCCTCTCTCCCTCTCTCTCCCTCTCTCTCCCTCTCTCCACGTGAAGGTCGCGAGCACCTGAGCGCGTTCGGACAGAGACAGGCCTCGAAGAAGCGGCGGAAGTCCCGCACGGCCTTCACCAACCACCAGATCTATGAACTCGAGAAGCGCTTTTTATACCAGAAGTACTTGTCCCCGGCCGACCGGGACCAGATCGCCCAGCAGTTGGGTCTGACCAACGCGCAGGTCATCACCTGGTTCCAGAACCGGCGCGCCAAGCTCAAGAGGGACTTGGAGGAGATGAAGGCGGACGTGGAGTCCCTCAAGAAAATCCCGCCGCACGCTCTGCAGAAACTGGTGGCCATGGAAGACCTGGACGATACCCAGGGAGGCTCTGGTCCGATCTCCCCCAGCATATCCCCCTCCTCGCACGGCCACAGAGCCTTCCCTCAGTCCCCGTCCTCCTCCAGAGGACAAACCACAGACGAGTTCTCGGAGGAGGAGGATGAGGAGGAGGAGGAAATCGAAGTGGACGATTGAAAAATTGGGCCCTTTCATAAACGGGCATTTTTTTTTGTTCTTGTTGTTCTTTATTTTTCACGACTTTTGCACGGACGATGAAGAACTCGAAACAGAAAGGATGCTTTTATTCCCTCTTTCGCTCATGTTTTAATTTATTGCAAGGATTGTAAAAGCCTTCGAGGTGTCCACGTTTGAGACTGAAGACGTGCTTCAGGAGTCCATGTTCATTCAGTAGGATGTGAGAAATGATTAGTGATTGTGGTACAGGATCACCACTGCGACCTGTGTATGTACATTTTTTTAAGTCACGTGCTCGGAGGGCACAACTCGTGCGCTGGGTTGGTTCCACAGGTCGCCATCCATTTACCATTGACATGAATGTTATAGCTGCTAATGATACGTCTCTGCCAAATGTGATTTTTAGTTCAACTGATTTCTCAAATATATAGACATATTTATATTTATACAGTGTCCAAAACGATGCCATTGATTCACAGGCTTACTGTTTGACATACATTCATAAAAAAACACTTTATTACTGGGACTACGGTTGCTGGAAAGTTTTCTCTGCTATATTTCTCACACTGACTCGCTGGATGAAGCCCCCTTGGCCAAATTAGCCAAATAATGGTGGGACGGTTGTGTGTATAGTCCTAATTCACCTTACGATGCATTTTACGCGATAAAGTTATTGTAACATATTTAATCACCAACTATGTAAATAAAGGGTATATGATATTTCAAAAAAATGTTTGCGGTGAAGTTGTAATCTGAGCCTTTTAATCGCATTCCTTTGCTGGACACAGTGCCCTGCCTTGACCCGGGTGCTTCTTTCTTTCCCTTTTGTTTCTTTTTGATACTTTCTCTTACTCCGCCTTTTGAGAGTAAACAGTGTCCGTGTGTCCACTTAACGCAGGGATTAACATCAGCGTTAACACACCCCAGGCCCTGACACCACAGCCAAGCTCTGCAGGCTCTCTTAACAAACCCCCTTCTCCTCTCAGGGTCGCTCATTGTGCGTGTTAAGTGGTTCGAGCTCAATTAGGGGCAATTGAACAGCCCCCCTCCCACCCAAAAAAAAAACACAAGTGTCACAAGGCTTTCAAAGCTTAAGTCTGGCAACAAAAAGCTTGCTTTCGCCTGGGCGACATATGGTTTATGAATTTTCTCCAGCCCAAACCAGTCAGCATGATTGATTAGGTTAACCCGCCTTTGCCGTATAGAAACAGGGCCGGTCGCATCTGCGCCCCTTTAAAAACGCGACCGCTGCAGAAAAAACACCCATGAATAGCAATTGATTAGCATGGGGCTCCTAATGAATAAATCTCAATAGGAAAGCAAAAGAAATGGGAGGACTATTGCCTCTTTCTTTCCGCGCTCGCTCTGTCCCAGCAGCCGTCTGCTCCGAGGCTTTCGCTCCATTCAGTCCAGTTGTTCGCAGGTCGGGACAGAAGTTTGGGCTGGAAAAGAGGCGGAAAGGCGGCGCTGCACAATCGGGTTAATCGCTCGGAATAGCAGGGGGTGAAAAGTCAACTTCCAGTTTTATGGACGTTTAACACAAACGGAGACACATTTTCACCAGGCGTTTCAACTTTAATTTTATTTAAAATATTTTATTTATTTTATTTTAAAAATATCTTTTTTTTTAATGATCTATATATAAATATTTTTTTCTCAATTAGTTTCAATTTTAAAAATCACCGGTATTTACAGACAGATATTTAACACGTCTTGCAGTCAATTCTTGCAATCAGTCACATGTGATCACTACAGTTACTAGCAGCGTTATTATAATCCGATCATTATTTTAAATTAAACATTAAGCAGAAATGCAGTTTTCTGAATCTCTGTCCTGTTAGTGTTTCCAGTTTTAAACAGTGTCCGGGATGGAAGTGAATGCGGTTCTAAAACGGGACATGGACTGAAATAACAAGGTGGTTTGAGCGCCGGGACGGCTTTTCTAAATATCGCAGTGAAATAAAGGCGCTGAAAAAGTCCAGAAAACATGCAGCTCAATTCTCCTCGCTTTAATTAATTATTAAATTAATCCTTTTCTACCGGATACAGGATAGGATACCGAGCCAGTTCGAGGCAGTTACAGAAATAAATGAAGAGAAGGGCTTGACCAACGAATATAATTATTTTTATTAATTACTTTTTTTTTTTTTTTTTTACATAGAAGCTCATTTCACTAAATATATAAATGAAAGAATAAATAAACCATGACATAATGACCCCAAACGTGTAGCTTTTAGACTGTAAAGTTGTGATTTTATAAACTTTGGCTGTGGTTTTATGAACTACATGCTTAATTTCTAATGTTTCAAAATATTGTACATCAGTGTTTTTATGCACATTGGTAATGCTGTGTGTGAATCAGCTTTCAAACATTTGTGCCTTTTTCAGACTTTCTGTGGCGATCAGCTGAGATTATTACTAGAAACAGTAAAGATACAATCTCCCTGCACAAAGTAGAGTCTTCAAATATCCTCAAAACCAGGTTTCATTTATAAACAGGAGTTTAAAAAAAAAAACATTTATAATGAGCCTTTCCCTGCAGTGTATTTAAACCAGTGTTAAACACTTATAGCGCCCCCTTGTGTAGGATTTCATAAACGCACTGCCCCTTTTCCATTTGCTCACTGCTAAAAATTCACATTGCTCGGTCATAGCCATTTGTTAATATTATATGTGGATACTTCATAAATGGATTGATTATTTTAATGTGATAAAAAAAAAAAAAAAAAGAGTAACAGAGCGAGACATTTTTACATTTTAATTTATTTTTCAAAAATACAAAACAAAAATAAGTTTATATGCACAGAAAACCCTATTAAAATAGAATATGTGAAATACAAAATATTTACACCAGTTCATATTTTTACACAATCCTATCTTGTCCTCTTGTCCTTGATGGTATAGTGGAGAACCAGTGGTTGAGCCTAAAGATGGGAAAAAAAAGCTAATCAAGCACAAAGAAAGTCAACAACTCCATTTGGTCACATAATTTAAAAACATAAAGCATCTTCTTTTACTTTAACACTCCACAAACCAAAATAAGATTGTGCAACTGGGGAGACAAAAATGCAAAAATAAACTGGCCGTTCCATTTACCAGACCACAAAGCCTAACCAGACATCCTGCTCTCACTATTTTATTAAGCAAGCATTTCGTTTATTCATGAGTGGAAAATGTAGTGTTCTGAGTGCTGAAAAAATGCAAGAGAAAGAAAAAGAAAGTCCACAGAATGAGCTACTACACTGAGACAGAGCGTGTATGTTGTTTAAGAGGCCATACCTTTCCAAACCAGTGAGACAACCACAGACGCTTCATTGTCATGTGATCTGGTAGTGATTCATTATTAAATAACATCTGGACCTAAAAGACCACACAGAAAAGAGCGATAAATGGAGAAAGGAGATGAGAAGAGAACAGGGAAGAGAAGGCAGTTATTATAGGAATCTGATTTTGAATTAATCAAAATCAATTCAATTAAAAATTGAATTAATTAATGTAAAAAAATTCTAATATACTTCTAGATATTGTTGGGCAAAAACATTGACAGACGTTTACATTTGGACTTTAATTCTGTAATATTTCATATGTTAGTGTTAGTAAGTGTCCTATTTGGTATATTTGTGGACTAATATATAAATTATATGCTGGACCAATTTCATAGATATTAACTGATACAAAAAGAAGACAGTTCAGTATGGTAAAGAAATGAAAGAACAGACCTGGTTCCTATCTACGTTGAGTCGATGGCACAGCACTTTCCTTAGGTGCCTGACCTCAGCTCTGACCGAGCAACGCACAAACTTCTGCTGCAGAGATCAGATACATCAACTTTAACCAAATTATTGTGTACAGACTCTTCAGGTTCTGCCCATTTATACTTCAAAAAGTCAAGATTTGAAACAACATGACAGTGTCATTTTGCAATACATTAATATATTAGATAAACAAATAATATAGAGCATCTGAAAATGGAATTTAATCGATTTGTTAAAGGCAATACATTTATGTTAGTACATACATATCTTGTATATATGTTTACTAAAGACAATGAAGAGTCTAAATGCATGTTATTTTAAAAAGAGATTCTTCTAAAGGCCAAGAGAAATAAATAGCTTTAATAATATAATAAATCAAATGTGAAACGTTCTATCAAAAATTAAATTTGCACCTTTACATATTACACTAATAAAATCACATATGAGAGAGGTAAACTTTTTTCTAATGTGTTCACTGTCTTACCTGTAGAGTTAATTTATTTTTATCTTTTCCAGACAATGATGAGCTGCAAAGGTAAACCAAACATTTATTTAATGAATATGTAATATATGAAAAAACACAAATAAAACTGCTTCAGTTTAAGTATACATTACTGTGCAGAGGTTTTAGGCAGGTGTGGAAAAAATGCTGTAAACAAAGAATGCTTTCAGAAATATAAATAATGATTGCATTTTGTAAATTGATAAAAATAAACAAAGTGAGTGAACAAAAGAAAAATCTAAATCAAATCAATATTTGGTGTTACTACATTTTGCCTTCAAACCAGCATCAGTTCTTCTGGCGCCCACAGAGCCCTGATCTCAACATCATCCAGTGTGTCTGGATTACATGAAGAGACAGAAGGATGTGAGGAAGCCTACATCCACAGAAGATCTGTGGTTAGTACTCCAAGATGTTTGGAACAACCTACCAGCCGAGTTCCTTTAAAAACTGTGTGCAAGTGTGTCTAGAAGAATTGATGCTGTTTTGAAGGCAAAGGGTGGTCACACCAAATATTGATTTGATTTAGATTTCTCTTTTGTTCATTCACTGCATTTTGTTGATTGATGAAAATTAATGATTAACACTTTTCTGAAAGCATTCTTTGTTTACAGCATTTTTTCCACACCTGCCTAAAACCTTTGCACAGTACTGTATATATATTAAGTATACAAGAAATAGCTGTTAAATGGGCATTACTAGGACAGATGGTCTAAAGTTCTGTTCTGAAGAAAGCTGACAGATTTATCACGGAGATGAAAACGAGTCAACTAGCGGTCCTGGTGACCTGAGTGTAGAAAAAGCTGCACAGCTAGACACAAGGGGAGTCCATGTTTAGCTTTAAAATGGAAGAATGAGGATGAATATGATCATGCTTTAGGTACTGTAAATTTTAAAAGCCATTTTTAAAAAGTAAGACACTCCGTAATGAGGTTTTATCAGTGAAGAGTGTTTGTGTTCATTACCCTCCTTGATTTTAACTTTTATCTACAGTTGGCATTTACTATCTTTGGTTTAAAGGACTGAAAAAGGTATGAAGACACTCAGCAATTGTTTCATATATGACTAAAAATTAGGGATGGGGAAATACAGCAAAGGTGAGAATATGACAATACAACGATTTTGGGGCTGTAATATTAAGCTGTTGAAATTCCCTGACTCATAAGCAGGCAGCATACTACAAATTTTGGCAACTTAAGACTTCTTATCCAGTTTACAGTGGGATGCAAGAGAACAAGAGTTCTTGCACCATCTTGTGGACTTCAAAAGAAGTATATTCAAAAATATAACCATACTAAGTAAATGGTAAAAATACAAAGATAATATTAAATTAGTACGTATTAAAAGCCTTTGAGCCTCTGTATCAACAGAGTGTGCAGAAATACACCAGCACTATAAAGTATCTATTTTTTCCATCCTCTAACACACACAGACAGAAAGACACCCAACCCAAACACTCACGCACCAACACCGCATTAAGAAAACTGACAATGAAGTAAATTAACACACTTTTTGAACTGTGTTTACACAGCAAGTAATCAGTCGATTTTTTGGTTCACATCTTGGAAGGAGGAAAACTGAACAAGTGTAACTGGGTGAAGTTAAGACTGCTACACATCTGGGTTAGGCCATCCTAGACATCTGGGTAAGGTCATGGGCACTTAAGATACATTGCATCACAGCTTGTGTTTGGGGCTGTGTTTTCGCCGACTGGTGAGAGAGCCCATGCAGATCCCTGTGCATTGCAGAGAATGTCTACATTGTGCACATTATAATCAGAATTGGACAACAGAACAATGAATGAAAATGGCTTGGTCAGATTAATTACATTGTCTTTTCCAACACGTGAACATTCTTAACTGGGGAAGAAATGGCTTCAAGATGCCCTATGAGAGAGAGAGAAACCAAAATAAAAAACAAAACCAAAAAAAAAACTGAGGTGTGATGCTCTGGAAAAATGTCAGCTTTGAAACCATGGGTCCTGGCATTCATGTGGATATTACTTTAACCCTGTTGCAAGTACACTCCCTTAAGGCTGTATTTACTAAAGGCAGTGACTTTTTTTTTTTTAATATAAACACAATGATGTGTATATATACCAAACACCAAATGAATGCAGACAAAATTCATACATTCATTAATTTTCTTAATCACTTATCTTTACCGGGGCCACAGGGGGTGCTGCAGCCTATCCCAGCGCACACAAGGCTAAAGGTGGAGAAATACCCTGGACAGGTTGCAAGTCCATCAAAGCGCAAACACAAGGACAAACACCTGCAGTCACAACTAAAGGGCAATTTAGGATCTCCAGTCCACCTCACATGCATGTGGAAGAAAAATGAACACCCAGTAAGGAACCAGACAGCCTCATCTGGGAATCAAACCCAGGACCTTTTTGCCCTGAGCTGACGATGCTGCTCACCGCGCCACCTTACTGCACATCACAAAAACTATGATCAGCAAATGGTTTGTTGTTGCCGCTTGATTCCCACGAAGCTGCAACAACAGGAAAAGAGGAAGACCAAATAATTTTATACGGCCCATATTATAGATACGGGCCATATAAAATTATTTTGTCTTCCTCTTTTACTCTTTCTTGGAAGCTCTATAATCATCATCATCTCTCCTCTGGACATGTCCAAACCAACACAACCTTGCTTCTCTAACTTTGTCTCCAAGAAGTCTAACCTGAGCTGTCCCTCTAATATACTCATTTCTAATCCTGTCCATCCTCATCACACCTGACGAAAATCTCAGCAGCTCTGACCCCTCCAGCTTTTTGTAAAAGACAGTTAAACATGAATTAGGTGAATGACTCAGCCTGTACATGCCTTACATGACACCATGCATGGCATATGTAAGGATCATCACTGTGCTCCACTTTGAATATCTACCCAATGTGTTTAGATGTTTTTTTTTTCTTTACACTTCAGAATTCATTTTTTTTTAACATCATCCCTTACATTACTGATGAAAATCAGCAGGCAAATTCAAAGGAAGCCATGCATATCCTGTCCATACAATTGTCATTTGTCAATTGAAACCATGCTTAGATGCATTTCAGTTTAATAAAGGATTATTAGTACAAGTATCGGTATGTCTGTAGTGGTTTAAAAAAAATTGTTCAGCCAATCCCTGCAAATTCCATCTGGTTTTCTTTGGCTTGTTTCACCTTTTTTGATCATTGAGTTCTGTTCCTGATCTGAATAACCTGAAAGTCTTTCAGACTTTCATTCCATCATTTTATATGAAATTAATATGAGGGTCATTCTGCACATTAACCTCATTCATCTACAATCTAAAATCAATAGGTCCCTAACATCACTCAATTACTAATTTTACATAACAGCCCCCGGAATAAAACTGTACTAAAAATGTACCATAGACAGTCTTACAATGTACTACTACCTCACACATTGTAGTTTTATTTTAGTAGTGCCTATACATTACTTTAAAAAATATTCATGTTTTATACATTCATCCAACATGAAAATACAATAGAAGGGTGAACGCATGACAAGACTAAAAATGTTTCATTCTTGTGTGTGGAGTCTTGTGATCACACGTGTGTACCGTGTGCAGTACGTGTAGAGTGAATTTTTACGGCCTCGTGGGCTTGTTAAAAAATTAAACTGGATGGCTAGTATGATTATTCACAATGTAGCACATACACTTCAGTTTAAATGCAACGTACAAACATAACATAAAACCTGGACCCTTACCTTTGTCTTTCTAAACAGAGTGAAACTTGCTCATCATATCTGTAGAAATGGGCTTTTGAGTGATCAAAGCTGGTGTATGGTAATCCTGTGTTGTCTGGCAATGATTCTATGAAGAACAAAAGGGAAAATGTTATTTTTGGAGGGCATTCATATTCACACCAAAGCTTTCACATTCATTTACATGAAGCTTGCACAGGCTGAAAATGGTCATTTTACCATCCCCCGATGGCTGTATGATTCGCTCGAGGCCTCTTGACTGGTAAAATTCCCTGATTCTTTTGTCTTCACCTGAAACCCAAGAAAAGACAAAAGATCTTCAACAATAATCAGCATTACACAAAGATGCCATTCTTGCTGTTCTTCATTCTTGCATATAATCTGATGCACTGAGGGCATACTTACTCTCTTGCAGCCCTGGTACCAGTTTATAAACGATATCTTGCATTACTCTGTCCAGCTTAAGATTCAGTAAAGGCTGCGTTTCATGAATTTTGATGTTACACATTGGACAATATTTGCTGGTTTGGAGGTATTTCACAATGCAACTCTTGCAAACTAGAAAAAAAAGAAATGAAATAACATGACCATACTGTCATTAGGGGGCACACAGTAGAAAAATGCTGTATCTTTGCACAGCTCTTTTTTGGCTGTCACTCAATAGTTGGTGTAGTGAGTGCAGAAGACTTACAGGTGTGAAGACACTCCGTTATGGTTGTTGCATCTATAAAGTATCCCGCACACAGATAGCACACTATGTGTTCATTCAAATCCTTAATTTTTATCTTCACTTCTTCCTGCAAATAACAACGAAAAATTAAATACAATTCCTTGAGTGGGACATGATGAACAATGCGTCTTCTCTGTTTAACCAATCCAAACACACTGGGAATAAACGAACACACACACACACCAGGAACAGTGGGCTGCAAAGCCTGCACTCTGTGAGCGGTGATGGGGACGGTATCTCAGGGCAACCTACTAGTCCTAGACCCGATTCCATGACTTTTGGACCATGAGGCCAAGTCTCTAACCAGCAGGCCAAGGCTATAAAGAAATCTTGTGTGGTTTGTTTGTTGTTTTTTTTTTTTGTTTTGTTGGGGGGGGGGGTGGTCATATGGTAGGAATTCTCAGCACTCTCAAGCGTCTATTAGCTACTAATATATATATATATATATAAAAAGCATGGTTATCAGCAACAGGGCAGTAAATTAAACCCATGTGGTCCACAGTGTGAAAGAAATGCACGTGGATCACGCCCCCTCAGGTCAGTACTGATGAAGGACCTCGCTGTCACGTACAATTTCTGCATCCAGAATAAGAACCCGAGTGTGACAAGCCTCCTTTACCGATATACAGCAGTGGTTTTAGGTCCGGTTCCCGTTTCGAGTCGCCCTGCCTCGTTGTGTTATTGTGTCTCATGGCTCTCTCCTGACCCTCACACGAGCTCCGGCTCCAGTCCGCCCAAACTTTCGGACTGTTCGCCGCGAGGACTGAGCTAATCCTGCCGGGGGGGGCACAGTGACACCAACACGTCTCATTAATTCGCGCTTGGGTTAAAATACTCCGGAAAACTCCGCGTTTCTCCGTCCGGGGGTGGTTCTAAGTGGAAACACGCGGAGGAGGCGGTGGCTGCGCGGACCGAATGCACTTGTTCTCTCGTCATGCTAACCGGCTAGCTGAGCTACCGCGAGGCTTCACAGCAAACGGGAAGCGTCGTGGGTGAACGGCTTATTTCCACGCCGCCGAATAAATGTACAGACGTGAAACGTGTACAATAAGCCGGTCGCTCCACGAAAATGCCCCCAAGACCCGATGAAAGAGCCGTGAAAAGGTGAACAACAGCCCGCTCGGTTCTCCTCAACTCACGCCTGCGCAAACCGACTGCAGGCTCGCGCGCTCCATCGCGTCCCCACCGTCCGGGCGCGCGCCGAGAGCCGCGTTTATAGCGCGCCGCCGAAATGCGGCCGAGAGCGCGATCCAGCCGCTCTCCTTCACCCACCTCGTTTCTTAAAGGGTCGAGTTTATACACGTTCTGTAGTTGATTTCTTAGCCGCATAGCTATCGCCATTGGACCTTGCTCCGCCATCTTTGGGAATTCTGCATACTTCCGGGTAACGGTAGTGGGCATGTTCGGGTGGAGGAGAGGAGACTGAGCGGACCGGCGCTCTTCACCTCCACACACCTTCACCTCCTCTTTACACGGCGCTCAGCGCTGCTCACGGAAATAAAAACACCGGGGAGGCTCAGGATCGCGTGTGCGGAACCGGCCCGCTGGGCTGATCTTCTGATTTCATTAATAAAGTGAAACAGCCGCGACACACCTGGAGAGCGGGGCGGCTCGATCCGGACAGAAATCAGCATCACGATTATTTCAGTCAGTGTTCACGCCACGGATCTTTACCGTCCGGTGACTTAGGAAATGTCATGCATTTACCGAACTTTTTTTTTAAAACTCAAATGTTTGAACAACTTTTGCGTCATTTCGTTTTCTTTAAACTTTAAATGGAAACATTATAAAAGGAAAGCATTTTTTTTTTTACATTTAAAAGACAGAAAACTCTATTGGCTATTGGAAACACCTTAAAAATCTGAAATCCGCCTGGTTTCAGTGATGAGTTCAATCAGCCCACAGTGTTTCCTTCTTTTCTGAAGACTTGCTGCTTAGATGCTCAGATATTTCTTTGCCAGATTGGTGATGCTTCCACCACTCAAAATGGGTCCTTCAGAAAAACACTTAATAGTTCTAGGCCGAGTTTTAAAATTTTTATAATCACTGGAGGTCAAATTCCTTCAGGAAACCTGGAGAATGATTCCTCAGCGATAGATTTAAAGCTACAATAACAGCTGTCTCTGGATGAGAACCATGAGAAATAAGGTGTGGATTAAGACTTTTGCACTGTGCTATAATTCTCAGAGTTACTTTAGTAGTGTTTTGAGCATATTTTTTCTTCTACTCAAGTTGTTTTATGGAAAGCTATTTGTACCTTTACTTCTATTCAGTTACTGGCTAAGGCCACTCTCCACCTATAAACATTTAATACAAAGTGTTGTTTCTCTTGCGATATTCAAAGTTAGAATATTCTTGGGGTCAATTAAGTGTGTCTGAGCAAGGAAATGGACAAATCCTGCTGGGTTGTGATCCCTCAAAAAGAGGCACCTCTGCTTTAGGATGTATCCTGAAGTGTAGTTCTTCTTCTTAGCCACTAGATGGCGACATGCGCCTTTGATAGAGGGTTCTTGTAATGGTAACTCCTAATGATTGTCGTCATTAGTGTAAATTTCAGGATGATGTCTACCTTCCTCATGATAAAGTCCACACCAGAGACCAGTGTTTAGCTCACTTTCATGTCATTTCAGTGTGAGAGCTGCAACTGCTATTTTTGACCTCAATGGAATTTGCTTGGAAAAAATATCATAAATCACTACTTTTGTAACATAACCTCTTTTCTCCACAAAGGTCATTTTAAAGAAAGAAAAATGTACTTATATGTTAACCTAATAAGATTATTTCTTTAAGAAGTAATTAGGTCCCTAGATCCCCAGAGGGATCTCTGTCCATTTGGCATGACATTAACACATATTGTAGAAGGTGGCTGTTTTCAAAAGGTGTGGTAAAATGAATGCGTTTTAATCTGACAGTATTCAAATGCTCTTTGGAAAAGTTTGCAAAGGATCTCCATTGCTGTGAGCATGTAACATAGTCTTAACGCGGAGCTGCCAGAAAAAGCACACCTGACCGACAGGATTTTGAATTTAGGCAGCATCGCAAGCCCTGCAGCCGGGATGAACAGCAGAACTGACTAATGCAAATCAAAGTGATGGGAGGGGGGACATATTTAGTTTGCAGCTTTAAATGGTTCACATGACTTCACAGTGCATATCGACAATGAGGCCTTCTTTTCTTCACAGTTTCTTGGACCGATATCTAATCTGTTTTGATTTCTCTCTCCTTGAACTGAAATAATGCAATTCTCTGATCACACTGTCTGGCAGCCAAAGGCTATCAAAGCTTAGCAGAGACAAGGTAAACTAATATCTAATAAAAGGAAAGTTGTGCAGTAAGACATGACAGAGAGAGAGGGAGAGAGGGAGAAAGAGAAGGATATTGGAAATGAAAACATGTCAATGAAACCACAAGGCAAAACAGTGTGTTTCTTGTTGAGATTCATTCATGTGAAGGGGGAAACCGAACATGTTTAACCAACAATAGCAGATGAAGACACTGTTCACTTTGAATCAAAGCTAGATCTTGACAAGTGGAAACAATCTAACTCATTGATTCAGTGAAAAAAAAGGCATTCATTGGAAACATTTAATAGAAAGTGTTTGGAGTTCCCCCTGAGGAAGAAGAACACATGTAGTTCTGGCTGGTTTGAGAAACTGCAAGCCTGACGTGTGACGTTTGTAACTGAAGTGAACTGAATTGAGTTTAACGCAATATTGTATACATTATATACGGGATTTCCTTCGATCCTAGCAGAATGGGAAAGTAAAGAAGAAAGACTGCCATGCTGCTTCAAGCGCCTCTGGCCTGGACCTGCTCACCCTGACCTCCAAAAACAACCAAACAAACATTCAGAACAGGGTTGGAAGATGGGGGAAGGGGTGCTCTTTCACAGAGACATGCCAAGGGGAGGCCCTCCATTCTGGGCACACAGACTTTTGCCTCCCCCTGTCCCGGAGCAATCAGAGCATGCAAAGACAGACACCGCACTTTTTGTTTTCACCCCCTCTGGCAATTAGCTGCCAAGTGGCAAGCTAATGAAGAGAGCCCCCTCTGAGCCCTGTGCCCCATCCAGGGCTGTGCCTGCCGAGTGGGACGGAGAGAGCAGAGTTAGGACAAGAGTCTTACAGGAAGAGAACTTGTTTATAACGGGAACTGTACTTTTTTTGTTGTTGTTATTATTCCTAAATAAGAAGCTTTAAAAAGGAATGAAAGAAACATGCAATCTGCTACTAATTTGTGCACATGTTCTGCAATTCTGAGCTCTGACTGTCTACTTTAATTAATTAATCAACGCATCATACAGATAAGGATATAATTTTAGCAGGCTGGAGATTTTAAACCATTTTTCCATAATCAGTGGTATTGTCATTAATATACAGGCCAGTAGAAGACCCTGTAGTAGATATTTAATAACTATTATAGTTATAGACTCATTATTGTAGTAGATAATTAATACATTTTTGTGGTAAAATAATGTATATATTAATTCAGTCGTTGTTGTTTAGGTGTTATTTTGTTCAATTGTTCCTGCAAACGTTTTTGGCCATCACTGTCACATTTTCCGTTTCAGAATTCTCTAGTGGGGGGGAAGAACGCAGCCCACGCAATCTATTACCTGTATTCTCTTCTTCTATGGGCCTGCTTTTGTTATGTGTGTTAATGTGGCTTTTGCACTTTTGTCTTCTCTTCAGAAAATATGTCTTAAATGCAGCTTTTGAAAGATGCCCCACACAAAAACAGACCCTAGCTGTCAGACTTGTTGCTGATAATAAGATGGATAGTACTTTTTCATTTTTAGTCAGGAGACTACAGCGTCTATTTCTCCCCAAAGAGATCTGATAAACTCATTTATCTGACCACAGTATATGTGTCCATTGTGTATTAGCGCCGGTTAACAAATGATTATTTTTCGCAGAGTAGTTTTAAATGGCATTTGTGAATGTAACTCTGTCTCTGTAGTGTTTGACAACCATGTACCAAATGAATTCTTTGGCAATGTGGTTCTAGATCACAGCTTTGCATTGCGCCCTAGACCTTTACACACAGACATTCCTTGTATATTTAATGATATTATGTAGTGTAGAGAAAGAAATATAAAAATCCCTTCTGAGCTTCCTCTGAGAAACATTGTTTTTAAAGATTTGAATAATATTCTCATGCTTTGTCAAAAAACTGAAACTGCTCTGTCCATCCTTGCTTCACAAAAGCTTTCCTGGATATTGCTTTTAAACTACATCATAATTACAATCCCTTGTTGATATCGCCTATTTGAAATCAAATAATTATTTTAAATAATTGCTCTCATTACTGGCCCTAAATTGACCCATTCCGAACTTAAAATGTGATAAATGCCTGAAACCTACTCCACCAAGAAAGTCCAGCAGTGTCTCTGCTTCCTATGCAGACTGAGGAGGGCCCATCTCCCACCACCCATCCTCACCATCTTCTACAGGGAAACCATAGAGAGCATGCTGAGCAGCTGCATTACTACCAGGTATGGGAACTGCAACATCTCAGACCGCAAGTCCCTGCAACGGATAGTGAGAAGAGCTTAGAAAATCATCTGTGTCTCTCTGCCTTCTGCACAGGACATCTTCACGACTCGCTGCATCTGCAATGCAACCAGCATTGTGGATGATCCCTCCCACCCATCCCACACTCTTTTCTCCTTCCTGCCATCCGGGAAAAGGTTCCGCAGCATACGGGCCTCCGCTACCAGGATGGGAAACATTTTCTCCCCCCCTGGCCATCAGACACACCACTTATTATTTATTTTTGCACTCCGCACTTCAGTCACAACACTGCTGCTCCGTTATACTGTCCAGCAACTTCTGCTGCTTTGTTTCATAACACTGCGGCGCTCTGACGGATGAATGTCCTGTCTTTTGTACTGTCTGTTGTTGTCTGCACATGTCTGTACTTGCCTTGTCTTGTGTTTTATGTCGTGTCTGATATCGCCTTATGTGTAGCACCAGGGTCCTGGAGGAACGTTAGTTGGTTTCACTATGCACTGTGTATATGGTTCAAACAATGATAAAAGCCTACTTGACTACTTGACTTGAAATGTGGAAATGCATATGTGAAAAAACAAATACATGAACTATCTTGGGTTCACACTGTCTGCAAGTAAATAAAAGTCGATGTAAATGTAAGAATAATTTTCCACACCGTTTTCTTGGGGGTTGGGGTCATAGGATTCTGCGTACAGAGGCCTTTGGAGCCTATCAGCTCCAATAACCCACAATGTTAATAGGCACAAAAGCTGTTGTGAATGGTACGTGTTGAGATGAGCACAGTGTTTACTCTGCTGTGACCTGGATAAATGAGTACATGTGCAGGGAGGCCCGCAGAACAGAATGTTCTTGATGGTACCCAGTTAAAATAACATGGAGGATCGTCTGTGGATATCCTGCTTTTTTATTGAATGTTGACAGCAGTCTTTAATTGATACTACCCTCAATGGATTCAATTCATTTTTGTACGAAGGAAGGCAGAGCTACGACCATAAGTCATAACATTAAAACCTCTGACATGTGAATGAAAAATGAATAGCGTTATCTTGTTACAATGGATGGCACCTGTCATATCCTGAGGGATATATTTTTATATCAGATGAACAGTCAGTTCTTGAAATTCTTGATGATGCGTTGCAAGCAGGGAAACAAGCAAAACACAAAAGACAGACAATGAAACCAGCATGTACTATGTGAAGGACCCAACCTGGGGGAAGCATGGTGATCTTTTGGGCAATGTTCTGCTGGGAAACCTTGAGCTCTGGTCTTCATGTAGATGTTACACTGATATGTAACACCTCCCCAAAGTGCATTCCTTCATGGCAACAGTATTCCCCAATAGCAGTGGCCTCTACTTTCAACAGGTGACACACCCAGCCACACAGCAAAGACATAGTTCAGTAATGGTTTCAGGAACATGGCAGAGTCCAAGGTGTTGACTTGGCCACCAACCAGAGTAATGTACTAGGACTAACCAGCAGGTGGGGCTAGAAGAGAGCAAGGGATTCCATTAACTAAAAGCATTCATTTTTTGCCAATAGCAGATGTATTTGGCTGCTGTTTCTGTCTCTCTGCTCTATTTAAGCCCTTTAGAGTAATTTGGGTGTGTCCTTGAATATTCTGATTTAACCAGTCCCTCAGTCTCCCTGTGTGAGTGACCAAGATGGAAAAACAGAGAGAGAGAGAGAAAGAGAGAGAGAGCGAGCACACCACTGTCAGAAAAAAACCTTGAAGTCCATATCTGACATTTTATTTAATCTTTTATATTATGTATTTATCTGATTCCCTTGAACGTGTCAGTTTACGCTGCATGAAAATGTCATCATTTATGAACCTACTGAAATGCCCCAATATGATTACGCATTAGGTAATCGTGTTGCATTAAGTTGCAGTAGAAAGTTAAGAATTTAAGTTAAGAAAAATTTGTGAAATCTGAAGTTCCAAAATCAGCAATATGACTAGTAGTAATAAAGGGTTGTAAAATTATCCCTTTAGTTTCAGTAAAGTCCAAAAAGTTTTCTCCATCTCCAGTAATTCATTAATTCATTCAGTCCTTCAGCTCAACAAGATGTGTGTGCATTTTGCTGCCAGAGCAATGTCTAAAAGAGGTACAAGCAGGGTGAGTGTAATCATCCCAAAGGGCCTGATAGAGCTCTTTGATTTCAGCCTCAGGGATACACACTCAGGTGGTCCCATCAGGTGGGAAACAGATGTGATCTGTCAAGGCAGGCTAGACCCAGCCTGATGGGGGTGGAAAGAGGGGGGTGGAAAGGGGTTATTCAGTTTTATATGCCAGAGTTTCAAAGTGCGATTCCTCAATCCAGTTCTTAAAACGGTTTAAAACAGTGGTTCCATTTCTTCTCTACCAAGTGTGTACACTTTGAGAAGAAGTTTAAAGCTAAAATCTGATATCTGAGACATATTCAGTAGTACTATATTACCATTGTGGCTTACATTGGGGTTAGAGTGCTGAGTCAATAAACTCATGTGAACCACATCATAAGCCATTACGGGAGCTTTTGTGCTTCAAGGGCAATTTCAGCACTGAGTGAATTAATAGTTATAGTCTGGTTATAGACCCTCAGTAAGGTCCACAATTAAAAGGACATTTTTAATACTAAAATGAAAACATGAATTTGCATTCACACTAACAACTACCGCTGTTTTATGTTTCCACTTTATGGCTGGTAATGACAAAGTTAAATACATTTTTTTTTTGCTGAAGAAAAAGATTGCACAAGGTTTAGATTAATGTTTACACATACAAAATGTACACAACATTTACAATACTTAAGTACTTTATGAAAACGTCATTTATAAAATCAAATACTGTGAGCACTTTTAACAAATCTTCTTGGGCTGACTCAGAACTGAAATGATTCCTCATCAGGTAAAGATAGTTCAGCCCAGAGTAAACTCTGCAGGTAAGAAACAGCCAGGATGAAATGTTTAGTCCATTTCATGGAATCTTCTTTTTAGAAGTTATAAAAATAGACAGATCCTCATAAGTCATTGATTTATATAAAAATCAAGATCTGGACTCTTGTCTTTGAAAAATGGAGATTTCGGTCTCAGTTGAACTGGCAAGGCATTCGCACCCTAACTCCTATTTACTTAGAGGAGCAGCAGAGGTACTCGCCTGGCATCCCCCTGCATTCCTGCAGCACTGGCTCATGTTGGACTAGGCCCAATATAAAGTATACTTTAACACTGAGCACCTTAAACAGGTATTAAGGGTGGTGTGGCGGCCAGTGCCGTGGTAGCATAGTTGCCCTGAGAGGAACCGCCGAAACATAAACACTTCACTTTCATACAAGCTTGTGAAACACCTAGAGGTCATTCAGTTCAGTGTGCATTGTTTTTGCAATGAATAAAAAGTTAGAAGTTTGTCTTAGTTGCAAATACTTATGGTAGAATATAGTAAAGTAAAATATATAGTATTCTGAGTAGGCAGCACTCTTTTAAGTATGAATAATGAAGTCAAGCCTATATAATGCAACAAAATGCTGGTGGAGGGTTTATTGAGCTCATACGTTTCACCAAAATAGACACTTTTTTGCTGTATGTTTAGCTTTTGTTGCTAATTAAGCTTTGTGTTAAGCTTTACTTGTTAAAACATGGATTAGTGCACAATCTAAAGCCCGGTTTATGCAGCATTTTTGCAATAAATAGATAATAGACCAAGTCTTTCAAAAAGAAAATTTAGGAGTGTATAGAAGGTGTACAGAGGCAACACTCTCAAGTGGTTGGTTAAGAGCTAATAAAAGTTTAAGTCATCTTTAATTAGTGGCTAAAGACTATAATTTAAAATAAAGATAAAGCATGCAAGTTGAGAATATGGCAACCAAATTGAACAGACAAACTGAATGCTTGTATGGAGATTCAATGTTGCAAACAGGCAAAATGATAACATGGGAACTTAGATGTTTACTTCTTGCTCAGTACTGTACATAAGAATGTCTTTCTTGTGCATTATTACAACTAATAATACAAGTTTTACTAATTGTGATATGACCAACTTACTATTTACTACTACAAGTCATAATGAAAGAAAAATTAATGCACAGTAAATAATTAATTTAACAATGTGTGATCTGGGCTTTAACAAATATTACGGCCTCAATAAACCCATTATCAAATGCTTAAGATAGTCACTATAAATATTGCACTTGTAAAGTCTCTTGATAACTGGGACAACCTCCACAGTAAGTATCTTTTAATGACCCATTTCCGGCTTTTTATCAGACTCACATTTCTCCATCACTTGTCTTCAGTTTAAAATGTTAGAAAATCTGTAGCGCTTCATCATCTCAATCTGCTATAGATCTGCAATCTGTTACGGATGTGCCCTCCTCATTTACCCCATGCCTCTCTTATCTTGTTACGGCCATTTGGGTGCACACGGGCTGAACTAAAACATCAGCCAAGGCCAAGAGATGACAACCTTTCCATGTCCCAACCTATAAATCCATCACCAGTAGGTCGCACTTACCCAGGCAAAGCAGCTGACCCAACTCTGAGGGAAATAACGATAGTGCCCGATAAACAGCTATCAAAACCCCTAGACCGCCCAAGAGACGCCCCCTCAAATATGTTGCGAGCTTGCAGTGGCAGATAATGGTCGTCTTTGATGCTCAATCTACATTAGCATTGTGTTTTTCCTTTCACCTCTCATGGAGAGCTTTGATGGGGCTTAAAAAAAAAGAAGGGGAACCCTTATAGCCCGCGCTAAGGTAAGGATGGGATTGTTTTGGAGATTGTATTCTCCTGTCTAGTCTCCATCGACTAACATGCAGGCATGCTTTCATCTTACAGGCTATCTCTTCTTTGATAGCATGCGACCTCAGATTTATGTGGACCTTGTCAACGAGAAGGGGAACAAGACTTCCTATGTGTTATGCAATTTATTTCCCTTCTATTTAGATTCTTTACTTTATCAGTGTAGTGGATTACACTTCCTCAGATTCGATGCCATGTTAAGACCTGTGCATATTTTAAATCAAGGCATGGCATTTGTGTCACGCACTCAGACACATTCTTTATGGTGCTCAGTTCTTAAGTCAATGACGAATTTCACTTGAATTTCCTACAAGGATAATTTACTGTTGATGAATGTGATTGTTCACCTAAAGGGAGCAAAGTTAAAGGTGGAGGAAAAGAGGATTCCATGGAGACCCTGGCACAAAGAAGTACCCTTAAAACACAAATGCCAGGTTGAGAATGTCGTCTAAAGTTTTCTGACGTTTTTCAGACAAAACATCACTTTTGTTGGCATACAGCATATACCAGCCCTTTACAAGCCTTTTTCCCAGCAGGCTATAATGGCCTAATTGTTTTAGCTCAAAAGTAATGAAAACTCCTGTGTAATTATATGGACATCTTTGTAAAGATTTGCACATTAAACCTGTCTCAAAACTGCATAACCTTGCTAAAGCAAAGATTTCATCAGCTTACTCTTGAATTAGGAATATAGTCAAAGATGTTGTTTAGATATTTAGCCGTGCAGAACAAATATATCTTTATTGGGCTGGCGACCTGTCCAGGGTGTGTGTCCCGTCCTTTGCCCTGTGTGAGCTGGGATGGATTCCCCGTGGCCCCGCTTGGGATGAGTGGCAGAAAATGACTGACTGACTGACTTGATAGGCACATATTTTAACAATAAAGACAACTGGACTGAATTTTCTCTCTTGCTGCATGGCTGGCTCATTTAGTTTTCGCTCATTCATACATTGAGATAGGTTTTATTCTTTTTTGCTTTTTCTTTTTCAGTAGGGCGTAATGATGATATTACTGTCCCAGGACCAAGGGTCACTTTGTCAATAGTGACACTCTTCTCGTTTAGATAAGCAAGTCAAAGACAATTTACATCTTTCAAACAACACAGTTCATGCATGTATCGGTCACCCACATATTGATATACAGTGTGTTGAACAAGATTTACAGCCAGGACTTTGTGGAGGAAAAAAAAAAAAAAAAAACAATAACTGATTTAATCATTTCATTAATTGTACCATACCATGTTGGAATATTAAATGAAATGTATGATCCCTCCCTGCGATGGGCTGGCGACCTGTCCAGGGTGCGTCCCCCGTCCTCGCCCTGTGTGCGCTGGGTTGGACACCAGCACTCCCCCGCGACCCCGTTTGGGACAAGCGGCAGAAAATGGATGGATGGATGTATGATCCCCTCTAAATGTACTGGAACAACAAGGCTGATTTATTTGGGGTTTTTTTTTTAGGTTTGAGATGAAAAGATGAATTTGAGATGAGAGATCAAATTAGCACTTGATTTTTCCTGGAATTTTCATTTAGATGTTAAATTACGTAAGACATATCACCTTTCAGTCGGACCATCCAGTTTTCCAAGTGAGCAAAAGTATTGGATCTTGAGAAGCTGACAGCCGTTTGTTACTGTATAACCATATAACATGCTGAACAGATTATTTAACCTGTAAATGGCTTGTGATATCAACTCTCAGTTAAAGCTTTGCATTTCAGTTGTGAAGGGTACATTTTGTTGTTAAAAGGGAAAACCAACATAGGGCCCGCAGCTGTCTGTGGAGGGTAAAGTGTGCCATTTTGAAGCTAAGAAAAGAGTGAAAAAATTTTTAAAAATTTCACAAACATTGGACATGGCCAATACAACTTCAGAGGGACTCACTGTCCATGATATTTCTTTTGACTTAAGGCAACTTAAACTAAAGTCTCTTATATAATAAGAAAGTTGTATCAGAGAACTCAGGTTTGTGCCTAATTTGAAATTAATTCATGTATTTTTAGAACTACAATGTTGCCTTATTCATGATCTTGCCTTTAAATAAATTAAAAGAACACACACATAGGCAGCGGTGGCCTAGTGGTTAGGGTTACCGTCCCCATCACTGCTCCCTGGGCGCTTTCAATAGCTGCCCACTGCTGCACGGTGTTTGACTGCATGGGTTAAATGCAGAGGTCCAATTTCGTTGTGATTCACTGTCTGCTGTGCTGTGACATTGCAATGACAAGGGTTGTCACTTTCACTTTCACACACACACAAACACACAAACACACACACACACACACACACACACACACACACACACACACACCTAAACACCCACTGGGGCATGGTGTCCACAAGACCTCTGAAACTGGCATGTCCTTTAAGTCCTATACGTTGTGAAGGGGGCTCTACATGGATCTAAGTACCTTGTCAAGCACATGCAACAGATGCTCAAGCAAAGGGAGATCTTGAAATCTTTGTCATGCTCTTAAAAGCTTTCCTGTACAACTTCTGCAGTGTTGCAGGGGTCACTATCTTGCTAAAAGAGACCACTCCCATTAGGAAATACCATTGCCATAAAGGGATGTAGTTCCCTTTATGGCAATGGTATTTCCAAATGGGAGTGGTCTCTGCAACACTGTTTAGTGGGTGGTACATGAAGTGAAGTGAAAGTGACTATTTGTCATTGTGAAACACAGCACAGCACATAGTAAAACACAACCTTTGCTTTTAACCCATACACACCATGCAATTTAAAGCGCCCGGGGAGCACTGAAGGGGATGGTACCTTGCTCAAGAGTGCCTCAGTTCAAACTATTGTTCTGGGATTTGAACCCACAACCTTCTGTTCCTGGGGCCAATTCCCTAATCATTAGGTCACCGCTGCCCCATGTCAATAACATCCATAAATGCCAGGACACAAGGTTTTCCAGCAGAGCATTTTTCAGAGCATCTCACTGTCTCTCCTGGATTGCCTTCTTCCCATAGTGCATCCTGGTGGCATCTCTTCCCCAAGAGAGCTAGGCACTTTCCTCTGGCTGTTCACATGATGTAAAACAAAATGTGGTTAATCAAACCAGGCCACCACCCTCTTGCAATTCCATAGTTTGGTTTTGATGCTCCCATGCCATTTGTAGGTTCTCGCGAACAGGGGTCAGCAATGAACTGTAGCTGTTGCTACACAGCCCCAAAGTAAGCAAACTAAGATGCACTTTATATTGACATCTTTCTATCATAACAAGGTTTAGCTCTTCTCTCCCGATGTATAGCACCGTGCAAAAGTTTTAGGCAGTTATGAAAAAATGCTATTAACAAAGAATGCTTTCAAAAATTGAAGTGTTAATCATTTATTTTCATCAATCAACAAAATGCAGTGAAGGAACAAAAGAGAAATACCTATACCTATAAGAAGTGTACATATAAGAACTGATGCTGGTTTGAAGGCAAAAGGTGGTCACACCAAATATTGATTTGATTTAGATTTTTCTTTTGCTCGCTCATTTTGCATTTTGTAAATTGATAAAAATAAACAATCATTATTTATATTTCTGAAAGCATTCTTTGTTTACAGCATTTGTTCACACCTGCCTAAAACTTTTGCACAGTACTGTACATATCCATAACTGCTGCTGGTTGGAGCCTCTAAAAACAGTAGAGGACACCATTGTGTATTTACATTTCAAGTCTTTCTTCTTACAATTTTGCTTTTCACTTAAATGAAGGTCTTTTGTCTACTTTGATAAGGATTTGTGTTTGTGTTGTTGTTTTTCTTGTAAAACATTCTGCCTCCTCCACAATGGTAGTAATTCATTGCATGCTATAGATGGTTAAAAACAGGCTGTCAATTTTGAGCATGTATGCACTCTCAAAGCCAACGTTCAAAAGATAGAGGGTGTTTGGTGGGGGACCCACAAGGGGTTTTTGCATAAGTTCAGAAACACATGATGGTGAGTTAAAAAAAGTAGATAAATTATGTAGATAAATTTATGAACGTTCTCTTCTGGTGTGCATGAAGGAGGATGCAGGTGATATTGCTTCAATAAAGGAGGAAACAGATTTGTTTGAGAAATTATGACTGTGAAGAGAAAAGATTAAAAAAAATTCTCACAAGCATATATCTTCACCTCTCCACAGACAGAGCACATACTGAAACACACAGTCTGACGCACGCACACACCTACAGAGAGAGAAAGAGAGAGAGAGAGAGAGAGAGAGAGAGAGAGAGAGAGAGAGAGAGAGAGAGAGAGAAAGAAAGGTGGGTGAGAGACAGACAAAGAGAGAGAGAGAGACAAAGAGAGAGAGAGTGAGACAGAGAGAGAGAGACGGAGAGACAGAGAGTGAGACAGAGAGAGAGGGAGTGAGACAGAGAGAGAGAGAGTGACAGAGAGATAGAGAGAGAGAGACAGAGAGATAGAGAGGGAGAGAGAGAGGGGGAGAGGGAGAGAGACCTGGAGTCTGTGTTTTCAGTAAATTAGATCCACATAGTGTATGTGTGTGTGATTAATCTAGACACAAAAAGCTCTGAACACTGGGGTTATAAGCAGTAACGGGGAGTAAAATGAAATTGGTTACTGAGCTTGTGTTCAGGTGTCTGTACTGCTTCTTCCTTGCCCTCCCTGCATTTCACCACTAGGAGATCACATTGTTTACTCTGTGTTGAAATGTGCAAGAAAAAAGTGGACGTTGTGCAACACTAAGTGTGTCCTTCTCTCACCCTAAACACCCCCTACTGCAGACACTGAGAAATCTCCCACCTCCACCGCTAGCCCCTTTATCACAGCTCTCTTTCCCAGACCTTCAGCAGTGCTCATGTGTTAAATCTCAAGCCTTCTGCTAACTTGAGGTACTGCTACTGTTACTGAAAGAGTGATCTTCATCAAATATCCTTATGATAACAGCTAGTGCTGTGACAGTGATGGCAAGGGAAGTTCTCAGGTTTTCCAGCTCCTCTTTTTCAACACTTAATGCTGAGTGGCAGCCTACTAACATGGTGACTGGACAGTGCAAACACTGCTTAAACCGTAACCAGCAGAAGATTTGTGTGTGAGTGGAAGGCCTTTAATTTTCATGCAGGTCCTGATCAGAGGGTGGATCAAAGTTCTATCGAGATTAAAGGTCTATAGCCTGAGAGAGCAAAGCACTGTACAATACAGGCAGTTTTTACAAACCTGCAGAGTTTCAGCCAGCAATCAGCAGAGCAAAGGCTATTACCGTTACCATTATTTAGGTCAAGAACACTGTGGTCTGATAAGTGGAAAGGTAAAACACAATCATGGAGACTGAGGACCATAGCCTTTGATTCTAATTATTGCTTGGTTCCGAAAAGAAATTAGATGGAATTACTGAATTTGTGGCTCACATGTTGGCCTTGTCACGATGGATTCAATTGCAGCAATGTTTAAGAAGTGGAAAGTTGGGTACACAAAGAAGATGATTAGATTCCAGTCCTTGGATGGATTCCACTTTGACTCATGCAGTACACTCCTTAGAGAGAAAGTAAGGCGATCTCAAAGAGGCTTTCCTTATCCCAGGACAGAACTGACCTCTGTTACTAATGTCAGACTCCAGGTCATCCTGACTCTATGTGTCCCGACTCATTTGAAACATGTGCAGGACTTGGCAAGAAGCAATGTACAAGCCCGGTGAGGCAGGCATTCCCAACCGCAGTGTGGTCATCTTTAATAGAACCTCATTTTCCTCCAGATCATCTGGCAGATGACTTTGGCTTTCCTACTACAATTAGCCTGATTAAGCTCATCAGGCAGGCTGAATAATGACTGGGAGGCAAAATAAACAAAAGAGTGTGTAGTTAGTGGAGCTGCTATCTCCCATCAGCCTCTGGGACGCTCCTCTTGACGTCACTTTTTGCTTTGATTGCAAAGTAGATGCTCTGCTGGCCTCGCTCCAGGTGGTTGAGATCAGCTTTGATTGAGTCAGTCAAAGTACTCCGAGGCAGCGCCTGGCGAGCCATTGCCAATGGCATAGCAGTGCTGTTGATTCAGCTTATCTGCTCTTCCCCTTCCATATTATGTTTTGCTGATTCACTTTGATGAGGATTAGCTGGTCAAACATTTAGAAAAAATGAACAGGACAACAAAGGCCTAGTGAAACATTAGTCAAATTATTATACTGTTGTACTGACACTTGTCAAAATGTTTTGATTCCTTGTAGGATTAGGGATCGACGATAGTCATTAAAATTAATCTCCCAAAATCCTATTATCCTGAAACAAAAACAAAGTCAGTTTGTTAGTTTGCATTGGATATTCACTTGATTTGAAACAAAGACAATTTTCTCTTCGATCTCATAGAAAACCTCATTGCTTAGAAAGCCATGGACTGATGCCATATTCAAATAGTCTCAGCACATTTTACTCCTTTGGTGCTTACAGAGAGGTGATTAAGAAGTGGTAAGATAGCGTCGATGGGAGAGACAGGTTTGATAAAATGAGGCTCCAGTCTCCAAGCTGCGTTGAGTGGAAATTGATTTCCCATTTGGCTGGTCTGTGTGGTTCAATCAGTTACAGCCATGTGTGAAAAGGTGAGACATAAAGAGATATACCCAACAGTTCAAACGCCTTCAGAGAAACTTTAAACTAGATTGTTCTAAGAGTTTATCGCGGCAGACCCATTCCTTTAAAGATGTAGGGGTAAATGTTGATTTTAAAGAATAAGATCAATGTTTCTCTAGGTTCTGTCTGACCTAAGACCTCTTGGACAGAGAGTCCTATCTTTTCTGTTCACACTTCTTAATTCAGTCTGAACTCTTTTTTCCTTCTCACTTTTTTTCTGATTTTGATATTGACTTCACAGAGAAAGCCAGTGTAGACCCTCTTGGACAGATCATTGTCTGAGCAGCAATTAAATTTTGAATTACACTTTTGGGGGCCGCCAAACTGTCTGGGATAAAATGGTCTTCCTGCCAGTGTTGTTGGATGTGCTTCAGTTTTGATAACACCTGATCTATGTGTCAATATTTCACATCTACTGTTAGTCTGAGTGCTTTCAGCGACGCTAAGTGATGTAATTCAGAAGTTACAAATCCCAACCCACCACAGGAGATGCTATCTATGATCTCACAAGAAATGTTGTCTATGATCATTCAGGGTTTTTTTTTTTTTTTTAACTTTCATGCTTTCTTTTTTTTATGAAACAAAGAAAAGAAAGAAGTAGGATTTATCACAAAAGCGAATATGTTACAAGACAGATTTAACGGTGCGATAAGTTATCTAGAATGCCATGATAGAGCAGGAAATCAGCAAACAATGTTGAACTTTGAGGCTTAAGTTCGCTAGCTCTGCTGGATTCCTGCAATTTTAAATTGTGCTGAGAATGATTAGATGTGATATCAATATATTATTGTAGATTTTAAGTAAGTTCTTGTATTCTTGTAGTATTGCTTACTCTTTTTAAAAGATGGTCTTTATAAGGTTACATTACATGATTTATGAGATTTACAGCTACTAACACTTTTAGGATGACTGATATAAATCTGCATAATCATATAAAGACTTATTCCTAACACATAAAGCATCATATAGGCTGCTTTAGTCAAATTTAGTCACTGAACCTCAGCCAATCATAAATCGTTATGTCAACTGACACATGTTAATATATAATAAATCTTAATATATGTTTACATAGGTTCGTGCCAGTTGTCATGAAGTTGGCATTATAGGTGTCATGTTACTTTATTAAAGCAGCCATAAAGTAAACTTTTACCCTTGACTACATACCAAGTATGTAAATGTGCTAAAATCATTGCTTGCAAAGATGAGCAGAAGGCATCATTTGTTTAATTATACATGCTTTCTTTCTTCTAATACATGAGTGAAGAGGAAGTAGCAGCTAGGGGGCAGTACAGAGCAGATTTACTCACTCACTACTTTTCCACACAGTACTTTTGGGTACACAATAAAATGTTTTTATTGATTTCCTTAATAAAAATAAGTGAACTTATTCATGAGAATTAGTTTAATATGCAATTTCTCTTTGTTAATTGAATTTAACATAGTGGGGAAAAAGGAGAATTAAGCTTAATGTGTTATGTCGAACTGTATTTGCATTTTATATTTTACATTAGGTTAACCCCAGCAGATAAATAGAAATGGTAAGAACATGTCACACTTTTCGTACTTGAATGCAAAATGCAAAAAGATTAACAAAATTTGTCCAATATATAGTTTTCTCTCTCTCTCTCTCTCTCTCTCTCTCTCTCTCTCTCTCTCTCTCTCTCTCTCTCTCTCTCTCTCTCTCTCTCTATTCCAAGGTGCATAGAGTGATGAAGTGAGTGAGGGTCTGTCATGAGAAAAAAGAGCTTAAGGCATAAGGGTGGAGTTCTGCAGCTGCTCAAGATCTGGGGCATCTGCTGTAAGTGTTTATGTATGTGCGTGCATGTGTGTGTGTGTTGCATCTGCAAATCATAGTATAACACCAGTATTAGCTAGTGGGGTTTTAAGCATGATTTACTCACTCAATCAGCCTGATAACATGGAACATAAGACACTCATTATCCATATTATGTTCTGATGTTATTACTGGCAACTTGATATCAGTTTAGAATGTCTTTGTAGAGTACTAAAACATTTATGGAGCTCTCTGAACAGCCTTGACCAATTTATTTGTATATATTTATGCATTTGATGACATGGAAAAGCACATAAATGCCTGTGATGATCAAAACTACAGGGGCAGATCAAAATGGATTTACTGGATTGAGTATTCATGGGCAATTTGGGAGATATGCTCATAAATCTGTTAGATTACCCACATGAATACACACACAGGTTTGTGGGTGGGTATATACAAACAATCGCTCTGTGGCACATGAGTTTTTCCGGACATACACACACAGCCAGCATGCACGGCCTCTGTCACTATCTGATCATTGTGCATTCTCTTTCGTAAAACCTCTTTCTCTCTCTCTCACACACATACAAAATATCTAGATGACATGGAGATTTTCCCAGATTCTTACTTTCATATTAAAAGCCCCTAACATGTATATTCACACCCCATTCCCAGTGTCTGTACTGATGCAGGCTAACAAAAAGTCATCTGTGTATAACAGCCACTACATTGAAAACACTGACATGTGAAGGGTGTTTATTATTGATTAGCTTGTTATAGTGTCTTGCTTAGGGGTGTGATATCTTAGGAACAGGTGAACAGACAGAAGATCCCTGCAGAAGAACAACTGTAGCACAAACTGCTGAAAAAGTACATGCTGGTTATGAGAGACAAGTGTTAAAATGTTTACACTGGACATGCTACCCAAATCATACTTTAGTTTGGGGTCCAAGTTGGTAATGACTGAGGTTAAGGAGGTAACAAAGGGGGCAGAGAAACAGATGGACTACAGTATGTAATTCTAAACCTGCAAACTAGCCACTATTTTGTCCCTGGAATTGATAATATGGACAATGAGGGTAGATACAAGGTAGGTCTCCAAAGGGGTGTCTAAACTTTGGCATACAGCTCTCCTTTAATATATATGTAAACTCATGCACATGTGTGTGTTCCGTAGGGTAGGGAATAAAGTAATTCCACATTTTAACATTCCTGCTACAGGTCCAGAAAAGTCCATCTGAGAGCTCTACTCAGATCTAATAGGCTCTGGCGTGGGTATGAAGTCCTGCAGTGAACTAGTGCAGTAGAGGACAGTCTGCCATCTGCTTGAAGAGTTAAGACCTCCCAGAGCACTGAATTGAGAAACACCACTGGGCTGTATTGGTACTGAAGTAGAGGCCTTTGGTATAGCCCACTCGAGCAAGTGGGGCCCACAGCCATTGTAAGTTGGCCATATCTGAGCATCTTTGAAAGCAAAGATCTCAGGATAAAGATGAAGGAAAGGTGAAGGAAAACTTCCTGAATTCACAGAGTTCTTTAGATAGTGCTCTGATTTTCGATTGTAGGACTTTCAAAACTTGGTTTACTGGATTTTGATGCGATGTAGTGAAATATAAAGTATCTTAACCCCTTGAGACCCATTGTGTTGTTGGTGACAGTGACAAGAAAGATGTAAAAAGGCTGTTTTGATTTTGGTCTTTAAAGGTTAAAAACTTTCATCACAATGTTTCAGTCAGACTTTGTACTAGCATAGAGATCACACTCAAAGACGGGGGTCACCTTCCCACTCCTGCTGCCAAACCGGCAGAATCTGCATGTTAGAAACCTAACATTATTTAATGGGCAAAGATCCATCTAAAGTCAAACACAACACAGACACATGTGGAACATGTGGCTATAATATGTCCAACACGCCACTAAGACTGGTAGGCACATCCATTTCCATGTGTCTGCTAGAATGCAAAATTACTTGCTGAATAATGTTAAAGATGAAGAGGAGAAATGAATGTTAAAAATTAAAATATGAAAAACTGTTAAAAAGAAAATGAAAACAAATATTCAACTAATCTGTCACTAATCTGCCAGTATTACAGTATTATACAAATGATCTCTCAGTGATAATCTTGATAACAATAACAATTCTATAATTTCAGTAGCATTTCAAGCTATATATGAGCAGATACACAGTGGGACGGTGTAATTTCACCAATGTTAGATGGCATAATGCTAACTGTGACCATGTAAAAGTTAGATAGCAGCCACCCATAAACACATCCACATGCACACACATTTATGAAACCAATATTATGCCTTTGCACATATTACACCTAGACGATGTATTTAAAATTCGGCTTCTAAGAATGCGTTTTAAATTTTAGGCTTTCATCCCTTTATTGCAATTTTGCACTTGGCCAGTGTTTAGAGCCATGCGTTCCATAAATCAGCGAAACATGGCACAGACTACGCATATTTAGAACACCCTTCACTCAGGGATCTATTTTTTCTTGCTTTCCATATTTAGGACTCAGAAAACGAGTCAGCAAAGATAACAGCAATAGACGGAAATATGAATCATTGTTATTTCGCACCTAATTTGCACAAAATGTCAGATGTCTCATACATAATCAGTTATTCCCATGGAAAGTCTTATCCCGTGGCCATATACACCTTGTCTCTTGCTTTCTTGCTCTGTCTGTACCTGGATGGCATGTTCCAGCATATCACATCATAGAGGTGGGTAGGAATTAAATAAATGTTTGACCTTTTGAAGTGATAATAGTAACATATTTGTCTGATGACCTACAGCTGGCAACAGTTTATGACTCACCCTCTTTCTCCCTCTGTCTCTCTCTCATCCTTCTTTTACTCATCCATGTTTCTACATGATGAAGATTTTGGTACGGCCCAACACAGTGATGATGGCAAATGACATGAACCAATTAACTTCACTATCAAATGTATCTTCTTTGACTAAAGATAACATTGTAAATAGGCTAAACCTGTTTAATTTTTATTTTTCAAGGCTGTCTGCTTTTTGGAGGATGGCAGAGCTACAGAAATAATTATGAACACAAGTGCTCAAGCCTTGCTATTTTTTGATAAATACAAGGATACTAGGATACTTGCCTAGAAGCCAACAGCAGAGTTTCATCATGGGTGTTTATTTGAAGAAGAATCTTCCAGGCCAGGTGTTCAAGAATTTTTATTACAGAACAAGTTTGTTATGATCACTGACAAGCCACTTGCATTCCTTTACTGACCCAATTCAAAATAATCTTGATGTGTCTTCTTATTTTTATTTCAAGGGTCTCTGTGGGAAATTCAGCAACATTGCATGTACACACACATAATATATATGTTATTTCATATAGACCGACTTGTCTTCTTTCCACAAAGCAACCTATTGCCATATCTTCCATTGGTGTAAAAGGCATTTTCATTGCTCCAAGGTCTAGTTCTGATAATCCCAACCAGTGTGTGGTTACACAGCCCCATTATCAGCTCCCTGAAACACCCTGCATGTTCTGTCATCTTACTATTATATCCAGCTTTAGACAGGTTACTCTTTACTCTCCGCTTGTATTAGGAAGGTAAAGGCACCTATGATCCTATCATCAGTTCAGCAGTTTGTCCTTCTTTGGAGGACTTTTGGTACATACAAACTACAAGAGACAGTTTTAGAGATGCACTGGTCCAGCTGTCTAGCCATTGCAATTTAGCCCTTGTTAAAGTCCCTTACATCTCTATGCTTACCCATGTTCACTTCCTCCACATCAACTGCAAGAACTGATTGTTTACTTGCTACTAATTGATTATCTTGCTATTTCCTCCACCTGTCAGTAGATTTAACAGTCAATGTATATTCCTATGCCTTCCTATAAACCGCCTAATATAAAGGTTTTATACCCTTGGTCAAATTTACACTGTTTCATTATACATTTAAGTAAAAGTAATTCTTTATGAAACATTACTTAATTCTGCAGATTTCAGAACCCAGTTTCAAATTATTCTTGTATTATTTTTCATGTATTTTGTTCATTTTTTATTTGTTTATTTTTAACACATCAAATGTGCCATACCTTTGCACCATATCTATTGTATACATATTTTTTTCTAATATGATAAAGTCATCAAATAAACAGTAAATGATTAAATTAATTAGTTTTAAAAATGAACATGAAGGAAAGAAAACAATGCTTGAGAATGACTTAGATTTAAAATAGTGTGTGTGTGCGTGTGCATGTGCGAGTGTGTGTGTGCGCATGTACATGTGTGTGTGTATGTGCGTGTGCTTGTGCGTGTGCGTGTGCGTGTGAGTGTGTGTGTGCTCTTCACTTTACATTGCTAGAGACAGATGTTACTGTTGTTGATAATGCCATTATCTCCAGAACTATAATTATGCAGCCTGAGCACCATATGGACATATGCTCTGCATTCTCCAGTGCATTTTTCTCTCAGTGGTTCATCTGCTTTTTTTCTACTGTTGCAAACAGCTGCTTTACCCTCAAAGCAGTGTTCTCCTCCCTAGCTTAGCTTAAACACAGGCTTTGCTCTTTGAATGCCACATCCCGCATCTGTACTGCTTCCTGCCTGAGTAACATGGTTCAATCTGGCCGTGAAGTGGCGCTCCGTCGTTAAGGAAGCATGGTCGTTAGAGGTGTAATTAGCAGTTGTTGCCAACCAGCAATCATTCTTGTGATGGAACTGCACTCTCCATGACTCCTCTGTGATTGTGATTTTAAAGCATATTGGGGACAATGTTGTGACATGGGGTGAGGCTTGATTCCCACTGCATGGATGAGAGGTGGGGCAAGTATTGCTATTCCCAGCCCCCAAATTTTTTGGCCCATTAGTCCACATTCTCCATTGTAACATTTTAATAACACCAGCACCTCCCTACAGTGGAGCAGTTTCTCCTCCTCAGTATTTTCCCCCTGTCTCCACAACTCTTACCCTCCAAAAAGCTGGCACTCATTCAAACACTCACCGTGGAGCAGACATGCTCCATGACAGATATGAATAGCCGGCAAAATAAACAACCAAGAGAACTTAACATGCCATCTGTACCTGGATACCTCTTGCTCTTCTCTTGTATGATGAGCTTGATTTGAGAGTCCTCTTCTCCCTGTCCCTGTTTTACAGCTCAGTTCAGCTTTGGGCTGCTTCAAGCCATTTGTCAGGGTTTTTGTGCGACTGACAGATCAATTGACTGGCATGGTGATAGCTTGCCTTGCACATGCACAGGCTTGAGCTTGATAAGCATGCAGAGAAAGCTGCCAAGTGTGAGGCTGAGAGAAGGCATGCTGGAAAAATTTAACATATGAAAATCAGTAGACTGCATGAGTAAGATCTACAGAAGGAGATAAAGCACAATCTTAAAATAAAAGTGCCAAAGATTTTGCAGCCAAAGAAAAGCCTCTTTTGGTTCCATAGAGCAAGAGTTCTTTAACTGTTTTAAGAGTTCTTCAGTGACTGCCAGACAGTTTAGATTTTTGCTCCAACCTGACTCCCGACACATGAATGGAACAAATATGTGGACAGACTGGGGCTGCCTAAGGAACATCTTGGGATCCACAGCCTTAAAGAAGCTACACATGATATCAAACACCTCCTCCAGGACCACCATAGAGTCCAAATTTTGCCAAAACCAAACTTCCAGCACACATAGACATAGAAAGCTGTCTAGACTGTTGGGGGGTCCTTGAGGACTGTTTGGAAAACCTCTAACTTAAAGAATATTCCCAAAATAGAGTTACACAGGGATACCATGTAAAAATGAACTATATGGCAGTCCCTGAGTTCCAGATTGAGAGCAGTTGGTATAATTGTTCTATTTCAACTGATGCTTTTGCTTGAACAATGCATTCAAATATCTTAGAAACCTTTATTTTAAGTGAGAGCCCAATGTGAGTGAGCAACAGCAGCTGTGTCAGATCAGCAAGCGAACAATGGAAGAAGCAGCCACACACATATATACATCCAGAAACACCCACGTGTATACTCACAAGCACTGGGACAAATGTAAAAGCTGCTCATTTAAACCACACATGGTTTGAAGCATTCTTCCAGAAACATGTATGAATTTTAAAGAGATTATCTTTAGACACAATTGCAAACGCCAAGACATTTACAGTAGACTCTCATTATTAAGAGGAGAGGTCACACCAGGGTAGACCATACACGCTGAGTGAAAAGTCCCAGCACATGAAAAGTGAGACACTGTCAAGGAGTGAAGGTGTGAGTTTGTGTGTGTGTGTGTGTGTGTGTGTGTGTGTGTGTGTGCATGTGTGCGTGTGTGTCTGTTTGATCCATGGAGACTAATGACCACTGGAGGTTAGGTTACTCTGTGCAGTCTTCATTAGCTTACACTGAGGCTCAGCTTACTGGGAAGCTCACCGAGCAAGTCCTAAAGGAGGGTGGACCTTCTACCTCCCTCACCCCACCAAAGATATGGCACACGTTTCCTTTTAATTCCATCATGATCTCAGTCCGTGTTCACCGTGTTGGGAAAACCACCCATGCTCTTTGCCATTGAGCCAATTACTCAGCGCTCAGACTCGAAACGTGATGGTCAACCTGGACCGCTCCGGTCGCAGTGACATCACTGGTCCCACCCAGTGTTAATCAGTGGCAGATTGCTAAGGGAGGAGTGACGCAAACATACCAACTCACAACTAAGACACAGCCGTTTCCATGGAGAACCTTCATGAAGCTGAACTCAGAAACACCAAACTGGAGTGTACACCAGTGTGTCTCCACAACAGCCCCTTGAAAAAGGTTTTTAAAAAATAGTTCTTAGCTATTATGTACAGTTCTAGGAAAAATCTTTACGTAATACTTTTATATCATGTGGGTTCTTTACACTCTCACATCTCATTACCAAAAATGATTCTTTAAAGCAGGTGGTTTCCAAATTGGCCCTCAAGGAACCTCAGACACTTCACATTTTTTGGCTTAACCCAACCCCGACTTGCAGCACATTTGGATAGAGGAAAAATGTGGACCTTCTGGGGGATAAGAGTAGTGGCATGGCTGAAGACCAGTTTGAGAACTTCTGCTTTAAGGAACCATTCATTAAAACCATTCTTCATTGCCATTGTTTTAAGGAACCTTTTATTTGGTATCTTATTTTTAGAGGTTCTTCTTTTCTCATCTTTACTTTGATATGTTCCAACAAAAGCAACTTAAAACAAGAAGATTAAACAAAAAGAACACTTATCCCTTGACTTGTTACAACAATGGGAAATTTGCCAAAGAAAAAATGATCTACAAATAGATTACAGATGATTACACATTTACAGATTCATGTAACTGTGGCCAAAATTTTATCTTATGTTAATAATTTATTAGGAGTTGTTTGAGTGTTCAGTAGCCAGTAAAGACCATTCATTATGGAATAAATGCTCTTACTTGACAATTTCTTAACCCCATTACTCAGTCTAAAAGCATGTAGTGGCCATTTGGAGTAACACTTCCACAGGTGCATGGTCTGAGGTCAGATTTTTTTTCTACTGTTGACTGCAAAGATGTTGCACCACTGCACTAATGCTATAAAGGTGCAATCAGACATCTTAAGACAAAATGAATTCTTATTTAAGTGTTGATATAGGCTAGAAGTGGGAAGGTTATTTTAGAACTGGAGATCACTGGGGTAAAACCAGAACCATTCTCTGAACTAGTGTTATTTCCAGTGGAACCAAACTTGAGCAGATTCATGGCAGCAAGGAATAAACTCAGCACTCATAACTAATAGCAAAAGCCAAAACATCTCACCTCACTGACAGTAATGGCCTGTGTGAGATTTAAATTCATCACAAAATGAACCTCCACGTTTAAGACACAAAACAAGGGGTGAATTGTTGTTTTGGAGATTTGATGGCAGTTTTTAAGGATGATTAAAGATACCTCGTAGGCGTTTAAACAAACAATGTCTCGTTACAACCAAATTCCATTCCTGTCGAGGGACTGGAGCACCACCTTAGCTACAGCAACATCCCACTTGTTGTTGGCTCAAAGCCCTTCATGGATTCATGGAAAGCATAGCTGTTAATAATTCCATCATTAGAATGCCGTTCTTCTTTTTTTTCTTTCAGCTTTTAAAGGCCAACAAAATGTATCCAGAGCTGTGTCAGGCGGTCTGTAAAGCATGGACTTTTATTGGCAGTTGTGTAAAGCATACATCATTCTACGTGGTGATTGTGGCTTTGGTGTGAGATTTCTGTCCCTGCAGGTGACTACAGCATGGCACACCACTTAACCTCACTGCTCTAATGTTGCCCAGCGAACCGCAACGCTTTGTCAACTTAATGAGAGAGAGAGAAGCAGAAAGGATGGGCCTTAAAAGCTTGCTTATGAAAAGAGAGTGTTTACCTTGTGCTTCTAAATGGATTTCAGAGGGGCTCAGGCAAGAGAGATAGGGGAAAGGTGAACAAGGGGGAAATGGGGGGAGAGAGACAGAGAGAGAGAGAGAGAGACAGAGAGAGAGAGAGAGAGAGAGAGAGAGAGATAGAGAGAGTGTGTCAGTGAGAGATTAGTAAAAGAAAGCAAGACAATCTAAGAGAGAAGAAGAAAACGATGAAGCGAGTGTGTGGGTAAGGTTAGAGTGGTATAAAGAGGGAGTGATAAAAATGAAGATAGAAGGATTGGGAGAAGGTTTTGGGGGAGGCAGCGCTTATTTGGGAGAGAAGAAGAGCGAGGTGCTGGATTCGTGGGTCTGCCATTCTCTAAACAGTGAGCAATAATTCCCCTCCCTGTGCTTTTAAACATGAATTAATGTAAATTCCAGGCGTTTCTCGCGCCGTCTCTGATGCTCCGTCTCACCGGCGCACTGGAATCTCGTAGGGGTGTGTGAATCGTGCAGTAATGGCATTCCTGCCCTGCTACATTGCTGCTATTTCCCAAGCATCAATCATGGGCTGGAGCAGGGGCGTTAGGAGCGGCCAGCAGGCCGGGGGAGGAGGCTGCAACGTCGGACAGGGAGGGCAGGGCAGTAGATAGCCGCTGATATTAGCGCCAGGACACTGATAACACAGTGACAGCTCCTTAGCACTTTCAGTTTGAGCAAGCGAAGACCCTAAAGTGTCAAGATTAGAGGACTGGAGACCTGATTAGAGGACAGTACTACTGAAAGTACCACACTTTCACTTGATAAACGAGCTGGATCCAAAAATCCTCATGTATTTATACTGATGTAAGCTAGATGTGGGAGGAGACTATTGATCATGTTAAAGAACAGGCTTCTCTGTCCAGGGAGGAACTTATTCTTATTGCTGCCACTGGCAATGCTCGCTTTTTGGGAGGAGCTGCTGCCATGGGCACTATTGCGCTAGAATATGTCATTTAAGATTATGTTATGCTATATGCAGCAGTACTGAAATGAGCAGCATTATATGTGTGCAGTCACTGCTCACCAATTTATTAGAAGGTCCACCTTGCTGGTGTATAGATAGAGACTAAACCAGGGACCTCAAACTACTGGCTATGCATTACCTATGCATTTTTTTCATTTAGTTGTATGTTATGTAGTTAATTATACATGGATTTTTAAAAATGATATGGGACACCTATCTTTGCATGTTACAACTGGCACCCTTCAGAAAAGACCACTACCCCACACTACAGAACCCTGCTCTAACATGATTCCAGCTGTATCTGTGTTTATTTAGATATTTAGTAGAACATTTCATGCCCTTAAGGTAGGTAGACCTGATACAGAGAAGTAAACTCTTCATGTAAGCAAGTGGACAGTCAGTTTATTAACAACTCAATAAGCTGTATTAGTTTTGTTTAGGGTTACACTGTATATCAACAATCTGAAATGTTACAACTGATAAATTTTATCACACCAATCGTCTAGCAGAGGTCCCTTCTCAGCCATCTTAGTCTTTCTGCATTACATCATTCAATTACATACTTTCTCTATGAATGCTATGATATCGGTTTGTTTGACATCACTGTGCTATCGGCTGCTCTGAAAGGGTACTCACGCCCACGTGGGGATGCCGGGCCCTTGAGGGGGTCTCTGTGGCGTGAGAGAGGTGTTTCAAAGGGGGCTCCTCTACTGACAGTGACATTACGCACTCCCGCAGTCACATACACACACAAAGGAGTAAACCAAAACAAGCAGGCGTAAGCTCAAAGCCAGTATGATCACCGGCATTCGCTTTTAATCAGCCATTCTCCAGGAGAATCTGAGGTGCAACAGCAGCCTGAGGAGCAGCCACAGTCACACACAGGTTAAAACAAGCTAAAGCTCCACTCAAAACTCTGAGCCATCTGCTAATCCATGACCAACAAGATTACAGGGTTTCCTCCTTGCACTAGGGAGCCACCCTGGGAATGACTTTGAGCCATTGAAAGCTATTCACAGACTACAGCAGCCCAGCATCCTTAACATCACCATGCAAGAGACGGTGACTTCAAACTGAAAGAGCTTAACAAACAAATGATATGGTTTAATATCCTTATTACAAACCAAATTCATGATTTTCAGTATGCATTGACTTGCTCAGGTGACAGAAAAGGGAATCAATCCAATTAAGCTCACTTACATTTTCAGTTAAATTCAGTTTCATTCAGTTAGGTTTAGGACACTTTACTTGATTGCATAATTGTTAAATTAGTATTTATTAAGGCAAAGTTTGAGAATATAGAATGAATTTAAATTTTACTTAAATGTATATATTAGCCTAAAGTTATGGGGTATTTTATTGTAATGCATTATGCCAAACAGCAATTAAAGACATCTCACTACAGTACTCCACACACATCATGCAAATACAGCATTCAATCACTGGGAATTCTCCCATGGCATCAAAGAAATCCACTTATCTACCACTGATGTAGAGGCTTATAAATACAGCTATTATAATCAGCTCAACCTTGAAAATCCCCCTCAATTTACTCTTGAATCCTTTGTTCCACCACTGTTGGAAGTGTTTTTAAGAGATATTTTAAATATTTTGTGGTCTGAAATACGAATGCTTATACATGAAGAAAGCTTTATTGAATGCATATGTAATTAACATAAATACATATAAAATATGCATAGATACAAAAGTAGTTTCTTTTCCTAATTTATACAACACTTTCAAGTGGAGCTGAACAGAACATAGCACCCCTTCTGCTAGCTTGGTTTGGTCTCACCCCTGGCCTGCTCAGTGATCCAGGACAGTGCACACAAAAGCTACTGTGTATCAGTCTAATGTGGAAATGCGCTGAAGAGCAGCTGCCATAGTGTCAGTGCATTTTATATAAAAAGCGTACAGTCTATGTGTATAACCATTCAAATTAAAAGTTGGACTTAGAAAAAGAGTCTAAACTGAACTGCAGGAACTCCCCTGATTACACTCTTTTTCTTTTCTTTGAATGAAAAATGTCTGAGCTCTTTTCTAAGTGCCTTGTTCAGATCAAAGGGGCACTCTCAAATTTATGCTAATGGAGGATTCAATGTTACATTAAGAGGTGGCTTTGCTACAGAGTGCCTTTCAGCTCCCCCCCTTATTTTTTTCTCTTTCCCTCCCTTATTTTCCCCCTTTCCACTTGTTTCCATCAAGGCTGCAACTGAATGCAATGCAACCTTTCTGTACTGAATTGAAGTTTTAACTTACAGCTAATTATTAATATTTCATTAACCTGATCAATTAAATGATGCAACATATAGTATATGCAGTATAATTGTACGCTTGGTGCATAGATTTTTTTTTTTACTGGTGACCTGAGAGGGTCGAGATACTCGGGATGTCCTCAAAGCCTTTGATATAGGGAGAGAACTGTTTTCTAATTGAACCAAATGTTCTGGAAAGTTTATGTTGCTTTTAGGGACCCATTACTCTTCTAATCTCTGACCATAATCAGACAGTGTTTACGCTAGACACACAAAATCTGCTCCACACTTTGAAGGGTGAGGATCTTCTCATCGTTCAAAGGTATGCCTCTCAAAAGCACTGAGAGATTAGTCCCAAAGAGAGGCAGAACCACAACGCTAATCCTAAATTATTCCTGACCTTGACCTCAACTGAAAAATCTTTCCACTTTCTTAGACCACCAATCATTTATTTAATTCTAACATCAAGCAACATATCATATGCCCATATTCATCTCACAGTTAAAGTAGGAACTGAATGGAAAAGGACATAGTTTGATATGATCTGGGGTATTACTTAATTATTATTTACAATAATATTCATATTCTAAAAAATGTTTTATATATATATATATATATATATATATATACATACATGGTATAAGATGTCCCTTAAAGTCACTGAACCACTGAGGCCCAGAGTTTATATCATTTATATTTTAGGGGTAAAATATAATTTAGGGATATCAAGGTTTTGTTATGACATCTTATTGTCATCACATATTTATGCCTCATATCTTTATTCGCTGAGAATTACTTGTGCATCATCGGAGGGAACTATTTAGGTTCTCTAGGCCTTATATCTGTATAAAATATCTGTATACATATCTGTAGTTTTTAGTTTATTTTAGTACAGGAGAATGTTTTTTGCAGTGGCACTTTGCAAGTTCTGCCATATTTCATTCCTTTGTGGTCTCTAGGCAGATAAAGCAACAGCTAAGCACTGGTTAGGCCTTCAGGCACTGATTTAAAGTCATAACATGTCAGATTATCCTCAACATAATTAGGAAGTGACACTGAAATCAATCAATCATTTTTTGATTAACTAAGAGTGGAATCAATTTCCTGAAGCAAAAATGACCCTAGGCCTTCAGGAAGTTTCAGATACGTCACTGACTAGCAGCAGTCTAAGCAGTGGGATTTTGTCAGATGGTAAACAGCTCTGTGCCAGGCCTCTTTACTTAAGGAATCAATCTAGAGGTGCTATGTGCAAGAAAAAATTGTGTTTAAAAATATGTGTCAGAAACTTCATGGTATAATGTTTAACAATCTTCAGATGGACTTGTTTAATCTAGAATGGCACAAGTGTACATATGCAATGTAATAATGAAGTCCCATAGGGGTGCCAACAGAAATAAGCATTATTGAAAATGTCTTTTTCTGTACTTTTTTGTTTACATATTTGATATTTATGGCCCAAACTAAAGGATTTTTTTTCCAATAGTTGTCCACTGTGTGTGAAATGAAAATCTGTAATTTGAATTGAATTCTGAAGTTGTGGAAACTGACATGCATGAATTGTAGAATAAAGTTCACAGGAGGGAGCTGCTGCTAAATGGTATGGGATTGTTAGATGTGATGCGAATGGTTGTTTGAACCTTCTCTCAGCAAAATTCCAGTGCAAGTTCCTTTTAGTTTTTGTTCAGGTGAATGAGTTTGCTGTTACCTCCAACAGCCCACATGAGAATTTATTTGTAGAGGAGGGATTAGTCTTGTTGATGTGTGTTTTTTCTAAAGCCTCTCCAGGACAGAACACACTTGAGCTGTCAGAACTGCGTTGCAAACACCACTTTATTCTGAAACACATAATTTGGCTTTCTTATTGCGAATGCCACTCAACATCCTGCCATATTCCAACAGTTCATTCAACAAACTACATGGAGGTCGGTAGTTAAAAGCCTGGGTGATATTACCAGTGTTAAGCTTTATCTTTTTACACGTGTTCACATAATGCCCAGGAGGCAGCAGATCCTCTCCACAATGTCCCATTAATTTGATCTTCTATGGTGCCTTATCAAAATATTTTGTTCCGACTTCCATCAAAATATCTCAGTAACCTTGGAATCTGTCAAAACATTTGGATATTTTGGAGTTTACCTGACGGCAGCCGCCGATTTCCATCAGAAATGTTCTGAAATATTCTCCACATCACAGATTAGAGAGCTGTTTGCTTTAAACAAAGGCGGGTTTGATTGTGAGCAGAGCAGGCATGCGCTCCGCCTCACAGTGTTACATAAAGCATGAGCTTTCCACTTGGCATGGAGAAAATGCAGAGGGTTGGGTGAGAACATGACAGAGCAATGTCGGAACCTCCAAGTCACCTCCCTTTTCTAGGATGTGCAGTCAATCAAGAAAACTGATGGAAGCTGCTTATAGAACATCAAAAAAGGATATCATCTTTACATGCATTGACCATATCATGCTTGCATTAGACCGGCGTTGCTCTTGCCTATTTGCTTCATATACATTAGGTGGAGGAGAATGAATGCATGCATGAGTGCATTAATTGGAGTTTTCCCATGTTCAATGGTGTATATAGCATTACAATCATTTTATTGCAAGGACAATTGATTTGAATGTCTTTGATCTAACATGAAATCCCAAAGAAAAATGAAGAATAAAAATATTTCTACGTCATGTCGCTTTAGTATAGCAGCCTATTCTGTGCTTCATCAGTTTTCCAGTCACCTTTGTCAGTGAATTTGCTTTAGCACACTTGCGTTTGGCTCCAAAGCAGCTGGTCTTTCTTAAACGTCGAAGAGGGATTTTCTTACAGTTCAACTCTGAGGGGGGAACACCTCCGATCAATTTAAGATGGCCACACATCTAGCCAAAGCCACAAGCTCTCGTTTCAGCTTAGGATCTGACCAGGGAGGATTCTGCACTCTCTGCTCTTGAACCACAGCCAACGCAGCCGTTTCTTAGCTTAGCTGGCCAGTTCACTTAGGCCTTAAACCCACCGTCTCGCTACCTCCCCACCCTCCCCTCAGTTGCAGAGCGATCGCTGTCTGCAATGCAACTCAAGCTGCAGGGATTCTTTAGGGATAGAATAACCACAGGTGAGTTAGCAGTCTGACAGCAAAGTGAAATATCCCTATATTGTATAAACATTACATCACTGGCCCTATAAGCTAAACCTGGCAGTAGGCCACATGTTATTCATTTTCCTGGTGTGCTAAAGAATGGGAAGCAGCTTTCAACATTGACACCTTTCTCTATTTTCCACAACAACTGATGATCATGAACATGTCCAGTATTGTGCAAAAGGTGGAAACCACACTTTCATCCTTTTCAAAGTCATCAAGAAACAGATGTTTAGCTTTTAGTTTGCCAAAAATATGCAAGAATATATTTCCATGCTTCCTGTAAATATTGCCAAAATTCTGTGAAAGGTGGTTGCAGACTATTGTACAATACCACAAATGGTACCATTTAAACCTTAGGAAGTGTAATTTTAGTGGCTGGTACATGACGCTGTAACCAGTAAGCATTATCAGATATTAGCCATCTATGTACAAATTAGCTCACCAGTAAAGAATACACTGGTCTGTGAGAAATTTGGTAGACTGATGAGGTGACATTTAGAAACTGTGAAATCAAGTCTGACAAATAACAGCACAGCTCTGTTCTTTATTTCATATTTCATGGAAAAGCAGTTTGCTTTTTCTTGTTTTTTGTACTTCTTAAATGAATAGGTCACATTTGTGGGATAAATGGATTTTTCAACCACAAAGTATTTAATCTACTACAACATTAATCCTGATAATTCAACCAGAGAGAACAAGAGAGCTATGCCACTGTGCTTTTCAGACTTTGAATGTGAACAGTTTTTTTTTTCTTTTTCTTTTTTTCTTTTGTTTATGAAGTGCACATGAAAATAATAATCCAGACTTTATTAAATTGTGAACTCAGTGCAAAGGGAATTTGGAACAAAAGGCCTTGAGTTTCATGTTATGTCTTGGTTACAAATGACACGGCTTAACCCAAAATGGAAGACAAAAGGCATACATTTCACCCTGCCCCGAGCCCCCCACTCCATAAGTGGAAGAAAGACACATCTGCAACACTCTTTTGACATAGTGTAGTGATACTGCCTTAAATCGTTACAGTTAGACTGACGGCCCAGGCCGAGAAAAGGCCAAAAACTGATTTCAACTCTCAGGCTATTCCTGCTTTGTTCACTGTCCTGCTCAAAGAGTATTACATCCTTGACTTGTTTTCTGTCATCCTTCAAGTCTATTACAACAGGCATCCATGTTAATACTTCGGAATGTGCATCATATAATGAAAAGGCATTAATATCAGAAGTTCCTCCAGTTCTGTTCCCACGCAAAGAGAAGATTGATGTGACATATACATCACCCTGAAACACATCCCATGCATCTTATTGTTTAACTCATTAGTAATGCCTCTACGTGTGATCTCATATTGATATAAAATGCATAAGATAACAATTGCCAGATGTTGCTCTTATCATGTCTACCACTCCTATACAGAAAAGTTCGCTGGATCAAAAAACTAAGCTGCAACAAACCACAGCCCTGTATAAAATAAACAAACCCAGAAATGTGTCATCATTCATCATTTCCAGCATATCTACATGACGAAGCAACACCTACAAATTGGCTTTGGGTTTCTAAATAGCGAAATCAGTGTTTTGGTGGGGGCAGGGCATTACTGATTTTTTCTTTCTTTCTTTTTTCTGTAGGGCAAATCTGACAGGAGTCTTTCTGATGATGAGTTTAGCTTTGATTAATGCGTGTTGCTGCTAGAGTGGAAAGTCCCGATCACACAGAGAGGTGCAGCCTGCCTTTCAAAACACAATACTCATCTAATCAAGCTAGAAGTGAACGATTGCCCTCAGTCATTCAGATTTTCCACAATTAGTTGACAAGCCACTCTATAACTTTTGTTCTGTTATTGCATAACTTCTCTCTCCTTTGGCACGTGTGTATTTACAGATACACATACACGCTCAGACATAGCCAGACACCAATAATGACCTTCCATTCTATTGCATACACTTATGTGTCAGAATAGGGGCTACAGTGCTAAAACATACAGTGGCGCCCTAGTACAGTTTTGTAGAACAGGGAATATGAAAACATATTTTACTAATCAAACAAAATTGCTTTTAGAATTTTTTAGAAGTTCATACAAACATGCCTGGCAGAGTTTCACATGCTGCTGGAAAGTACAGACAGATCATCATTAAAAAAAAAAAAAAAGTTTTTCTGGCTTAGATTGGTAGTTTTTGCTTCAGCTGAGAAGGTGGCTTCAGCTGTGCTAACACATATGCTAAGACTTGCAGTGAAATATTAGATGCTGAGGATTACTCTTTGCTGGGTCTGTGCCCCTCTTGATTGATGTGAGATGCTGTGTTGTCAAGGCAACATCTAAAGCTGAACAGGGCATGTTTTCTTTCTTTTGTTCAGCTGATTAGAACAAGCCTTGCAACAACTACTTCAAATGACAGCACACATGAGGAAAAAAGAATATTTACCTTCACCTTGAAATACAGTTTAATCTTGAATGTGATGACTGTTGCACTGTACCAACTAGTGTTGTATCTTTTTTTTCTGCCCAGTTTATAGATAGCAGTTTAACTAGTTTTATTTCGCAGTAGCGTCCTGTGTTTGATCAGGTTTCTCTGGCTGTTACTTCCTGGTCCTTCCTAAATATGGAATCAGTTTCATTGTCTTTGCTGTGACAGCACTGGTACATGACATGTTATGGGTGCTACTGGCATGTGAGCATGCTCAACCATCTGGATTGCACTAAAACAAAAGCCTTGATAATCCATGCAGGTGATGCACAACCCACTTGATTGTACGATAAAGATTGGAATTCCATTGTTTGTTATTGTTTCATCTGAATCAGCCACAAATCGACTGTTCCTGCTCCAGACCGGGCTCGATCATGCACGCCTGTGGTCTGATCACTTCAGAGCATTGAATGTGATGATATTTGCACAGCAACACCTGTGGGTACTTCCCCAGACACACAAAAAAATCCTGTAGCTTTTATTTTAGCTCATGATTAATGGGCCAAATGTAAGTTCTTCAGAAAAGGCTGCGGTAAAGAGAGTAAAGGCAGTTTTATGCAGGCTTATCTTCTATCAGAAGAGGCCCTCTTGGTGTCCTAGCTGCCCTGATGCAGTAGATTAAACACAGAACAGCACAAAGTGTCTAAATGCTATCTGTGGTCTTCGTTGAGCATCATACTTGGAAAGTGAAGAGGGGAAGAGGGGACACTGAGAACCTAGAAATGATGGTAGTGTAACTAGACATTATTTTGACTTTTGACAATGCCCCCTTGATGAAGTTCCATGCTTATCTTTTGGATATATTTTCAAAAAAATCTTGCTGTGATTCAGGAAGAAAGAAAAAAGCAAACAAACAAAAACAAATAAGCAAGCAAACAAAGCATGAATTAATGTATATAGATAAGCTGACATCATTAAGCATTCTTTCAAATAACAGCAAGCTCTGGGAGGTGGTACTACCATGGATTAGATTAATTTGTCCAGAACATACAGCCAATTAGGGAAATTTGGGGGCAAAAACAACACCATGAACACTCTTCCTTATTTCTGGACAATTTTTGCAGTGTGACAGGCTGAAAGAGGACATTGCCTAGAGCATCACACTGCTTCCGCCGGCCTCTTCCCATAGTGCATCTTGCCGCTTTCTCTTTCTCAGGTAAGTAATATATGCACATGGCTGTCCACAAGAAAATGTGATTAATTAATTCTTCATTCTTCCATTGCTTTATGGTCCAGTTCTGATGCTCACATATCCATTTTAAATGCTTTTAACGGTGGACAGGAGTCAGCAAAGGGGACCTCTGAACAGTCTTTTGCTACACAGGCCCTATAGGGTGCCAGGTTTAAGGTACAGTGAGCTCTGACATATTTCTCACAAAGCCAGCATGATCCTTTTCAGCAATTTGGTTGATGTTGATGCTGGCTCACCGGTTGCGCTTCCATGGGCAACTTTTGTTGGATAATAACCTCTTTGTACCGAACACACCACTACTCATCAGTGAGGTACATTCTTACCTGTTGCCTTAGCAATAAGGCTGTAGAACATGATGATTGGGTTCTATGAATGTGTGATTATATTCCACGTTCGTCAAGGAACAGCAACACCTTGATGAAGCCTTTCTGATGGGCAGCGGTGGCCTAATGGTTAGGACGTTGGACCTGGATTGGAAGCTTGCGGGTTTGATTCCCACCCCAGTAGGTTGCCGTCCCCGTCACTGCTCCCCGGGCGCTTTCATAGCTGCCCACTGCTGCACAGTGTTTGCATGGGTTAAATGCAGAGGTCCAGTTGCGTTGTGGTTTACTGTGTGCTGTGCTGTGATCTTGCAATGACAAGAATAGTCACTTTCACTTTCGGTAGAATTGGCCATTACTGTGTTGCCCGTGTGATTTAAATCTTTATGCTTGCTCATTTTTACTGCTTCCATCTATTACCCATCCCTTCACAGCTGCCACTGCAAGAAAATCAGTGGCATTCACTTCACCTGTGAATGGTTTTAATGTTTTGACTGATTAGTGTGCATATTAAAATTAAGTTAATTTTGCTTTCAGAAATGTTGCCTTTTTGTCTCATGATGCTTATTTCTACAAATACGCAAACTGCCAACCTATAAAATAAATCCCAGATATACTAAAAAAATTAATTAATTAATCATTAAAAACATAAAATGACAAAATGTATGTGTAGTTGTTTTTATGAACCTGAGAAACTATATATATGTCTTTCCCAAATGTGTCTTTGCACATGAAATATGTAAATGGCACATGTATTACACATTTTGTCAAAGGTTACTGACTTAAAAATGTGGTAATGATCATTTTATAGCACTGACATTCTTTGCAAGTGTAAAAGTTCCCCCACATTCTTCTTCTTCTTCTTCTTCTTCTTCTTCTTCTTCTTCTTATTATTATTATTATTATTATTATTATTATTATTATTGTTATTATTATTTGACATCATACTTTTTGCCCTTTAAATACATTTACTTGGCTGATTACTCTAAATATATAGGCTCATTTAGGTTGAAAGTTTTTATTACAACATGATAGCTTTTATGATAACAGGAAATGTTTATTTTTTGCACCCAGTTATATTGTGCATTTAGTAAAACATTCCTTTATTAAACATTCCTTTATTTTTATCATATTTTCACATGAAGATGGAAAATAGTGCAGAACACAAACCTGTTGATAGTGTGTGAATGTAAATTTAATTCATTCTATAACTATGTAATAACTATATGTAATAACATGTAGACAATGTATCTGAAAGGTCTAGGTAAATAATAACAATAACAATATTTAGCCACATCCAATCGTTTTTATCTGACCTCTGACCAAGGATGTCATGCTGTATATGTAGTTCTACTTTGTCATTTCCTGGTCTTGAATGAAATTCATCCCTTTCATTGCAGATTGCACTATTTTACGCTCTAGCGGTGCCGTTTTGTATCTGTACATCCACTTCTTTTCCTCTCAATCCAGCCCCCCCGCCCCAGCTCCTTCACTGTCAACCCTGTAACCCTACCCAGCATTTAAAACAAAAAGAGAGACACTCTTCAACAAGCAAAGGGCCTTTATCGTCCTCCAGAGTGGTTTTGGATATCAGCTTGTTGAGATAGCATCTCTCCTCCACTATTCACCAGTGTCACGGTTTCTTTCATTTGATCTTTATTTACACCGGCCATTGTGTGGTGGCGGCCATTTAAGGGAAGGTGCCCTGAATGGATGGGAAGCTGAGGAGAATGCCTCCATCCTCCATTCACTCTCCTTCATTAGCGAGCTGTCTGCTCATAGTGACGGATGAGTGAAAAGGGAGAGAGAGAGGAAAGGATGGGACAGAAAGAGAAGGGCCAGGACAGGCACAGTGTGGCAAGAAGGACGACACACCTCATCGAATACCATTCAAATCAAGACTTGAAGGCAAAGTTAAGCTCTGTTTCCCTCAAACAGAGACGAAGATGGCAGAGGCTCAGTGTGGGGAATGTGTGTGTGTGTGTGTGTGTGTGTGTGTGTGTGTGTGTGTAGTGGGGGGTTATTGCACACTTATGCTGGCCTTTCTACAAATTGCATGAGCTGTGGGAATTTCCCCCCTACTGTGGCCTGTCAATCAAAGTGTGTGTGTGTGTGTGTGTGTGTGTGTGTGTGTGTGTGTGTGTGTGTATTTGTGTGTGTATTTGTGTGTGTGCAAGCACAGTCCTGTAACTCAGTCCTGTAAATCAGCCTACTTGATGTTCAAGTGTATACTAGTGCTGTATTTATTGTACAACACTGTAGTAATACATCAAAACCTATATTTTAATTTTACTACTAAAGCTAGGCTGCTTTGCTGAAGGGTTTCAACAATATTTCTTTATTTAAAGGTAAAAGCTTCTAGACAACTTTTTTAAAGTAGTATCTAAAATATAAAAGACTATTAAACAGCACTGTCCTTGATTTGTTTACTGAGTGAAAGTATAATTTTATATGCAAACAGGTTCACTTATCACTTGATTCACATCTTTTGTGCACACATCTTCTTGCCACCAATTGGTTACCCTGAGATACCCTTGAACAAGATACTGTCCCCAACACTGTTCCCTTGGCACAGTCATTGCAGCACACTGCTCCTGCTCAGTGTGTGTTCACTTCTGTGTGTTTAGATGGGTTAAATACAGGGGACAAATTCACTGCTCACTGTTCAGAGTGTGTGAATGCCAGCACAGGAATTTCATTGATTGATTGATTCATTCATTCATTTCAACCTCTCTCTGAAGCCTGGCTAGGGACCGTGTTTGTCTGTCCAGACCTCTAAATGACTGTGAGAGCACAGTGCGGCGACAGGTGAAGTTGTTTCAAGCAGGTAGAAAATAACTGACTCAACTTTTGTTTTTTGTTTTTTCATTTTTAATGTTTAAGCAAGTTAGTATCTTAGCATTTAGGCCACATTATATTCAAACATAGTAACATAATAAAGCTCCAGGTCAAGTTTGATGCTTAACACTTACCACTGCATTGGCAATCAATCTATCTATTGCTTTGTCCAAAATCTAAGGAAGTGATGCTGCACCAGTCATCACTTTTACAGGCTGTGAATGTGTGTGTTACTGTATGTGTGGGTAGTCAGACTATGGTATTGGTTGTTAGTAGGTGGGGTCTACTTGTAGTGCTTTGGGCCTGAGAATGTCACTGTGTGGAATCTGTATCTGACTTTTGTGAATTCTTTAATGTGTGGACTCTCTGTCTGCTGAAGCTTGTAGTGTGTAGGGGGTCGAGAGCCGCTTTGGTTGCTGACACATTCCAGTGTAGCAGTTGATAAGAGGCAGGGCAGCGAGCGAGGAAGTCAGCCAGCGGTGGGGTCTACAGCAGGACAATGATTAATCGGGCTGAATCATTAATGGCCCTAAAGCTCCCACACACATATACACATGCGTACACACATGCAGACAGACACACTTAAATAGACGGACTCCAGCTCTGGTCAGCTACAATACATAGAACCAAAGAGAAGCAAAGAAAACACAGAATGAAAACACAATAAAATACAGAACAAAGGAGAGAGGCATTTCAGTTTTCAACAATTAGGCAGGCCTAAACATTTATGTACTCAGGTATAATATACAAATAACATTGACCTGTATGACATCAATAGGTAGTACTTTGCCTTATTCGGGAGGTTTTACTTATTTTTACATGTATGTACATATCATGTGTCTTTCAGCAGTAAAGGCAGGGCTAAACTGCAGATGAGGTTTGGATTGTTTCCAGTGCAGTGCCTGCAGGTTTGAGGGAAGGCAGCTGCAGAGGTACAACAGGTCTCTGGTGGCGTCCTCTGCTGCTCCGGCTGCAGTGCTTTGATTAGTGTATGTTGATCGGTTTCATTAGGAGGAAACCTAATCTTAGCTATCGGTGAGTCGCTGATGGATTCCCCCAAGCTAGCCACTGGTGCCCGCAGGGGAAGTGTGAGGGGGGGTCTCGGCTCAACATGAGACGCCTGGTACCGTTTACTATAAACAGACATGGCCAGGAGTGTTTGCAAGGTCACACAGCGTGTGTGTGTGTGTATGCATGTGCGAGGGCGTGTGTGTGTGTGTGTGTGTGTGTGTCTGTGTGTGTTCGTTCATTCTTTCATTCATTTTTTCTTTTGCTTTCAACATACAGATCATAGTCACAATTAAACCTGTTATTGAATAAGCAAGTAAGCTATTATGTCCTGATACATTTTATTATTGTGATATATTACATCCTGATACACTGTGTTGTGATACAGTTTTTCATGGCAATTTCAATATTTCTAGAACTGTTATTTATTAATTTGAATAAATAGTATTTTTTTTTTTACAAACATTAAATAAAATACCTGGTGTCTAATTATTTTAATAAATCTTTCTTTCTTTCTTTCTTTCTTTCTTTCTTTCTTTTCATCTGTTTTTCTCTCCCTCTAGTTTATTTGAATAGATTCTTCATAAAAAGTGAATCTCATTACCTTAACAATTGAGACCATTGCTCTGAACCACTCCCTTCTGGAGATTCTAATATTTTTGAACTCAACTGTCTCTCTTATATAAATCTTTACTAATCCTTGTCTCTCCCAGCTCAGATTTCAGCATCTTTAACTCTGTCCATTAACTTTACAGACAACAATAGGCTCAGCTGTGATTCTTGATGTAATCCCACCTCTACTTTAAATGCATTTGTCACTTCTACTGAAGACCTCACCACTGTCACACTGCCCTCATGCATACCCTGTACCAATCTGACATACAGTACTGTGCAAGAGTTTTAAGCAGGTGTGGAAAAAAATGCTGTAAACAAAGAATGCTTTCAAAAATGGAAAGGTTAATAATTTATTTTCATCCATCAACAAAATGCAGTGAATGAACAAAAGAGAAATCTAAATCAAATCAATATTTGCTGTGACCACCTTTGCCTTCAAAACAGACCTAGAAAATCTTCTAGGTACACTCGCACACAGTTTTTGAAGGAACTCGGCTGGTAGGTTGTTCCAAACATCTTGGAGAACTAACCACAGATTTTCTGTGGATGTAGGCTTCCTCACATCCTTCTGTCTCTTCATGTAATCCAGACACACTGGATGATGTTGAGATCAGGGCTCTGTGGGGGCCAGAAGAATTGATGCTGGTTTGAAGGCAAAAGGTAGTAACACCAAATATTGATTGATTTTTCTTTTGTTTGCTCACTTTGCATTTTGTAAATTGATAAAAAAATAATAATTTATTATTATTATTTAATCATTATTTATATTTCTGAAAGCATTCTTTGTTTACAGCATTTTTTCCGCACCTGCCTAAAACTTTTGCACAGTATTGTACTTCTCTGCCATTCCTGACTTTTTCATACAAAACCACTACCCCTCTCTAGGCGCACTGTCATTTGGTTTCTCTACAAACCTGCTGCACATTTTTCAAAGCTCTGACTCTGTGTCTAGTCAATCAGTATAGGTCCTTTTCTCCATCTTTACTGTCCTACCTCTTATACAACTCATCATACAACATATATTTTTAACTTTCACTACAGTATTCTTTTCCCTGCTTCTTTTTCCCAACTCCTTGTACACCTGTCAACTTTCTTCACTCTCTAAAGATCCTACTTTTTCTTTACCAGCCTTTACCTCTATTTACACTCCTGAAATTATAGGGTCGACCATCAGGTTTCTGTATCTTCCTTCTGTCCAGATGACTCCCTTACCAATTTTCCAGTAGTTTCCCAGCAATCTAGTAACTCTGTGTCCTCCTGCATGAATTCCACTTTGCAGTCTTTCTTCTTCAGGTTCCACCAGTTGATCTTTGACTCTACCTTCACTTTCCTCCTTTTCTTGACCTCCAAGGTCATCCTACAGACCACCAACCTAAGCTATGTTTTAGAACCATTGCTCTGTAATTGATAAATCCTTTGTAATGAAGTGCATATCATCTCCTATTAGATCAACAGGACTGAAGCCCACTGCTCTTATGAGTGCTTACTAATAAGGCTCAAATATGTTGCACAATCATTGTATGTACATGCTATAAAAATGTTATTTAAGGGCTGTGCTTTAGTAACGACAATGGCTCAGTATAGAAACTTGAACCCTTAACAACCCATCTGAATTTGTCTTTCCTTGGTTAAAGGATTCTCTTTTTTAACATACAATTTGATATAAAACCATTATTCAAAGAAAGTTTCTAGAATTGGTTCCCCAATTTCCCCAAGAAAGAAAATGTTTTAATAAAATATAAAACCCATAGAACTAGGTGTGATTATACTGATGAAAGTTAGCTGATGTGGTTAAAATCATTCTGCCAGATCTTTTGGTCAAGTGCTCTGGATTAAATAATATCATCAGACAACACTTTTATATAGTTTAACAATGGCACAGGGTTACAGTGATTAGCACTGGTTTCACACAGTGAGAAGGTATCTGGGTTAAGTTCCCAGCTGGTGCAGCCTTTCTGTAAGGAGTTCTCTTCTTTTCAGTTTGAGTTTCTGCTGGGTGCTCTGGTTTCCTCCCACAGTCCGAAGGTATGCATGTCAGGTGGATTTTAGATGCTAAGTTACCAAGTTACTAGATGTTACTTTATATAAGTTTTTTTGTCTGTGTGTCTGCACTGCAAAGTGGGCTGTTTAGGGTGTACTTCTCTGATTTTCAACACCAGAGTTCTCTGCCACCCTAGTTAGTATAAGCATTTCATATGATGGCTACATAAAATATTTAATGGATTCTGTTCAGATGAAGGTTAAGGTTACTATAAGGTGTTGGATGTGTTGCTCTTAATTCCTAAATGACAGAATTAAAAATCCACCAACTGCAATAATACATCTACTAGCATATGTACATGCATTTGCTGTATGTAAATTTGATAGCAGGGTTGAATTCCAGTCCATATTCAGCTGGTCTCTATTTCATTACAAAGCCTAATTAAGGCCAGACATAACTGCTAATTTTAATGCAGTCAGCTTTTATTGCTAATCTAACAGCCTAAAAACACAATGTCACAGAAGCCCTATTATTTGTGATATATATATATATATATATATATATATATATATATATATATATACATATACTACTATATATTACTAGCTATATTTCAACAGCAGTTTGAAAAATGTGTCATCGAATGTTGAGTGGAAGTTTTGATTTTGGATTAAGGACTAGCTCTTTTTTTACTATCAAATCACTTTCAAATCAGGATCTTACCCAGAAACTGTTATCAGGTTGAGCCCTCATGATTAAATGCCAACCAAACCATTCCTGTAGTGGACCTTCTGAGACATATTCGAATGAGACTTCTTCGAATATTAGAGCCAACTGCCTTAAGTTTTCAGAAGTGTCGATCACCAAGACCACTGGTCAATAGAAGCCTTTGTTGGTGTATTTGACATTGTGTATTGGACCTGTAATTGGAACTGGACTACCCTGGGTGGTGGGTCTGTAAAAGAAGTCTGCATTGGGCCGGCCATGCTGGGACTCCCTGCTGGTTTGTGCGGCGTGCTGAGCAGTGGGGGGTTGTGCTGTGTTTGTTTAAATCTCACAGGAGTCCCATTAAGCCCTGATTCCTCTCATTTAGGACTTCCACTGGGACATGGAGCAGAGTCCCTGGGAAGCGGCACATTGCAAGGGACACCAATTATCATCCCAAGGACACTGGCCAGCCTGTTTGTGCTCAGGGCAGCTGTCACGTCGCAGGACAACCCTCCCTGTCAAACCCATTCAGCTAAGCGCACCAAGAGCCATCCTAATTGGTGTTGGGCAAACAGATTTTGTCACAAAGTTGCAAAGGAAGCTAAGTAGCTGAATGTTCACATTGTCCAACCCCTGACCTGCAGTTAGGGCCTGTTCCGAGACCTTCATTATGCTCCATTACGTTGATTAATCATCTCTGACTTGTCCTTACAGACGCGGGAAATCCAGGGCAACAATTAAAAGCAATATTCTGGCAATAAGCAGCAGCATAAATAAGAAGTGAGCTCTTTTCTCCCTGTGGAGTGATATGATAGTGGCGAGGGGTAGGACTTGGCAGAGGTGGGATATCTGCTAGGGTCTTCGGGGGCACATCAAGTTCAGTTTGTCTTTGGCCTTTGTCTCCCCATTTGTGCTTTGCTTTTTTCTCAGCCGCCCACCCGCCCGGACCATCATGCCCCTCCCTCTGCTCTCCTTCCTCCTCCCTCACAGCACCCCCCTCCAGAACTCTTTTATTCTTCGTTTTAAAAAGGGGATTTTGTTAGGGAATCACTTGACATCATTAGTTTTGGAGAGTGGCCACAATGACTGAATGCTTGTCTTGGCTCACGAAAACATATGTCGGATCAGCAGTCCTGAGGCTGTCTCTCGACCTCAGGTGAAAGGTCTGCCTGACTTTGCGCTTGCTTCTGTTCGCCCTCTCTCGCTCACGCTCTCTCTTTTCTATTACTCTCATCCTCTTTATATTCTCTCTGTTTCTTCAGGACCCCCTTACATCTTGAGCTATACACTATACATATACATAGCATCGGGAAGCCAAATTGTCAGGTAAAAACTGATATATAAGCAATGCCTTCACAGGTTTCTTTCACTCTATTGTCAGCTGTTTATCCCTGAATCATGTTTGTCTTATTATTTAGAATTATAGAAACGCATTAAGCAATCTTCAGCCACAGCTATGCAACTGGACAATACAGAATGCCTTGAAAATCAGCTAAACACAGCACTTTCACTTTAACAATAGAAACTCTACATGCTCAATAAAACAAGCAGCTCATTGTGGGTCTCTTTAAACCCAGATTGAGATGATGAATGAAGTGTGTGTACTCTGAAAGAGAACCCTGTAATAAGAACTCCCTGTAAAAAACTCCATGTACCTCATGTTTTGCAAGTTCTGTAATTCTAGTTAACGCTGCTGCTATATGATACTGAAAGCTGAATTTTCAGAGGAATTGTGTGAAGTGCAGGCATGAACATGGCAAAATAAATAAAGTGCCAACCCATATAACAATACCAGCCATAATGCTGGCCACAAAAGTATGAAACAACGCTAAATTAATGACCTCCATTTTATTCTGCTATTACCAGGTCAGTTATTACAGATGAATAAACTCAAAAGATAATTAAGGGAGAGAGTAAAAGAGAGAGAGAGAGAGAGAGAGAGAGAGAGCAAGAGAGAGAGAGAGCGAGAGAGAGAGAGAGAGAAAGAGAGAGAGAGAGAGAGAAAGAGAGAGAGAGAGTTTTCATATTGACAAAGCAAAAAATTAACTTGAAATTTTTTTCCAGCTTTTTGGCTGCCAGTTTCTGTATGTACGTTGGACATATTCTAAATGACATAACATCTGTCCATAGCAAAGGATTTTAACGCCTCAGTGACAAATGGTTTTCTGTCTTGATCACACAGATTATCGGATACTATTAAGGCATCTTTGAATTGACACCATTTCTCCAGACCATCCATGAAATAACTGTTTGTCTCAAATACTGACTGGCACAATGACTTTTTTTCCAAACAAAAGAAATTCCCTCAAAAGCTGTGTGGCCACTGCAGGGCGGTTATTAGAGGGGGCAGGGATGGGACTGGGCTCCTGAGAGGGGAGAGTCAAGGGGCTTTGGCCATCAGTGGGAAAAGGCTGATTAATTGTGAAGAGGCTCTGTGAGAAAAAACGCCCAGCACACAGTCCACTAATTACAGGCCTGCACAGTGCACAACAAAGAACCATCTCATATCTCAAGACAATGAGGAACCCACAGTGAGAGCGAGAATGAGAGAGAGAGAGAGAAAGAGAGAGAGAGAGAGAGAGAGAGAGAGAGAGAGAGAGAGGACAAAAAAATAGTAAAATAGTAAAAGGATTTGTGATCCACTGAGAAGACAGGAGGAGTCATCCAGAACCAGAGAAAATGGATATGAATAATAATATATGCACATGGGTCAAAATTAAATGAATTAATTAAATTCCTGTGATTAGGAGGGCTGCATACCTGCACTCAAAAGACAATAATGGGGTTAAGTGCTTTGCCTAAGGGCACTTTATCCATGGATGTTGGAATGGGAAGGCATTGGTCACCCATTGCCTAAATAAGGCAATTTTAGGGCACAGTTTTTGTTAATCTGTTGTTTTATATATTGGAAATGTAATTCCAATTTTTGCATAGCCACTTTCTATGCTTACATTCATAAAATAATGATAAATTGTGTATTATAATATGCACAAGTGTGCTAATGAGAATGAAACCTAGAATCCACCAAAACAACAGGTATGTTAAAGTCTACTGTTTGGTACTAACTGGCATTGTTTAAAAATGTTAGATTACAGCCTAGGATTGAACAACAGAAATGTTGTTGACTGTTAAAAGGAAAAATGGCAGCATGATGTCAGAGGGGTTACCTGCAAACCACTGATAAGCCTCAAGAAGTAGTTGCCATTGGATAAAAAAGTAAATGAACATCCTGTGTAGCTTAGGGATAAACTGTATGGACGAAAGATTAGCTTTGCTTAATTTATCCAAAGTGAACTGTGAACACAGAAATACTCACAGAAGAATTGTGGATTTCTCTTTATTAATGGTGTGACTGAAAATCTGAAGAAGTGCCCAGATCGAAAAAACCTAAAAATCTAACCTAATTGGTGCCTTCACTTTTTAGCTAAGCAGCAACTAGCAAGGGAAGTATGAAGTTTTTTAGGGACACAAATGCAAAGTAGTACAATAATTTCTGGGACCTAAAAACCTTTTTAAAATTCTGTTCATTATAATCACGTTTATATTTAAATCATGCAGTTTCTGGACACATACCCTTTTTATTGTCAAGTTTCGGTTGCAAACAATAAGGTTAAAATTTTACAAAGGATAATAATCAAATCAGGATTTTATTATTTGAGGTAGTTATAGCAAGGTATGGCCCCACAATGACCACCTTAACAGTAATGGATAAAGAAATCACGTTAGAAAGCTGTCACAGTTGGATTTTAAAAATGAGACCAGTTCTTTGCAGGAACTCATCTCTCTACACAATGTATTATGATACACGTTGCATGAGTGTGAATATGCCAAACCAGTGGGTAAGCAGTAGTAAGTCTTTGCCAGAACTCTTAGCTGAAGGAAACTTACTAGAAATGCTATGTACATTTTTTGATTGGTTTTATATATTTATGTCCCAAACTCTGAAGCCTATGGTCATGGTTTGGAAGGTAAATGTGGAATGTTCTTAAATGGCCAGTACTCCATGTATTTCATTTATTGGACCAACAAATTGGAGCAAAAAACTTGCATTAACAGCTTGGCAGAGTGGTCCAGTTACTTATACATCCATTGTACATGACTCTCCAAAACTGGAGATATTTAGGGCTTCTCCCCAGTTACGAAGCATTTAAGATGCTAGACTCTCTTTTTCTTTCCTGTGCCTGTTCAGATTCACTGAGGAAAGTATAAGTTTGGTCCATGGCAAATGTAAAAACTGAAAAACAAAAAATTACCAGTTCAGATCCCATTCATTCTCCCTATTGTTTGTACCTCCTTTCAGTCTCAGCAGATGAATGTAAAACATCTCTCTTTCAAATGGGACCTATAGACTATTTTGTCATAATAATTGTCTGTTGAAACATAATGTAGTCCTGTAAAAACAGCCCTCAACCAATGTCATAAAAACCGGGCGTGAATCACAAAACAGCCTCTGTGGGCCTAGAAGTTAAAAAGAAAAAACAAAAAACCGGAGCAGCCCGGTGCGGTCGCGCATTTCGTTGGGGAGAGACGAAAACTTGTGGCTTGTGGAAAAAAAACACAGCACACCGAGCTGTGACAGTCAGGATTATATTAGAGGTCAACCATTATTTTGGTTTTGCATGTTTCTTCCCCCTCAGAACCCCAAGGAGAAGTTAAGTAATATTTAAGGAGACAAAGGTTGTTCTGTGTGGGGAATGGCTGGCCCACCAGATTTCTGTTGACACGGCCCTTTCATTAAGTATGTGGTTGCTGAAGAGAGCACTCTGAGGGACTTTTGGGCCCATGTCCCTGGGCCACATGCGCCATGGCCGACAGAGCCACCGAACGCTTCAGCAAGACACGACCGCCGTGCTATTACACGCACCTTATTTTCTGCCTGTCATTCAGCAGAGAAAACAAGTGTTAACTAGTATACTTTGGACGAGGTCCGTGGAAAGCTTTTTTTCCTTTTCTTTTTTTTTTTTGTATATGAGCTTTCCCAAAAGTGGCCCCTGTTTGCGCATTGTTCTAAAAATATACACGATACACAAGAGCGGCCTCCTTAAAAATAGCAAAGCCCGGGACAACCTTTCAGTGCTCTAACCTCCCGCCGTGGAGTCAGGGCCTCCTTTGCCTATGAATAGCCATCCGTCGGCAGCGGTGAGTTCACAGAGGCTCGTCCTGAAAGGGAGGAGTGCCATGGAGGGATTTTATGTTTCATTTCAGCATACTGGGCCCGTTCCAGAGCCATCCTCCACTGATCAAAGGTTAAGCCAAAGGAGAGGAGCTGGCGGGAGCCCCTCACTAAACGCTCTCTGTTCTTTAATTTTCAGATGTCTGGACTCTTAAAAGTCTGTTTATTCAACTTTTTTTAAGAGCTATCATCATGGAATGGTTCCATCTATGTGGATATCAAACGCTTAGAGGGTTGCTCGTTACTCTCAGGACAAAGAACATTACTCTAAAATTAAGCTTGTTATTTTTGGTCATTTTTGGTGCTTTCTTTCTTTTTCTTTAGTCCAATTTCAAGGTAGGAGGTGGATCTGATCCTGATCTAGAAAGCACAATGCCATGAGTTCCCATTGATGTGTCCGTGTCTAGATACAAATACATTTTTCTCTTATTAGCGTTTGCATCAACTCTCCTGCTCAGACTTTTCCCATGCCAAAATTCTGTTAAAAATAAACAAGATTTGCTTGTTATGTTGCTTTTTTTTTTACTGTTGCTTTAAAAACTGCAATGCCCAGACAGCTGTCTGTGTGAAAATGACAGGATATTTTTTTCAGCTCTGTCTATTTTGAGTAATGAAAGCTTGGACCCAGACATGGTGTTAGCGGAGAACTCTGTACACCCTGACTCTCTTTCTGAATAGAGAAGAAGAAAAAAAAAAACGTCAAATGAAAAAAAAAAGACAGTAAGGTCACCAGACATCTAAATCGGACCCCATTCCGTCCCCGGGTCTTTGCCCATTGTAGGTGACTGTATAGAGCCGGGCCTGATAACATCAGTGCGAAGTTAAACAAAAGGCTTTTTTTCCTCAAAACGGCCATCTTTCAGTCTGACTGCTACTGTAAACACCATTCCTGAACACAACATTATAAGACATGCTACCCTGCATTCCTCATCCTCCTCCTTTAAAGAGAGAGAAACAGCTTAAATAGAGCTGCCAGAAAAAAGTTGCTAAGTGAGAGAGAGAGAGAGAGAGTTAAAAAGAAAGCCTTGACAACATTCCAGACCTTTGCTTGAGAGGTTTTTCACTTCAGTGGCAAACCCAGATGTGTAAAGCGCAATGAGCATGCATCTGTGCTGATGCGCTAATGTCAAGTTATTGACACACTGAAATGCAGAATAAAGCATCTCTTGTGGCTCATGCAGTCAGTCTAATGAGAGTGCTGTCATCTGCAAAAGTAATGTCTCCCAGAACAAGATTTCATACCAGAAGTTTTGGAAATCCATTTGGAAAAGGAATAGTTCCATTGACCTTAATACCTTTCTGAACATTCTCTTTGAACATTCTTCTACTCCCTCTGGTTCTAATTGATTTCATGAAAGAGGCAATATGTAAAAGCAAGGAGGGAATCTGTTGACATAACCTTGAGTCTAAACGATCCTTGAATTCTCATGTTGTCTGAGAATCTCTTAGCTGTCTTTAAGCGCCTCATAACTTAATGATGACACATTTCCTGGATCTTGTTGCTCATTTCTAAAGTGCAATTCACCTTTTCATAGCCTGTCAGCAGTTCAGATGACAAAACGTGTCGGTCCTATCTAAACACATCCATTCCAACAGCATACTCCTCCAAGAATGAGGCTTGAATGTGACACTCTTCTCGGCTGAAATTCACCATGGCCATCTTTGAAAATCTACATTCCTTCTTTTTGTCTCAGAATGTATGGAAGATGTAAAAATCAGAAATGTCTACACAGGGGTGCCTGTTAAAGCATTAACTGCTGAAAGAATTCCAGGGCAGGGATTTTGACATATCACACAAATAATCCCTCAGAAAGAGAATTTCTTCTTCTGACATGGAGAATGAATAAAGCAGTGAGCTGTAAGATTTTCTGTGCAAAATCTGAAACAATTCCATTCAGGTCAAGGAGACACTTGCACAGCTGCTCTTCTTCTTTTTTGTTTTTAATATAGTCCTCATTTTTATTTAAGAGGTCAGATAAATTCATCAGGTTGTATTTACAGAGAAAGGCAATAAATATTTTATAATAGTCATAAAATTATTATTTTTTTTGCATACATTTGTTTTATCCATACATGTGTCATGTTTGTTAGTAGCATCTCATACAAAACCTGTCATGTGACAAAGAAGTATATAGATTTGTTTACACTACAGCTTCACCCATGTGAAGAGCAGGCCTCGCCGTTTGAGAGTGGAAGGCCTTCCGCGAGCACTGCAGCTCAGTTCACAGGCCTGTATAAAGCTTTAGTGAATGTACGTCATCTACATACCATGTGCACTAGAGTCTAAGCAATCAGAGAGAGACGGAGTTCACACACTGAGATCTGGATTAGAGCAGGAACTTGCTTTGTTGTTGCTGGAGGCTAATTGATCTGGTGTGCAAGGGGTCTACATGGAATAATATATGCATTTCTTTCCAAAAAAGAGCATGTTATGCATTCATTTTGTTAGGGAAATGGGCTTCTAAACTGATTTTAGGACAAAAACATTGTGTGTCACTGTGTCAAACAGAACAAGTACACTCTGTGTGTATGCTAGGTTGCCGCCTCACATAAGAGATCATGCCCATTGTCATCACAATGCATTCTTTGAACCCTTGGACAACATTACAGGCAAAAAAGGTCAAAAGGTTCTCAAATCAATGCAATTCACTCTTCCAGTCTCCTCAACTCCAGGCTTCTCTTTGTTTGTTTTAACAAGAACTACATCCATAGCTGATGCCTGGCTAGTCAAAGCATGTTGTGCTCTGCTGAATCACAGGTTGCACAAAAATGTAAAAGGGATCATGCAGTGCTCCTTGCATTTACGTACAAACCACCCATGGACAGGGCTACAGAATGCTGGGAGAGAGGGCTGCCCCTGAAAAAAGCATCCAGAAAAAGGAAGAGAGATCTGAAAAAAAGGGGGGACTTCAAAATATTGCACTCGAAGCTTCACGTTCAACCTATGGAGACCTGTCATTGCATCTCCATGACAGCCCATTCCAGTGGAAAATATTGGATCCTTGTTGTCAGGGGAGACCTATTATGAAAATTAGACTTTTTTCTCAGCTGGTGTAGTCAAATCTCTCTTCTTTCCAACATGCTTGCTGATGTAAACTTGTCGATGCCGGAGACAACAGTTCCTTTTTTGTCATCCTTAGTTTATCCAGTATAAATAAGGTAACAGACACAATATAACATTAATGATAACCCAGAAACATTCAACACTTAGGAGATACTCAAAGCTCCTGAAATATAAAAATAAAACATCTTTGAACTTTTTTGTCTCTTTTTTTGTCTCTTGTAGCCATTGTCCATTTTCCTCCTGCTGCTGCTTAATTGCAATAGTCTTTATGCTGGTTTAAGGCTCGAAGCTTGAGATGTTTTACAAAAAAGGAACAGTGCATGCTCAGTCTCTACCATCTAGGTTCAATTTAGGGTTGGGCCTTAAACGCCGTGCCCTACGTGTCCGTTTTGTTACTGTGGTGAAACGGAACTCCTCCTGAGGGTCCGTCTTCCCCTTGGGGTTTCTCTTCATGAAATGCACTTCCTGCTGTGTCTGTGTGGTCCGAGAGCCTTTCTTGGGCCGGCCCTTGCGGTTGAAGCCCAGGTACCAGCCTTTGTATTTGGCAGACACTAATGCCGTATAGTTGTTTTCCAAGAACTCCTCCACGAACACACACTCCGGGTTACTCCCGTTGACCTGCAGGGGAGAGAAAATAACATGTCAGATGAGGCCCACCTGTTGAGCAATTCTCCCCAGCTCATCGGCTAAGGTACTTATGAAGTACTGAAGCCAACCACAATAGAAAGGTGCTGGGAGTAAAGGTAAAGAAACGTCTTCCACAAGATCTAATTTGCTGCTCCTAGTTATCAGGCAATTCAAGTGAACAATGGCATACCAGCCAGGTTGCAAGGGGTGAGAAGGGATCCTCCTTTAACTTGTACATCTCAACAAAATAACCAAAGCCAAAAAACATAGGCTGTGGAGCAGAGCTGCCAAAAAATGGAAATCCCTCAAAAAAGCTCAAACTATGGTGGCCTTTGGCCTCAGCCCTAAGCTTACAGTCTGAATGTCTGGAACATTTTTTAGTGCTTGATTGGAAATGAAAGTGGACAGTAAACTGTAACCAGTGTGCTTTTATGACTGCCTTCTTGGTCTACTGTACTATATACACAAATCAGTAATAACCAACTAGCAAATACCATCAAACCAGCAAATCTCTCTGCCAAGATGAGACTGGAACGGAGCCACATCTGAAACTTATGGCTGGTATCAAACAAGCTGAAGGAATATGGACTGGTCTATTCCTGGCTGAAAAAAGGGGGTGTTACTCTTTCCATCTCATATGTGTTTGCGGTATGGCAGCCACCAGCACATGGAAAGCAAACAACACATTTTCACCTTAAAGCCAGACTCAGGCATCCACTTTGATTCAAACAGACATCATTGAAACATTTGCTGAATTTGAAGGGAGGACAGGAAAACCTTGGCTCACTCTGCAAATGTTGCAGCTGCAGTGGTTTCAAAAATGCATTGCGAAGCATGTCACCAACTCTACACTAGAGCAAAATGGCATGAAGTACATCAGTGTGCTGCTATTATGGTGTTTCCTTCGAGAAAAGCACACTTCCACCCACCTGGGCAGGGTGTCCCCAAAAGAATCTTAGCTCAAAAATATTTACTACATGGTAGAGAGAACATCACACTGAACCAGTTACCACTAAGGTGCTGAGATAAGATGACTAAGACTGTCTGAAACATTTGGTGAGAAAAACACAATTTTGCAGTGTCATAGCCTCCAAAACTGGAACCTGACGCTGAAACGAAACGGTACATCATTAAGCTACTGTATCTGATGCCTCCTAGTGACCACACAGCAAAATGCTTCTAAGTTTGTTAATGAGGCCACTAATTGACATCATAATGAGCTGTTACTTCAAACGGTAAACGAAAAACCCACCAGTGGTCCAAAGATTCTTATGTAATAACTTACTAACAAGAGATGAAATCTGTGTTCTGTTTTTTCTTTGCTTTGATTATTGCTCACATTTTTAAACCATTAGGTTAAGGGTTAATCCTCAGCAACCCTGTTTTTCCACAGTAATAGGATAGTGGGGAGAAAAGGTCTTTCTGGCACATGATTTGACCTCTAAATGTCATTGTTATTCTTACCTTGCCAATGATTTTGCCATTCTTGTTCATGCAGATATAGTGGCCACTCTCTTTTCCTTTTATTCGAATGCGACTTCCGAATGTCTCTGTCTCAACCTCAAGGAGAGCTGCAATGAAACACAAGACACATTTACTTACAACTTGAAGAAGGCACATTTGAAATGTAAAAGGTCATATATATACATATTTTTGTAAGACAATGACACTGATCCAATGTTACAAAACTGCAGTGGACAGAGACATGGGAAATTAATTAATGTAAATTTAAAGATATATCAAAAAATACCACACACAAACAAATGCTGAGAAGGTCTAGCATCACCACCCCCCGTACCCCCCCACTCTCTCTTTAGCCACCTTTGTTTGGGCTCACCCCTCCCAGGGGGAGCTATCTGCCAAACCTCTTGGAGCAGTTAAGATCCCTGGGGATTGGGTTTCCAGTCGCCTTTAGTCCCTGCTCACTCAATCAAAAAGTTAAGATGATCCATTTGCTTAACACACAGAGCTATTCAGTGGAGCTCAAAGGCAAGGGGCTCTGAGGGCAATGCCGAAATTGTCCTCTTTTAAAAACAGCTTCGAGTACAACGAGCAGGGGAACCAGTTCAGGCAGAGCACTTGAGATTTGTGAAGGAGCGAGAGAGAAATATCCTACTCCTTAGCTTAGGCCGGTGGACAAGGAGGTGACATTTTAAAAAGGGAGAACACTGAAAAAGCAGAAGCAGAAGAAAATAACTGACGGCAGATGGAATGTATGGGGTTGCAGAGTACACAGAGTACACCTGTTTCCCTTGAACTAAACACTCCACTTTTTGAAAAATTGATAGATATAGTGTATATATTCCTAGATTGCATAGGAAGTTCCTCCTGTATAATAGGCACATGCTTGCTCAAGGCATTTTTGAAAAGCTGTCTGACATACTTCTTGTTCTGAAGGCCATACATCTGTTGCACGTTACATGTTTGCCAGAGCAGAACTAAATAGCAAAGACTGAGAAGAAAAACAACTGTTGCATCTGTTACAACTGTACAATGCATTCTGAAAAGGCTCTCTGTGCAAAATCACCTGATATAAAATGACAGTGAATTTAATCAGCTTATTGTCTCGTGATTTAGAAACTACCATGAAGCATTTTTAACTAACTGATGTTCTGGGCCCACAAACAGATTCATTAAGCTTAGGTTAATTTTAGGTTTATTTCATTAAGATGATTATTATATGTTACATCAAAATTTCAATCATCCAATTAAATTTCCAGTCCATACAAGCCGTATATGTTAATTAGGCTGGTCATTTTGAGATTTAGTTTTTTTGTTTGATGTTGCACAACATATCCCCCTAGTCAGCCTGCAGCAGTGTGGCTCTGACCATTAACACTGATGTTATAAGGCGTATTTTTAATTAAGACAGATTACACAGTTAGTCTGAACTGTCAGAACTGAAATCATTAGCACATATCAATCTTAAAGGCACAGTCAATATAGAGATAAAGTGAGGTTGGATACTTATGAACCCACACTAAAATCACATCTAAACAAAACAGGAAAAATGTGTATTATAGTGCATTTCTGGGGTAAAGGTACTTTTTTTCCTTGTGAACTGCTTACTGAACACTGAGCTGAGGCTGTGCATTAGAGCAGCGCCTTTGTGTTGCTGAGAAGTGAAAAGTTCCCAGGTGTGGGGATTTACCTGGATCTGCCTCTGCTCCTGCTCACACAGACATTAAAGAAACTTTAAGAGCTCTCCTCTCAACATTCGAAACCTAATACCAACACTATTCTCATTTGCCTAAACACAGCAAAAAGCCCTATTCCGTTGCATTTACAGACCAACGCTAACTCTAGACAATTCCTGCTCAATAACAACCCGACACTAGCACTTACCACTGCACACACTCATCAAACCATTTTGGCAATAAAACTCTCCAGCCTGACCCAAAACAGCAATCAGCGTTCACCTGATCACGCAGACCCAGCACAGGCCGGTTCCCTGCCGTAATAATACAACAGTGCACAGGCAGAGCTAAAAACCATGGATCTGTTGGGGAGTTTCTGCACTCGCACAGAGCAAGACTCAGGCTGACACGGTTGAAATGAGGTCGGATGTAAACACACTTGTATCACTCAGCACAGCTCAGTCTAGCGTTTACCGGGCTTATCTCTCCCAACAAACTCCTGCTAGACACTTGCTCAATGTGGATGCTGCTCTTTCAGCTGATCTGAGAGCAGATCTAAAATTTCTCTTCCTTTGATTAACGCAGGCTGCAAAATATCAGAAAATGTTGCATAGTATATTCAGAAGGTTGGATTATGTTCTCTGCAGGTGGATGTTATTTCAATAGCTTTTTTTGTAGTTCAGACAACTGGTCAGTACACAGGTTTACTTTATAATTAGCAGTTTGAGCACTTGATTGTAGGTCTGTTACCACATCTGTGAAGCTGGCTTTACTTTCAACATTACATGCTTGTCTGAATGCAAAAAATTGTAAATAAAAGCGCTCTAAGCTAGCTCATAAGCCCTGATCAACTCGAATCAGCAAAAATAAACCAATTACTAGATATGAAAAGGCTGCCAGCAACTAATTTTACAGTTAGAAATTCATACTGACTACAGTATACAGTATTAATACATAACAGTAAACACAAAAATCCTTTTAAATCCTTCTATTCACACCAGTGTTGTTGCATGGGTGTGTTTTGTAGTGTTTAATGTAAAGGACCTCAATTTTGGTTAAAGCCTTGGAAAAGCACAGGAACACCCCCGTACCAAACTCGCCCCCATCGTCTCCATTGGCATTGATCTTCTTGCCAAGGATTTGTACATGCTTCCCCGTGGTCCGGCTGTACAGCTGGTATATCCGCACCTGCTTCCGACTCACGTCGTCCCGAGTGTGGTTCTCAATGTAAAAGCGGAAGTCTGCTGAACTCTGTTGAGACTCCTAGAGGCAGAGACAGAGAGGGAAAAATTTTATATGCATGTTTGCATCCTGGGATACAACATTACACTCAAACCACAAAGGGTCATTTCATAACACAAGGTCCACAACTCAGTATGCTCATGATATTTTAAACAAAACTTAATCTCAGTCAACCATTTCAATATGTTTACCTTTTGATTTATAAATTTGACTTACATTTTGAAATAGAAGTCAGTTAACCAATTGCTGAATATAGTGCCCATTGGCAAGGTATGTTGGCAAAAGGTATTTGGACTTGATTGCAGGTTAAAGCCATCCTTTAGACAAAGCATGACTCCAGGTTACTGTTTGATTCTTGCCCCTCTGAGAAAAGTAGCTGGGTAGATGTGCCTGGAGCTAAGCTGAAAAACCAAGTATTCCATTTCCACCAGCAGAGCAAGCCACTAGCAATTATCCACCTGAAGGATCGGGACCTGTTTCTCTGTCATCAAACAAATATCTGCCTGAGGTCAGAATTACTCTCATAAATCACACACACACACACACACACACACACACACACCTGCAGACACGCTAACAGACATTTGTTAAGACACATCTGCAGTGAGATATGTGTATACACTAATGCATGCACACACACACAGATACACAAATCTATGTACACACACACACACACACACACACACCGAATAAAACAAGACAACCTGAGGGATCTTTGAATGCAGGGCGTTTATTTTCATTCCCATAGTTTATACGCTCTGCCAGTCACCTGAGGCTCGAAGCTATAAAATACATAGCCATACACACAGACACATACACACAACCTTTCTGCTCTTCTCTAGCTTTCTTCTCCCATCCTCTTCTGCTCTCATCTCCTGTCATCCATCCATACGAGGAAAACGTATACTTTCAAAAGCCCTGGAATCTCTCTGCCCGAGCCAAGCCTGCTCTCCCCAGCTGTATGAGTGGTAATTACCCAGTAATGGGCTTTTATGTGGCTGCTCTCAGGTGGCTAATTATATACACATTACATACTCCGACTCGCTGTTATTTTAACCTCAGCAAATTAATGACATTTAGAGTGTGCGAGGGGAAATGCACTCATGGCAGAACAAATCTTCAATGCAGAGATGAGAAACAAGGCACTTCCACTGGGCCACGCGTGCACTCAACTGTGAGATGCATGTGAGCACGCTCAGGACGGAGTTTTGTTCAGAAGGGTGAGGAATATACCAAATGAAACAAAATCCTGATCACTTTTAGCACTAAAACACTTCTACACAGCCACACTGAAGCATCTTTTAATGCAATTAAATACAACAAAATCCTTTGTAAAATGTTACAAAATCCCACAAAACAGACATGTTGCAAAATCCTTGGGAAAAAAACGACAATTTATGATATATGATTATGCCACAGAAATTAAATTAAATACTTTTTTGGAGATAAATCATCTTCATGTTCAATGTTCTTTGAAATATCAACACGGCATAAATATGCACATACAGGATAAGCATCATGGAGTTTATCGCAAAAAGAGGGTCAGGCTTTTCCTTCAGAGTAGTTTCTTCTTGACGTAAAGCCCACACACACTATCCACATGAGGGAAAACACACAGACACACACACACACACACACACATGCACACACGCACACACGCACACACACACATACAGCCTCTCCTTTGAGGGATTTGCTCTGAAATCTCTCCATCTCTAGTCAAACACTGAGGTGTGTTCTGCAGACAGTTGCATCTCAACGCAAGCAGGAAAACGGGGCATGCCTATACAGAGAGCGCGGGCTAAAGCCATGCAAAACCTTTTTTTTTTTTTTTTTTTTTTTTTTTATCACACTGCCTGTCTCCCTTCAAAGCCATCCCAGCAAAATGGATATCATTGAGACTTCAAAAGATCAGCACCATCCTCACTAAGAAGCTGCGCACTCTTGCATGTCCGAAAGGGCCCTATCAGCAGACACCATTCTCCACTGGAAGCTCAGGAAACAACACATCAGTGCACTGCCACTTCAGGCCTGCTCTTATAAACTTATCACACCATTGGTTTTCCAGCATTTCCATAAAGGAAAAAAAACAACAAAAAAAAAGGTCAATCCATTAGAAAACACAGCCTGGCAGAATTAAAAAAAAAAAAAAGAAAAAAGAGCAGGAAGCATGTACATGCTTGCATGTGTCTGACCATAGCTCGACCTGCAATTAAAGCACTAGTATTGTAATTACTGACACAAAACACAGAGGCATCAGGCAGCCCTACACTATGGCCTTGTTTGCGCCAACTGCTTTGGAACAAAAATGGGCACATGGGGTTATATAACCCGCCTGAGACTCATCTCCTTCAAATCAGCTGCTTTTGTTCATTATTTGAGGGGTGTCTTTGTAGATCCCTACTATTACATGCTAATTTGAGGTTTCATAATCATATTCCATCCCTACATTCAAAGTAAAAAATAAAGGTTTCTATATTGTATGCTGTTGTACTTTCACTCTCCTTCCAGAATATATATGATTCTAATGATTAAAGCCTCTAGAATGATATAATATTAGATATGAATAGTTTTGTACAGACAGATATTAACTGATTGTCACATAACCAGTGCTGTAGGGTGAATTCTGAAAAGAACGGCTCAAATCGTTAGAATCAGTCACTGTAAGTTCTTGATTGGAGATCCAGCATGCAGGTTATAGCTTTAAATCAGTTTGATAATTTGATTCTTTTGAGAGAGATAATTAACATTCATGTTCTGACTTAATAAAGTGACCACAGCCTTTAACACTGTTTTTAAAAATGTTGATACATATTACGTAATGCTGTTTACTAAATGATTCTTTCATGATTTCGTATTCATCGTTATGTTTAACATGTACATTTCCCACACTTCGCAGTTAAGCTTCTTCCACAATGAAAAAAAAGAAAAAAGTTAACATTGTTTTAAGACTTGTTTGTTGAGCATTAATATACTTCACTTAATATACTCCACTTTCATAGATATACTTCACATCTATGGTTTTATTATTCCTGTTCCTAACAAGTATTATTTTTTCCTGACTTTCAGACAGAGATTTCCAAATACATAAATAAATAAATTTGTAGTTTTTTTTTGTTTGTTGGAGTGTATGTGTATATATATATATATATATATATATATATATATATATATATAT